>CM044014.1:1217065-1617082 GCA_024085815.1 Flaveria linearis | reverse complement strand
ACATACATACATACATACATACATACATACATACATACGTACAAAATATAAGTGTATATATGTTGATGTGTTCCCGATAAGATTGTTTAGGGTATCATAAAACGTCACGGTTGTTCAAGTACGCATGTTTGTATGTACGTTTACGAGTGTATTGTTGTTTATTGTATATATATGTTGATGTGTGTGCATATTCATGAAAAAAATATCGGATTCGATGTACTGTAAATGATCATAAACGGTTAATGTGTGGTTAGGGAACCCAAAAGTTCACGGTTAGACCAAACGTGACCTCTTATACATACAAGGGTCACGGTTAGGTCACCACGTGACACTTTGTGTCAACAAACTGTGACAGCTTCATTCCACAACGCCACATGTGAACAAAGGTGTCACGGTTTCCCAAACCGTGACCTTTTGGTCCAATTCAGTTTAAAAGTAACTGTTTTCTAAACCTTTCAGCGACCACTCCCGTCCCGACCGGTTAAGACGGTAGGGCAATACGGGAGTGGTGTGGGCTCGAAACCCACTACCACCGGTTTAGTGAGGTGCTTTTATAAAAATTTTTTATTTTGAAAATTTTAAAAAATTAGGCAAAAGGTCACGGTTTGCCCTAACCGTGACCTTTTGCCTGATTTTTAAAATATTTTCTGAGTAAATAGTTTTATAAAAAAAAACCATGCGCGAACCATGCGAGCCGAACAGTGGACATTCGCCCGGCAAGAGGTCACGGTTAGCCCTACCGTAACGATTGAGAAACCCGAACTGTCAGGTATTGGTCAAACCGTGACACTTTGTTTACAAAACTACTGATGAGCAATCCTTCAGCTGTTTAATTAACTACTGATGACCAAGAGGTCACGGTTAGCCCAAACCGTGACACTTTGTTTACAAAACTACTGATGAGCAATCCTTCAGCTGTTTAATAACTACTGATGAGCAATATCCCAGAGGTCACGGTTAGCCCTAACCGTGACGGTTGAGAAACCCTAACTTTCACTTGTTGGTCAAACCGTGACACTTTGTTTACAAAACTACTGATGAGCAATCCTTCAGCTGTTTATATTATTATTATTATTATTTATTATTATTATATTATTATATATTATTATTATTACTATTATTATTATTATTACTATTAATTATTACTATTAATTATTATTATTACTATTATTATTATTATTATTACTATATTATTATTTATTATTATTATTACTATATTATTATTATATTATTACTATTGTATTATTATTATTATTTATTATTATTATTATTATTATATATATTATTATATTTATTATTATTATTATTATTACTACTACTACTACTACAAATATTATTAATATTACATTTTATTATTATTATTACTATTATTTCATCATCATCATCATCATCATCATCATCATCATCATCATCAAATAAAGGGATATTCATTAATATATGATGAAGTATAGGATAATGATATCTTACAGGAGACATTGGTGCCTCTATGACGATCCATTATTCTAACGTAATTATTTAAACGACCCTCATACATATTTTGCCATTCTAGTGCTTCTTGATATGCATATCTCGGCCAATGATAGCTCACACTGGGCATCGGGTAATCCCCTTCCAATTGTATGCAAATAAAGGAGCTCCGTTAATATGAGCAAGTGCGACAACTGGATAGGTGAATAATGGCTCTGGGGCTGTTCTCAGCGGGGAACCATATCTGGCTGCCAAATGAAGAAATAAGATGCACAATACAGTTGAATGTTTCCGCAATTACGAGTCAATGGGCCGGAAAAGTTAGCCAATGGGTATCGGGTGCGGGTTTAGTCGTGCCAAACCAATTTAAGCTATTACGAACAGAATCATAATGGGCCAGGCATCTCACGGTTCAAATTGCTCCGCCAATACCTCATGTTTCTGTCCATCTCCGACAACATTTGATGCCTAACCCATCCCATTCATTTTGCTTTCTCCCTAAAGCCACCGCGATCGCCGAAAACCACAGTTACCATCAGGCCGCACATCTTTTATAGTCGAAACGTACCGGTGAATCCATTGGGGCAGCTGATCCTTAAACCTCATAACTTTTATCACGCCTTTGGTTCAATATTAAAGGAAACCCTAGGGCAGCTCCCGTAATCGGTACATTTGAAGCAGCCTTTGCCTATTAGAACGGTCATTGGGCATTTTAAACTGAGGGTATATGAGATGCCTCACAGGGTCAGGCATAGTTTGTTGCGAGGAAGTATAGGAGCTATGTCTAGCAGCCTCATACTGTGATGTATTGGAGTCCGCTCTTCTTTGTTGCTCCTTAATATTTGGACGACCACGTCGGTCATGACGCACCTCAGGTTCTTTAAGTTTTGACTTACTCTTAAACAAAGAGTAAAATACTTTGTTAAATAATTTTTTCTTTACTTGAGGATTGGGAGACGACATAACCTTTTGTTTCAAGTCATCAAATTTCACATCGTAGTCGGTTCAGGCGGCGCCACGTACGCTGGCTCGAAATCAAGCTTCCTCTAGTGTGGATCTACCGCAGCTTGAGTGGATACTTGTGACTGGATTTAAAGGTTAAATTATTAGTGAAAAATATACAATCGTGTGACAACAGTAAAA
Organism: Flaveria linearis; assembly: GCA_024085815.1. Taxonomy (NCBI): domain Eukaryota; kingdom Viridiplantae; phylum Streptophyta; class Magnoliopsida; order Asterales; family Asteraceae; genus Flaveria; species Flaveria linearis. The sequence continues at coordinate 1,614,472 of CM044014.1, read as the reverse complement.
AAATGTATTAAGAAAAATATAACCTTCTCGGACGTGTATCTCCAACGACAAGCACATGGCAAGCCCATGGACGTGAACAACTGGTGTCCACATGAACCCCCAGACTCCTGAATCATTTCCATTTTCATCAACTCTGATTCAAGGAGGCTAAGGCAAAAAGTTGATACTTTATAATGCAACTTTGAGAACAATGACAGTCGATGGTCTTTTTTAATTTTCACACGGGACACCTTGAATGTTCTACAAATTTCAATCTCCTGGCCGCGCACGAGGTCACAAACATATCTGACAAGTGTGTGCAACGTATTGTTGGTCCCTGTGAGGTAACTCTTGAAGTTGGCATGTTGGCCCTCAACCCCGATAGTTGTAAATTCACCAAGTTAAGGCGGTCGTACATCCAACAAGTAACAATTTTCTCTTTGTACGGTACCAACCAATTATTCCAAATATATTCCCATACCTCTGAAAGAAAATAACAAATTTAGAAATGAACAAATAAATTGTTAGAGTAAAAATAAATATGAAATTCTTACCACTTTTTACATCTTCATTTAACTTTTCTTCCATCTCCTGCAATTGTAATCGTACATTGCCTTTGTGGGAGACGAACACAAGGTCTTCCACCAGTATGAAAAATCCTTCCACATGTCGGTTTTGAAAAGGATATTCCATCGTCTTTGATATTCTCCCGAACGTGCCACCTGCATAGGTTTTTAGTAGCACTCGGGAACACTGTGTCACACGCACTCATCAGGGCCAGGTCCCTGTCTGTGACAATAACGCGGGGCTCCACACACCCATCGAGCATATCTCTGCTGCTCAGTACCCATGTGAAGTTGTCTTGCCGTTCTCTCATATAATGCATGCGCGATACAAACGACTTCGACGTCGACGTAACGCCAATAACCTGAACAAACGGAATGTTGTACTGTTGGTCTTGTACGTCGTGTCTATCAACATCACGTGAGGAATGCGCGCCATATTTTATACGAAGTAGGATGACAAAAGAAAAACACATTCCACCGCCTTAGTAGTTGCATTCGTTCGTGTTTCATACACGAACTCTTTAGATTGTAGCAGGTTTCAAGTTCCTGCATTGGTGTGATGCTTTCTCTCCCTCAGCCCTAAACTTTGACGTCAGATGGTATATGTCTTGAACAACACAGACGCTGGGTGGAAACTGCTCCCTTACGGCTGAATGGATATGTCGTGGCCGCACGTGCTGCCTGTGTAATTTCTCGACAAGATCAATTTCTTCGGCGGTCATCTTTCTAAGATGCGCGTGGCCCTCCTCGTACACAACAGGATCGTGGTTTGTGCGTCTCGTTTCACACCTCTAACATCCAACTGTCACTCTTTCTACGTACTTCCCTACGAGTTTAAAGGGACATCCTTTCTTTATGCTCCCAGTACGTCTACTTGTGCCAGTGAATTTAGGTTCACCACTACGGATTGCATATTAGTTCCACATCCTTTTTTCGTGACCGACCCACCACAATGACGCACCATGCTCGCGTCCTCGTTACATTTAAACAAAAATCATCCAGTTTCTTACAAATAATAGATGAATTAGAGAAATTTTAATATTTTAACAAAATTTCTACACGTTTGTTTAAGGGATTATACGCATATACTAACAAGTAAGGGTTGTTTGGTAGGTTCTTAATAGTCATTAAGAGACTATCTCTTAATGGTTCATAACCTCTTAATAGTTAAAATATAACTTAATAATGAATGATTAGAGGTTAAATTTTAATGGTATCTTTTAACCATTTATTATTAGAGTTACCTTTTAACCATTAAGAAGTTATGAACCATTAGAGGTTATGAACCATTAAGAGGTTATGAACCATTAAGAGGTTATGAACCATTAAGAGGTTATGAACCATTAAGAGGTTATGAACCATTAAGAGGTTATGAACCATTAGAGATAGTCTCTTAGGGGGTGTTTGTTTTTCTGAAAAAGGCTTCTGAAGCTCTTTTGTCTGCGTCAAAAGAGGCGGGCAGAAGTTTATGGTCTGCAGCGTGTTTGGTTTTCTGAAGACATTTCATTAAAAAAGGTCTGCGTGACCTCTTCTCAAGAAGAGGTTGACTAAAGTCTTCAAAAATCTTCCCACCTCTCCTTCACATTTCAACCCCCAACCCCCAAATACCCACACCCACATTCTGGTCTGCTCCCGTCACCTCCCCCCGTCGCCTACCCCGTCGTAACCGACCGCCCCCACCGGCGCAGCCGCGCCGCCGCCCCACCGCCTGTAGACGTATGTCGCTGCTGCAGCCACCCATCGTCGTTGCAATCACCCCCATTTCCTACACAGTATAATATACATCAGAAGTGAGAAGCAATTACAGAAGCAGTAAACCTTGACGAAATCGTATTTGGAAGAACCATTACGAGTGCCCGTTCGCATAGGAAATTCATTAGTAGTTTGTTGTTTCTTCGAATCTTCTTCTTCTTCTGGAAGAAAACTTTGTTTGAGGAAGATGATTTTGCTTCGAAAGTTCCGCTAGGGCTTGCAATCAACACTGATTTATCCTTCTTCATCTTCGGATTTCTAGCTCCGAATTGTAGCAGAGAAATGATAATCAATCATCAAGCAGTGGGAATCAGTGATCAGAAGATTAATGGAGATGATCTGTTGGTTAGCACAGTGGAATACTTGTGATTTTCTCTGTGTTTAGTCGGGTTCTAGGAGGTTACTCGTGTCGAGCTGTACGTAATATATATTTGAGGTTTTGAAATTGGTTTGTGAATGGTTTGTTGAATCAATAGTTTTGATAGTGATTTGGTTAGATTTGTGGATGTTCCTATTGTTCCAGCTTCTCAAACGTCTCATTTCCTACACAGTACACATTCAAATGAATTTTGGTTCTATGAATGGTTTATTGATTCAATAGTTTTGATTAGTGATTTGGTTTGGTTTGGTTTGGCTTGGTTTTGTGAATAGTCTCTTGATTCAGTAGTTTTGATTAGTGATTTGGTTTGGTTTTGTGAATAGTTTGTTGATTGAGTTTATTTTAGCACGCTGCAGATGTTAAAAAACAAACAGTCTTTTTTACAGAATGCAGACGTTTGGTCCACCTCTTCTCCTACAGATGTCTGCAGATGTGTCTGCAGACTGCAGGTTTTACCTTTTCAGAAACAAACAGCACCTTAATAATCATTAAGATGATACCAAACAATACTTACATCAAAAAATGACTGGCTTGGTGGCCGAGGGGGAGGTCGATACCCTGGCTAGCAGCAAAAATGCTGCACGCATCCGCCGTCCATAATAGCAAGGCCTGGGACTGGCGCAACAAATGTAGTGCCTCCGCCATAAACTCCCCCGTCGGCGGAATCTGCCGAATGATGGTCCTGGGAACAGGCGGTGGACGGGTGGTCCGGCGTGTGGCTGTGGGCTGCGGCTGCTGCTGCGGCGCCGGCTGCTCCTCCTCCTCACCAACGTCCGCACCGGCTGCCAGACGGTCCGACCACCATCAGTGGACCATCGGAGGTCGTCGCCAAATTGGCGGCAATCCCCATGGCCATGACGGTCTGTCGACCCAAAATCCGAGGCGGCGTGTCCGTAGTCTGCCTCGCAATTAGGGCGTCCGTAAACAACCCTAAGCGCGAGGCAATGACGGTAATGTACGAGCCGCAAACAATCGGGCTATCCATCTGCAAAACAATCAAACAATAGGCATAATTATGAATCGCATAATAGATAATACTTATTTGTTAACAATTAGTAGAAATATTTTTTACCTGCCCTGAATGACGCTCAAAAATAGGCGGCCATGCGTGAGCTAGATTCACCCGTGGTGTGTGAAAGCTATCAACCCCAACCTTGACGGCGGAGGAAACGTCGAGGTGTGAGAGTTATGATTTGTTCACAGCCACATAACGCTATTATTAGTTCCAAATATATTAATCAAGATTCAATTGTAACAATACAAGTAAATGTTTCAAATAAAGATACATCCAGAATACAAGTATAAAAGTATCCAGATCATTCGTTTATTTCTCTAAGTCCAATCCTAAGTGTGATAAGCTTCAAAGAGTAACCTGAAACATGTTAAAAATAAAAGGTCAAAATAAAAAATGTTGGTGAGCATTCCTAGTTTTCACTACATAAGTATATAAAAGATGGCAATTCAAGTCATAAGTTAGTGAATAAAGTGATTAGGGATGTTATGAACAAATGCAACAATCAAACCTCGACAAAGTTTACAAGTCTTATACATTAAAAGTATATATATGATCAGCTAAGTGTATTTGGTTCCCTAGTGCACAAGCATACGGCTCCTAGGAGTCGGCAATACATCGACTTTAGCACCAAATAGGTTGTCTGTCCCATAGATCTATGACTTCGCTGGGCTAGCAATAGTTAATGATTGTACATATGATGCCATAACATGGTAATCACAAAAGTTCAACTAACCACAACTTTAAATAAATTGGCATAAAGTTTACAAGTCTCGAATAAGTTTACAAGTGCAATAATATAAGTTAACATGTTTCACCCCAAAGTGTGAAAATAAGAAAAAGGGGTATGGAAATACTCACATTGCTAAAGGCATTACAAGATGTTGTAAAAGATTAAAGTAAGATCCAAAAGATAATCCCAAATTGTTAATTACAAGACACCTAAATATATATTACAAGATGAAGATTAATAATATGATTAGCATTCAAATAGAATTTGAGTTTTTGATAGATTAAGGGTTTTGATAAGTAATTATTTACATTTTGACGTCATTAGAAGAATTATAATCTAAGTATTTTATAGATGACTTTAAGTATAAATATTGATAAGGTTTAGTATGTAATTATGTCTTATAATTGTTTAAAATAATAGGAATAACATATTGATTAATAAGAATTATTAATCTAAACCATTTTTAAAGTACTTTATAAGGAATAATATTTGTAAAAGAAAATTAATATTATTAAGATTTATTGTTTCATGTCTAGTAATTATTTAATTATTTAAAAGAAAACAATTTAAATATAAAAGATAGATAAAAATAATTTGCCTTTAAAGAATAACATTTAGACCAAATGATTTATTATTTATTATTTGAAATAAATAATAATCACTAAAAAAAACAAGAAGATTATCCAATCGTATTATTGATCAACACACAATTTAATAATTTAAACCATATTTAGAATTTATTTACAAAATATTAAACTAGTTATGATATAAAATAATAAAATAAATAAAATGTTAAGATTTAATAAGAAATAAACTTTCAGAAAATATTTGTATAAGTTTTAAAATAAACAGATTTTAAACTGCTTTTATATAATATTTATTTTTTTTTGTTAATGCCCAAAAATCATTTTAAAAAAAAGATGAGGGTGCCCGGGTTCGAACCCGGGACCTCATGGTTGAGGGTGCAAGAGACTAACCAGTGAACCAGGGCCGTAGCCTTGGTTTCACTTGTTTTTAAATCTTTTAAACACAAGTCCAAAATAACCCCCAAATTCATATGAACCCTAAACGTTTTTGATCCAATTGAACATCGAATCATACAAGTATGGAATCAAAGTTAGGGCTTTGATCACACATGTAAAATCGAGTTTGTGTATATGTTAATTACCTGAATTGATGTAATTTCAATGGAGAACGAGTAGAAGAGCATATCGCGACCATGTATCACCGTTTGATACCCAAACGACGACGATAATCAAATTCGTTGTACAGTTAGTTTCTAATGATATTAAGGATAGATGCCCTCTGTTAATTCTAGTTTAGAAGCTTTGATGGTGGTTTTCGAACGTGTTGCAGGTCCGCGTGGTGAAGGAATCAGAGGTGATGTTACGTGTGTTTCAGGTGGAATTGAGGATTACATGATTAGGGAAGGCATATGATTGTTCACGTTCGATTAATTAGGTTTTAAGTGGTTTAAATCTCGAACGGCTATGTAGTTTAATATGGATCGGTATGTAATTGATTATGCTAGAAACCGGTGTTAAACGCGTTTATAGTGTGCATTCAAGTTCTAATCACCCCTTTAAACGATACGAAACGGTTTTTTGGGTTTAAAATAGGCGATTTTGGGGTTTTAAGGGCGGCCGGAGCTCGCCGGAGCTGGCCGGAGCTCCGCCGGAAAATCGGGGGTGAAGGGGGGGTTGGTTTGGGTTTTTAAGAAAATACACAATGGTCCCTGTAGTTTATGAATGTTATCATTTCATGTAATTATCTTTCTTTTGGAGTTTCCAAAATGACTAACCCCCTTACTTTGAGTTCAAGATCTTTTAAGATTACAACTTATTTATTATTATATATTATATTATTATTATTATTTATTATTATTATTATATTATTATTATTATTATTATTATTATTATTATTATTATTATTTTTATTATTATTATTATTATTATTATTATTATTATATATTATTATTATTATTATTATTATTATTATTATTATATTATATTATTGTGTTGTTGTTATCCAATAGTTAATTTATTAACTTTACATTAAAAAAATTAAGGACAAATTAAGAGGTAGGCATAAGTAATCATAAGTTTTATAATTGACACCAATGGCCCTTACAAGAATAAATTATGTTAACTTGTAATAACGAAAAAGAACGAGATGTTACAGTCTCCCCCAACTTTTAAGAATTTCGTCCCGAAATTAAGAATGAAACTTGGGCGAACAGAATACTTATGGTGAAAGATAAGTGTACTTACGGACAGTGATTGGCGTTTGATACAAATGAGATGTTTCACTTTATGGAATCTTACAAGTCTCTTGACATAATGCATGTTAATTTGAACTCTTCCAATGAAATGCGAGACGTTTTGAGATGAAATGTTGGAAAACGATGACGAGTTACCGTGGTATGTTAGACTTATAAGCCACAACTTCTAGAATATAACTTCTTAGTAAAATGATGTCTAGAATCAATAAAAGACAACAATGATGAGAAAGGTTAACCGTCGGAATTTAAGAATCACAAACGTCACTATATGAAACGATCTTAACGCATATCTTATGACTATGTATTCCTCCTTTGACCAACCATCGGTGTAAGAATGATACGATATGCGAAGATTTTGAAATGAGTTCACGATAATGGTTAAGATTATTATTAAAAAACAGAAAAAGAATCGATCACCCAAAATTAACGATCGATGTTTAACGACATACCACAGCATACGACTATTTGAGATAGATGCAAGTTAATTCTCGACCCATTATCTCACATGGTCAATATAATGCACCAATTGTCATCATGACTGCTAAGATAAGATGCATTTTAGTTGAAAGAAAAGTTAAGCAGGAGATCCATAGGATCACGAATGTTAGGTCTTGTCATATGTATAGGTAAGACACTTGGATACATACCAAGTTATGTCTTTCCATTGAAGGTAAGACACTTGGATACATACCAAGTTACGTCTTTCATTTATGCCAAACCCATGACTACAAGTTACGAAGGTTTATGAACCATTATATCCACATTGCAATGAGGATAATAACGAGTCTTGTTGTTCGAATACAGGATAGAGTTTTAAATATTTCCAAGGTTAAAAAGCGATTCAAGAAGTGATAAACACAATAAGAAAGGTATTTGTAACCATGTTTGCAAGGTAACAAATTTCCAAATGCAGATTGCATACGTAATTCATCAAACCATAAGTACAGTCGAGAACATTCGTATGACTAGAAAGACATAATCACAAGTTGATAATGTCTTTATTTAGCAGAAAGATTGTTTAAGAAGACTACCATCACGCAATCATGTGTAATCATGTGTTGATGATATCTCAAAATGAAAGTTGATAAGTAAGGAATAAATGGTTCCATATAGCTAGATCAAATCAAAACATGAGAATAAAGGGAAAGAAATCGATTTAAGAATTTAAATGTTCCAAGCTTGGAATCAAAATCAACCTAAAGCGATCAGGTTTTCCTTTCAAGTTCAGAGGTCATGCTTTGGCTTGATAGGTCGAAACACTAACATTGTTTCACCCTTCAAGTTACTACATGCTTCTCGTCACTTGATTACAACCTTGGTAAGTTGAAGATCAAGAAATGGGAATAGTCATCAAGGTGTGGTTTCACTCCTAACTTGATGGTGTATTCCCAAGGTATGACCATTAACTTACCAATCAAAAAGTTCAATCCCAACTCATTGTTGAGAATCCACAGAAATAAGACGAGGTAACTCACCATTAAGGTAAAGGACGTCTCCCCTATCTTAACGGTGAAGTTTTACAAAACAAAATATAATAGGATGAACTTCTTCATCAAAATACAGAATTCACTCCTACTTTGATGAGGTCGTTTCATTTGAGAAAATACAATCCATAAGAATGAAATTTTCATCAAGGTATGGAATTCATGCCTATCTTGATGATTGAATTTCAAATAACAAGAAAACAATCGGAAATTGACAATTGTCACCAAAGTACGGGTTTCAATCCTATTTTGGTGAGATCATGTCATTTGTGAAATGCCATTCCAAAGAAAATAATCGAAGTCAATCCTCAAGATGAGGTAATCACTCCAATCCAGAGGATGAAATTTCATAAAACACGCGATTGGAAACCATTTTACGAAACGAATAGAGAATCATCAAAGTAAGGGAATCACCCCTGTTTGATGAGTTAGAGTCATTTAGGAGATACGAGTGTTCTTAGTCATAGGTTGACTTACAAACGCTTGCATCTCCCATGGTGCAAACGGTACGAAGTTTGACATAACAGCGAAAAGAAAAGAATATCAATTGGAAATTCAGAAAATTTCAAGTTACATTAATGTAACAAAACAGTAAATCATTCTTACAAGCTTAAGATCAAGGTTCAAGATAACAGAATTTGTTGTGTGTTCTAATCTTGGAGGGTTTAAATCGGAAAGACGAATCAAGGACATGCATTATTCAACACCACAATGAGATGTGAACATTCGATTCACAATCGAAAGGAAATACATGGACTTCTCAAATTATGAGGTCAACGATAACCTTATTGAAGACACGTGTACTTATAAGTGGTATCAAAGTTATAATTAGTTTATTCGATTATTAAGGTGAGTGACCACTTATAAATTTGAGTTAACAAAATTAACATTTAATTAGCAAAGTATCCCGAGATGTAGGAATTCCACCTACAACATTGAATGTCTTTAGTTATGGGACACACCTTAGGAAGGTTTGAAAACCATAAAGTAACGATTTAAGTTTTAAAGATCATTCGGTTTAGATTTCCAATATCTTTGGGTATAACAAGAGTCATGTACACATTGATCAAGGTATAGAAGTAGCTACATGAAACGCCTAATGTGTAACGATGTTTAAACGTGGGAGTTGAAAGGTAAGACGAGTTCAATATCACAGGAACATTACGTATGATAAGAATGAGAAGAACCAGTTCAAGGAATCAAAGATTTTTAAAATACAAAGAGAATGGTTCCATTTGGTAATTACCATTTGAATCGTTGACATGTCAAGGTAAATGACCCATTGGCCTTAGAAACTTGTGTATGTTGACCATAGTTTATCACTCATCCCAGAAATCCCCAGGTAAGCATAACTGGTCTCGCAATGAGATTTATACGATATGCTTGCCTTAGCCCGAAGGCCTTTTGCCAGGAAATCCAGAATACAGGTGTCTATGTGTCACACAAATTTCTTAGGTTCATGAAATCAAAACCTTGATGAGATTTTCATAGATTAGACATAGAGTCTAAGGAATTAATCCCACGATGATAAGTGTAGATTCCACATGTCGTTGAGACTAGGTTTAGGAAGTTCATTTGTCGGGGAGAGTCAAAGAGTCAAAGTTAAGTTTAGGGAGACAAGTAACTAAGTTTTAAGCACACATAAGACAATCCTATGCTAAGGCATCAAGTTGCACAAAAGGCATAGCATTATGTAGCACGCAAACAATAAGTAAGCACAAAGTGTAATGATCTTTCTATGAGGTTCATGCATAAGCTATAGTCTAGGTCACCATTTCTAATAACCTAAATCCCTATAGTTATGGGCTCTGATACCAATCTATCACACCCCAACCTTGACGGCGGAAACGTCGAGGTGTGAGAGTTATGATTGTTCACAGCCACATAACGCTATTATTAGTTCCAATATATTAATCAAGATTCAATTGTAACAATACAAGTAAATGTTCAAATAAAGATACATCCAGAATACAAGTATAAAAGTATCCAGATCATTCGTTTATTTCTCTAAGTCCAATCCTAAGTGTGATAAGCTTCAAAGAGTAACCTGAAACATGTTAAAAATAAAAGGTCAACATAAAAATGTTGGTGAGCATTCCATAGTTTTCACTACATAAGTATATAAAGATGGCAATTCAAGTCATAAGTAGTGAATAAAGTGATTAGGGATGTTATGAACAATGCAACAATCAAACCTCGACAAAGTTACAAGTCTTATACATTAAGAGTATATATATGATCAGCTAAGTGTATTTGGTTCCCTAGTGCACAAGCATACGGCTCCTAGGAGTCGGCAATACATCGACTTTAGCACCAAATAGGTTGTCTGTCCCATAGATCTATGACTTCGCTGGGCTAGCAATAGTTAATGATTGTACATATGATGCCATAACATGGTAATCACAAAAGTTCAACTAACCACAACTTTAAATAAATTGCCATAAAGTTTACAAGTCTCGAATAAGTTTACAAGTGCAATAATATAAGTTAACATGTTTCACCCAAAGTGTGAAAATAAGAAAAAGGGGTATGGAAATACTCACATTGCTAAAGGCATTACAAGATGTTGTAAAAGATTAAAGTAAGATCCAAAAGATAATCCCAATTGTTAATTACAAAGACACCTAAATATATATTACAAGATGAAGATTAATAATATGATTAGCATTCAAATAAGAATTGAGTTTTGATAGATTTAAGGGTTTTGATAAGTAATTATTTACATTTTGACGTCATTAGAAGAATTATATATCTAAGTATTTTATAGATGACTTTAAGTATAAATATTGATAAGGTTTAGTATGTAATTATGTCTTTATAATTGTTTAAAATAATAGGAATAACATATTGATTAATAAGAATTATTAATCTAAACCATTTTTAAAGTATACTTTATAAGGAAATAATATTTGTAAAGAAAATTAATATTATTAAGATTTATTGTTCATGTCTAGTAATTATTAATTATTTTAAAAGAAAACAATTAAATATAAAGATAGAAAAAAATAATTGCCTTTAAAAGAATAACATTTAGACCAAATGATTTATTATTTATTATTTGAAATAATAAATAATCACTAAACTAAAACAAGAAGATTATCCAATCGTATTATTGATCACAACATAATTTAATAATTAACCATATTTAGAATTTATTTTACAAAATATTAAACTAGTTATGATATAAAATAATAAAATAAAATAAAATGTTAAGATTTAATAAGAAATAAACTTTCAGAAAATATTTGTATAAGTTTTAAAATAAACAAGATTTATAAACTGCTTTTATATATATATTTATTTTTTTTTTGTTAATGCCCAAAAATCATTTTAAAAAAAAAGATGAGGGTGCCCGGGTTCGAACCCGGGACCTCATGGTGAGGGTGCAAGAGACTAACCAGTGAACCAGGGCCGTAGCCTTGGTTTCACTTGGTTTTTAAATCTTTTAAACACAAGTCCAAAATAACCCCCAAATTCATATGAACCTAAAACGTTTTTGATCCAATTGAACATCGAATCATACAAGTTAATGGAATCAAAGTTAGGGCTTTGATCACACATGTAAAATCGAGTTTGTGTATATGTTTAATTACCTGATTGATGTAATTTCAATGGAGAACGAGTAGAAGAGCATATCGCGACCATGTATCACCGGTTGATACCCAAACGACGACTAATCAAATTCGTTGTACAGTAGTTTCTAATGATATTTAAGGATAGATAGCCTCTGTTAATTTTAGTTTAGAAGCTTTGATGGTGGTTTCGAACGTGTTGCAGGTCCGCGTGGTGAAAGGAATCAGAGGTGATGTTTACGTGTGTTTCAGGTGGAATTGAAGGTATTACATGATTAGGGAAGGCAATATGATTGTTCACGTTCGATTAATTAGGTTTAATTGTGGTTTAAATCTCGAACGGCTATGTAGTTTAATATGGATCGGTTATGTAATTGATTATGCTAGAAACGGTGTTTAAACGCGTTTATAGTGTGCATTCAAGTTCTAATCACCCCTTTAAACGATACGAAACGGTTTTTGGGTTTTAAAATAGGCGATTTTTGGGGTTTTAAGGGCGGCCGGAGCTCGGCCGGAGCTTGGCCGGAGCTCCGCCGGAAAATCGGGGGTGAAGGGGGGGTGGTTTGGGTTTTTAAGAAAATTACACAATGGTCCCTGTAGTTTATGAATGTTATCATTTCATGTAATTATCTTTCTTTTGGAGTTTCCAAAATGACTAAAACACCCCCTTACTTTGAGTTCAAGATCTTTTTAAGATTACAACTTATTATTATTATTATATTATTATATTATTATTATTATTATTATTTATTATTATTATTATTATTATTTTATATTATTATTATTATTATTATTATTATTATTATTATTATTATTATTATATTATTATTATTATTATTATTATTATTATTAGTATTATTAATTATTATTATTATTATTGTTGTTGTTGTTTGTTATCCAATAGTTAATTTATTAACTTTACATTAAAAAAATTAAGGACAAATTAAGAGGTAGGCATAAGTAATCCATAAGTTTTATAATTGACCACAATGGCCCTTACAAGAATAAATTATGTAACTTGTAATTAACGAAAAATACGAGATGTTACAAAAGCAAGGCCCTCAAAAAAATAAGTCAAGGAGCGACACCTGCTCCATGCTCTGGTCTCTGCCGGCAATGGTGCCGGCAATGCACCGGTGTAGATACCGGTGCAAAGGATCCCTAATAGAGGTCGCCCTAATGGCGCCCTCCCACGGCTGGTCGGAAATGGTCGGCCACCATCCGACCAAAGGAGCCGGCTCCGACTGGACCTCGTCAGTATAAAAACGAGGATCCTCCGTCTCCTCTTGGGTGTAAAACCCAAGAGTCACCGCCCACTGGGCGAGGGTGAACTCGTACCTACCGGTGGTCCCCAGCCTAAATCGAACCGCTATGTGCTGGCGGGGGTCCTGATCCTCAAAGGCGGGAGTGAACTGAAACGTACACAAAAACTGCAACGTCAGCTCCCGGTAGCCCCTCCTCGATCCCAAATCAAACATCCGCCTCCACGGCGTCTCTCCGTCCAGCCCGATGATATCCTGGGCACGTGCTATGTCTCCGACCTCTCCAGCACGTCCAGTCGATGGTGCGTGTCCCCTTCAGGGGACGTCCAATCAGCTTCCACAGCTTTTGCTGTGGCTGGGTCTCCTCGGAAAACGAAGATCAGGGTGTGGGTCCAGAAAGTCACCCTGACCTCGGGCTCAGTCTCCGGACGTGTACGTTTGCGGGGCGGCATAATCTGCAAAAAAAAAAAATAATAAATTCACCAGAAAAAAAAAGGGTTACGGCCCGTAAAGAACCATCACGGCCCGTAACCCATTTAAGTTTCAAAGGATTACGGCCCGTGAAGGACGGTCACGGCCCGTAACCCTCTGAAAATTCAAAAGGATACGGCCCGTGACCACCCTTCACGGCCCGTAACCCCCAAACGTTCAATTTTCCAGATTTTTTAAATATAATTTTAATATATTAAACGAAAAATACACAAAAATAAAATACGGATTTGAATACGTACCGTAGTAGGGAGTCGGATGTATGAAAATGATGAAAATACGGAGGTCGTGACGGGAGTAAATCGTATGTGTGTTTTGGGGCGTAAATGAGCAAATGGGCCGTGAGGTCCTATATATTATCGGGCCTCACGGTCGTGACAAGAACTCAAGAAAGATATCGGGAGAAATTTGGAATTTCCTTCAACCATTTTGCGGCTTGGATCTTTTATAAAGATCAAGAAAATTAAAAATTATGTTTTATTTTTGTGTGATAATAACGGTTTATCGTTTTTGAAAAAGTGTACTAATAAACGTTATGTTTTAATAAATATTTCATTACTGTTCTACATTACACGTCTAGAATACAGTTCGTCTGCCATAAATCTTCGGAATCTAAAGCAAGCATCCTGTAAGCTAACCTCTTGCCACTCTAAAGATCTATTTTGAACCAACCTACGCAATAACATACAAATTACAACTCCCGAATCTCGACCAATATGACCGGCGTTAGGGGGCCAAACGGTTTCACCCGATACCACCAGTTCTTCGATTTCTTCTTGTCCGGAGTGCTGCCAATATTGTATACGTGACAGAAAATGTAAAAAGTACGATTCGAATTGTACGAAAATCGTTCGCGCATTACGATGAATGCACCATGAATCATCACACGTATTTGGTCGGCATTCGTATGGAGAATATATACGAACTTGTAGTGAGTCCATAGAAATCTTAAAAAGATACCAATTTTCTTCGTCATCAGTCATTGGTACGTAAACCTACAAAACAATTTAATTCACGGTTATAAATTTATGATTTTTATTGTAAAACATGAAAACAGTATTACCGTATCAACTTCCCATAACGCGGGATATAGACAGTCACTCCCGTCTCCAAATTCGTTACCATTAACGGACCCCGAGTATATTAAGTTAAACCACTCGAATGGGAGAATCGTCCAACGATCACTACCCGGCAACTCTTCGGTTCTACGTATTTCTTCGTATCTCCATATTGTGAGTCTATTTGTCCACGCCCGAACATGCTATAAAACAACAACTTTTTAATTGTTAGAATTTTAAAATAAAATAAAATATATAAAAAACTTTAAATCATACCTCTGTACCTAAAGACACGTTTCCGAGTAATTCACGCCAAAATTGTAACGAATATCGGAATGACCCATGTAATACACTCTACATGTTTGGGAGTCACCGTTACGTATAAAGTGAATAATATTCTGAGACCAGTTCCTCCCGTTCTGCCAATTATGGTTATCTATTGGATCGGAATACTTTCCACAATATCTCGTGAGTTTGAAGATGACTCATTTGACGTCTTCTCCTACCTTCACGAGAAGACATTTTACTGTTTCGTTTCTCACTAACCATATAACAAGTCATATATATAACGGTTTATATAGAATCTTAAATCGAATCAAGGAATAATACGTCGCGTCACATAATTATAAAATTTAAAAGTGCACGCAAAACGAGGAAAGTAAATTCTGAGAAGGACAACTACGGCCCGTGAAGGATCTCACGGCCGTTATTGAGGTAGTTAACGGGCTGTGTGTGCGCGCGTTTACGGGCCGTTTGTTCCTTCACGGGCCGTGATTAAATGCAGTTGTGAGAATTAAATTTCGAAGCCCTCACGGCCCGTAAGGCCCTTCACGGGCCGTGAAGAAAGTCAAAGGGCGTTTATTTATCACCTGACAGGGTGTTGAATTATCAATGGCCTATCTCAATATTAGCATCCCAACGACAAAACGTGTAAATCAGTAAAAGGTTTTTAAAAACATGTCACGTCACATTGATAATGGAAAGAAAGTGATGACATTAAAAATCCCCTCCACATGCTTAGGAAGCTGTGATATTACAGAAAATTTCAAAAGCCCTTGTTTTATTTTGTTACACTATAACACGATCCACACATGCTTACAAACTTAAGAGTAGGTTATTCATATTATTATAAGTGTATAAGTGTATTTTTTATATTATAGAAAATAGTTGTAGTTGGTTATAAGTGAAAAAAAGAGAAGATTTTATTGTTAAGTTGTATATTTAAGGAAATACAGTTCACACCTATAAACTTTATAATATTTTTTTAAAATGATTGTTAGTAAAAGAGAGAGAAAAAGTAATAATAAATGTATAAAAAATATTATTTAATAAAAAAATAAAAAAATACTTTTGGATATAATTATAGTGAAGGAGATGAGAAACATGATATGAATGCTCTTGAGGGGTTTAATTCGCGGGTTACTAAGAGTATTCACAGCATGGTAAAAAAAAGATATTCATAACAGAATCCCCTTCTTCATCTTTATATTTTAAATTAAATGTCATATTTCTTTACAATTATCTCTTAACTTTGTTTAACATTTCATATCTCATTCTCTATCTTTATCTCTATCTCACTCATAAACACTTATTTATTATTATTTCTCTCTCTCTTACAAACTTACAAATAATATAGAGATTGATGAATAGTAGATCTCTATGTTTAAAGAATCATTATTCACATAACTCTAAAGTTTGAATATGGAGATGTTGATAGAGATATAATATAAAAGAAATTTTTAAACAATAAAGATGAAGATAAAGATGAAATCTCTACCGTAAATGTTCTACCGACTGATAATACATCACTTGTTACCCACGAGCCTCATTCCACACATGCAAGTAAATTTTAATTTTTTATCTATCAATGACAAGCAATATCATGTGTCACAATCGTTTTTACCGAACATATTTGTCTCTATTCATAGTGTCATGAGGCATAAATACGCAAAAATATAAGCCTTTTTTAGATCTTATGAGTTATATGTAGGAATTTTCGACTAAAAGAAGATATAGTATTATTAGTCTATAGTCCATGTATCAAGGTAGAAACTAAAATTAGATTAAATTTGTTGAATAGTAAATTATAAATTATGGGTTGCAAATAAAATTTATCGATAATATAAGAAAGAAAATATAATGTGTTATTTATCACAAAGTTAAAGTTTGTTATACTAATTCAAATAGTCAAAATAATCTTTTATTTTATTTGTAAAATAGATTTGAGGGAAAAAATAGAGAGATAAAGCACAAGAAATTGTCAAGTGACTAAAAGATACTCCCATATTATACCAAGTGCATTAAATGTAAGTGTTCTATTATACGTATAAATATAGATTATTCTCGTTAAATTGTTGATGATGTAAATCTAAGTTATTCATCCATCGACCTTATCGCATTCTTTTGGTGATATCTTAATGCTTTGAATGCTTGTTGTATGATGTGTGCTGTACAATATACCATATGTCATAAATCGTACGTTTGATTATATGATTGATTATTTGATTATTTGATTATTTGATTATATGTTAAATCGCGAGCGTTATAGCCTTTGTATCGAGCCAGGGGTATCTTTGGAAGCGGTCTCTCTACCTATCTGGATAGAGGAAAGACTTGCCACCACCTACCCCTCCCAGACCCTGCTCTTGAGTGGGATATACTGGGTTTGTTTGTTTGTTAAAATTATATTGAGCTCCTTCAACTCGGTGATGGATAATACGCGTCGTGTACATTGCATCTCATCATTGTAATTGGGATGCGAAAAAAATAAATTATTTTCACATCTACGCAGTATTGCTAATAGTCAGTGGTAAGTATTAATTTATCATACGAAGTAGAATAATGTTCTGAAGCATAGTTGAAAGACAATCAACTATTTACGGTATTAGTCATAATTTTCGAAGTAAATTTTTAGACCGGTAGTGTAATTTTTTTAATACACATAAAGTTATCCCTCTTAAAATAATTACTTTCGCATCCGCTGAAACATAGTTGAAAAAACAATTAACTTTTTGCGGCATTAGTCTTAATTTCTAACGCCATTGGAAATACATCCAATTAATTATAGGATGAATATATTCTAACGCCGTTGGAAATTGTTTAATCGGAATGGTTTAAACCGGCTTTGAGGTGATTAAAATCATTCTTAAGTAAAAACTAGTTACTATATGAACCTATGCCTGTATATATATTTTTCTCATAATAGCTATGATTATAAAATATTATGTGAAAGCTAAATAATAGATGTTTATAGCGTAATTAATATGATTATAAATAATTAATATGCATATATATTATTTTCAATTGTGGATGCTATATATTCATAATTAATATGATTATAAATAATCATAAAAAACACTAAATAATATATATATATATATATATATTATTTTCAATTATGGATGCTATAAGATTTTATGGTATTTATTTTACATTATGTTACGTAACGTTATTTTATTTTATATTACCTTATATTATGTTATGTAGTATATTATGCTTCTTATGTCATGTTACACCATGTTATATTTTGTGTTACATGATATGCTATGTATGTTAAGTTATGTTATATAAATAGTTTTGTATTTATATTAAAACATAAGTAACAAGCTTTTTTAGGTTGGAAAATATTCATGTACAAAATTATTTATTAAATATGCTTCAATTAAAAGTATATGATCATGATCAAATTCGTTAAGATCGAACATATATATGAAAGCTTTTAACATACCAATCTTAATTAAATACCTCCGTCTTGTAAGGCTATATTTTGCACGTGTATTAAATTTCTCTCTTTTTATTTTCCAATTCTAGTAATTTCTTTTTTTCTTTGAACGGCATCTAGTAATCTGTATATTTCTAATAAATCTTTTGTCCTCATTCAAATGTGGTTCCTCTATAAATAGACTTAAAGACCCTCACCTTTGTATTGAACACATATACACAACAAAAAGAAAGGGGAAAATGGAGCTTCTATTTCTAGCTCTCTCATCCATCATTTTCTTCCTCCTCCTTCTTCATGTGGTCGACCTCCGCCGCACCCGGAGGCTGCCGCCAGGGCCTACCGGCCTCCCGATCATCGGGAACCTCCTTGACCTCGGGCCTAAACCCCACGAGTCCCTAGCCAAACTCTCCAAAAAACACGGTCCACTTATGACCATCCGAATGGGAAGCATCACTAGCGTGGTGGCGTCCACGCCTGACGCCGCTAGAGAAATCCTCCAACGCAACGACGAGGCGTGCTCGGGTCGTTTTGTCCCAGAAGCCGTCGCCTCGTTGCCCGATAATAAAGTGGCATTGGCGTGGATACCCGCAAATGATGAGTGGCGAACCATCAGAAAAGCCCTCAGCACGTACCTCACCCACCAACACAAACTCGACACCCTTCGCGACCTTCGTCAGAAGGTAGTGGACGGGATGTTGGACTTCCTACGTGAGTCGGGGCGGAAGAAGGCGAATGTAGACATTGGAAAGCTGGCATTCGCGGTGGCGCTCAATAAAATGTCTAACACGTGCTTGTCACAAAACGTGACCACATACGAGTCCGATGATATCGCGGGGTTTAAGACCGCGGTGAAGACGATAATGAAAGAGGACGGCAAGTTTAACATAGCGGACATATTTCCGGTGTTGAAGCCGTTAGACCCTCAGAGCATACGACGACAGGCGAAAGCGGCATATGAATGGTTAGATAAGGTTATCGAAGGTTACATAAACGAGAGGTTAAAACATCGAGAGTCGAAGCTACCAAGGTTTGGTGATATGTTGGATTCACTGTTGGATTATAGCGAAGCTCATGAAGATGACTTTACTCTCAAACACATCAAGATTTTACTTATGGTACGTAATTACTCTCTTAATTTTACTCTATTTTCTTGCAATAAAACCTTACAACATTGGCTTAAAGATTTTTGTCCTTCAACATTTGCATGTAAATAAATCATGTGACCGACATTTGCGTCTAAATAGGGCATTTTAATTTTGTGTTGACTTATAAATCATGTAAATAAATCATGTAATAAACATTTGCATGTAAACAAATATATCAATGTTTATTTTATAAGTGTTGACTTATAACCAAGTATAATGATGTAATTATGAATTACTCCTCTAAAATTGTCTTCACATTCCATTTGCTCCCACAAGGCCGCAATCTAACATTTAAAATTTATATTAAATTAATATACTTACATATCGAATACATTTAAAATTTATATTAAATTAATATACTTACATATCGAATACTGTAATTAATTGTAGTATATTGTCTTACGGACAGACATATAAATATTTAATTAAGTTGTTAGGTTAAAAAAATAATCAAATTACTTCCCACAAATCATATATAGTATAAATAGTCTAGATGAAACGTAAATGGTTAATTCAATAAAGAGTTAGACTATAAATGAATGTTTTGAATATGCTAAGAACAACTTTTGACTATAACAATGTTTTATAATTCAATTGCAGTCTCTTTATCTCCCAAGATAGAGGAAAGACTTGCCACCACCTACCCCTCCCAGACTCTACTCTTGAGTGGGACTTACTGGGTATGTTTGTTTGTAATGTTTTATAATTCAATTGCAGGAACTGTTTCTAGCGGGTACCGAAACGAGTTCAAACACAACAGAATGGGCAATGACAGAGTTGTTACTTAACCCTAAAATGTTTTCGAGAGTACGTGAAGAAGTCTCCACGATTGTTGGAAAAGATGGAAAAATTCAAGAAGCCAAAATTCTTGAATTGCCTTATCTGCAAGCCGTCATCAAAGAAACAATGCGACTTCATTTAGCAGTGCCTTTGTTAGTGCCTCATAAAACGGAAACTGCAGTTAAACTCTATGAATATATTGTGCCGAAGGACACACAAATTCTAGTGAACGCATGGGCCATAGCTCGGGACCCTCAGTTCTGGGAAAACCCCACTATATATAAGCCAGAGAGGTTTCTAGATAAAGAGCTCGACTACAAGGGTCAACATTTTGAGTTCCTACCGTTTGGGTCGGGTCGAAGGATGTGTCCTGGAATACCGTTGGCTCAAAGGGTGGTTAGCTTAATGGTGGCGTCATTTGTGTATCATTTTGATTGGAAGTTGCCTCATGCTAGAGAAGAAATGGATATGAACGATGTGTTTGGCCTTACTTTGTTTAGAGCGACACCTCTTGTTGCTACTCCTATCTCGGTCACACAAAGCGAATAAGACATAAAGTTCATTTATCGCCTCCACTTGTTTTATATACGTGCTACTAGTACCATCTTTAAGACATATATGGAAGCTACATGTGTAACATATATTTAGATTGTAATCGTTTTTATATTATTTAAAAATATATTTGTCTTTAATTTGTGCACTTATAGATAGCAACGGTTTGTATGATGTCTATCTTGATTGAAGTTTTTTTTTTGAAAAGCAGAAGATCTCCATTAAAAAAGCCATCCAGCAAGAAACTGGGAAGGCAACCAAAAAATACAGCAGCAAAACAAACTAATTACACAGCAGAAAAAAATGAACTAAGGAGTTAAAAACTAAAACTGAGCCAATTTTTCCAATCTAACCTGTCACCTTCCCCCTTGAAGACACCCATAGGAAAGCATTGCTTTTAATGTCTTCCAATAGCCAATTGAGAGACGGAGATTGCTGCCGAAAGATTACATTATTCCTCATTTTCCAGACACACCAAAAAGTTGTGATGACCACCATGTAAACCACTTCAGATTTCGAAGAGTTGATCAATTTATGGATTACCAGAAGATCCTTGATTTGAAACGCAAATATTGGCAAAAGCTTACACCAGGAGGAGATAAAAGCCCAAGCCATCTGTGCGAAATAACACGATATGAACAAGTGCTCCACAGTTTCGGGGCACTGAGCACATAATGGGCAAAGATCCGAGTGAAGCTGAACCTTGCGATTGATAAGCGCAACCCTCGTAGGAGCGCGGTCTAGAGCTATTCTCCAACCAAGATGTTGGCTTTTACCGGAACCAAAGAACACCATTCGTAAATAAAAGACTCAACTGTTTGGGAGTTGGCGTTAGATAACAGAAGGCGCATAGCCTTCACGGTGAAGAAGCCTGAACTATCTCCTAACCACAACCGAGAACCATTCGAAAACCGAGATAAGTTGCTCCAAATCAATATTGCATTTGAGGAGCCTAGAGTCCAATTTTTTAATGTTAGACCACACTCCACCAAAACCTTTCCTTCCAGGGATAAAATAAGCAATCCTAGGGCGATAGTGGATGCCGAAAATAACTTTTTTCCATAGGGACATGTCCTCCGATTTGTACCGCCACCACCATTTCGCCAATAGGCTAATGTTCAGATCCGATAAGGATCCAATTCCCAGACCACCACTACATTTCTTGGCACAAACCTTTTCCCAACATACCCACGAGATTTTCCTAGTATTAGAATCGCACCCCACAGAAACCTCCGTCTAATGCCTTCAAGCTTGTCAATTACTTTCGCCGGAGCTTTAAACAGGGAAAAATAATATACAGGGAGGCAATCGAGGACGGCCTTGATCAAAACGAGCCTGCCCGCAATTGATAAATGCTTTGCTTTCCAAGCGGAGAGCCTAGATTCAAAAACATCAATAACCGGTTGCCAATTTTTATACAAATTCATATTTGCCCCACATTAAGACCCAAGTATGTAAATGGGAGGCAACCACTTTTACAGTGGACAAGAGAGGCAAAGTTACTAACTTCAACCTCCGAAACATTAAGGCCGAATAGGCAACACTTGGAGATATTAATTTGAAGGCCCGAGACTAAAAAGAAGCATCTTAGCATTCTTATCAAGTTTTACATACTAGGCATTTTTCTTGTGTCTAATATACTTTGTTTTTTTTCCGATAACATAAGGAATATATAAAGACCCTACCGGCTAGCAAAAAACTATCGGGAACGAAAATAGTCACAAGGACATAAATGGATTTTTCAACCAAACAATCCAATTCATTTTAATCTAGCTTATAGTTATTATTAGTAAATGACAATTAAAATAATAGTAGTTTACTAGAGATCGAATATATCAAAAATAA
Organism: Flaveria linearis; assembly: GCA_024085815.1. NCBI lineage: Eukaryota > Viridiplantae > Streptophyta > Magnoliopsida > Asterales > Asteraceae > Flaveria > Flaveria linearis. The sequence goes on along the minus strand of CM044014.1, from coordinate 1,591,862 downwards.
ACTTTTCTGAATTACTTTTAATCTTGAAAGCTGCATCATTTCTGAAATCCTACATGCACCGAACCCACCAAGAAGATAAAAATAATAGCTTCCAGCATATATATCTTTCCTGAAGAGAGCCAAGCATGCATTCAAGTATTTAGAACAGAACGACTGACAATCAATAACATATATTTATTAGCTTTCCACTTGAAGAGTTTTTTTTTAAACCTCTCGATCTATAATGTAATAACATCCCAACCTTGAGAATTAACCATATTTGTATGAATACAATATGACATAACTTACGGTTATAATAAAGATACTTAATTAGCATATAATGATATATACTTGAAAAAATATATTTCTATTCGATTTCAATAGTATGTTATTTTATTTCATTTATAATAATTATTTTAAATGAACTCAGGTGCAAATCAACCGTGAATATTTCATGATTTTATCACTGAGATTGTTATTGTTAATTAAAATAAAAGTTAGGATGTTTACCGGTCAAATTAATAGAAGAATTATTATCTATATCAATGAGTAATAATTTCTATTATGAAGTTCAATTTGTCTTTATGATATATGTCTCTAGCAATATATTACGATGATCGACCCTACTTGTCAAATATCCTTGACATTCCAACGTGACTCAAAGTAGAATTTTTTATTATGCATAATTTGTCCTCGCCAGTCTTGATTCATAGTCAAACCGGTGGCTATTTAAAAATAAATAACATGGGGACAACGGCAATTTGGTGTTAAGTTTTAGTCGACTTCCATGCTAGCTACTAATAGAGAAAGACGCCAAAACTATTAAACATGTTCATTATATGCATTATGATGTTGGCGGCTTTTGTTATTTTCTTTTTTTAAAGGTAAATCTAACATACTTTTACTTATAATTTAATCAAACTAATTACAATGCTCAAAAAGGTATGCAATACATCAAGGATTTTAAACTATTAAATATTTTCTTTTTTCCAGCTCAAATATTTTCCATCATTTTATTGTTATGCAATGCTCGCGTTTTCTTACACCCGGTTTTCTAAGGCGTTGAATTTGAACAAGACTAATATATCACACTAGAAGACTATTGCAATACATCAAGGATTTTAAACCTAGTACATCTTTCAAGTCTACTTTTCTAACAAAAAGTTTGTAAACACATTGCTAGCTATCCACTTTCGCTTCTCTAATCTTCTCCGTCTATGTGCATCAAAAGTTATGACAGTGTATTTAAAAATTTTGTAACATGGCGCAAGAGATCACGACTTATCCAACATATATGTCATAGATGGAAGAGAAATAAAGAGCATGTTATAATATTATAAAGTATAAAGAACACAAATTTGAGGGAAGAAGAATGAGGAGACTCAAAGTTATGAATTGGGATTTTAATTATGTAATAGAGTGCGATTGTTAATAATTCTGAAACGAAGTTTTTACTTTATAATATGATATATCGAGTTTGATTGGGCTTTCTGATCAGCCCAAGTTTGTTAACTGCCCAGCCATACATCGTATAGGCCCATATTATTCTTTTCATGGAATTGTTGAATTAAAGCATCAAGCAACAGTTGAATGTGACTGTGAATTAGAGGTGCACAAACCGGTTTTTTTTTTTTGAGCCCGGGTCGGGTTGGACCCGGTTCGGGTTCGGTCAACTTTTTCAAGACCGGTTTTTGACCAAGAACCGGTTCGGGTCGGAACCGGTTTTCAAGCCCGGAAAACCCAACCCGGTTGGAACCGGTCCGGGTTGGAACCGAACAGGGTCGGGTTCCAGAACCGGTTTGGAAAACCCGGTTTTTTTTTTACCTACTATTTAAATTATATATACAAATTAGTTACAAATTTTGATTAATTAAAAAATATTAGAGTAGATTAATTAAACACAATAGTATGTACTTTATTTTTAAGATTTCCATTAATACGATTGTACGCGTTTTTATTTTCATTTTAATAAGTAAACAATTAATACGAATAAAAATCATAAGCGAGTTTTTCTAAAGAAAACAATAAAAATTACATTAATTTATAAAAGTAAACAATTAATTCATTACGAAAAATAAACAATAAAAATTACATTAAAATTAAACCAAAGAAAACAAAATATCCATATTACGAATACAAGTTTTTCTAATTTAATCGTCTTCGTCGGTTTGTGTGCCAATGCGTTGAGACAAATCATATGCGAGTTCTTCGTCGGATAGCGGTGAGGATCGTCCGGTTTGTACCTCGTGCTCGTGTATTTCTTCTTCAATCGGTGTTTCTTCTTCAAGGTTTGACATGTGTTGTCTTCGTTCGGCCGCATCTAAGTGGTCTTTTAAACAAATACACATCTCTAGCGATGTTGGAGTTAACCTTGTTCTTCTAATCGATAAAACCCTGCCACTAACAGAAAATGCAGACTCCGAAGCTACCGTGGAAGCTTGGACGGTTAGTAAATCACGTGCCATGGCGGCTAGGACCGGAAATTGTAAATCACGAACTTGGATCTATCCAATGGGCCGTGACGCAAAGGTACGATTCCGGTAAACCGTGTGGGGCGGACCAAACGTCGGTAGTTAAGTTCACACCGGTATGTAAATTTTCAAATAAAACCTTTAAATCATTTTTTGCTTGTTTCCAAAGATTTAAACAATCACGTCTAAGAGTGGTGCGACTTACGTGAGTGTAGCGTGGTTGAAGAGTTTCTTGAATCAATTTTGTTAACCGAGGGTTGTCGAAGTGATCGAACGGTAATCCTTCTTGAATTACAAACTTTGTCATTCTATCTCGAACCATATCTACGTTGAAGTTCCATAAACCACCATCGTTTCCGATTGATGTTTGCCCTTGACTCGGTGTATTTTTCAAAGACTTGCACCATTTGGTCATATGATTTCTCAAAGTCGAGTTTGAATCCGACTTGAAAAACGAACCACAAGCCTTGCATCGAGCATTATGTTGACCATTCGACATTTCGCATAAGTCGAAATTACACCAAATCTCTTGGTTTCTCGTTGTTGAAAGAATTCTAACAACGGTAGCGGCACTTGAGGATCCACCGGTTGGAACCGAAGATTCAGAAGCCATATTTCAAGAGATTGAGAGAATAGAAAGTTGAGAGTGAGGAGCGTTTTTGCGTTTTTAAGCACGTTTTTGAGCGTTTTTGAAGTTTTGAGTGTTGTGACTAAACCATTACACCCACTACCTATTTATACTATCATATAAGGGCAAAATGGTCCAAAAAATTTGGAAAAAACGGTCACAAAATAGCTCCCAACGGCTATATAGCCGTTTTTAAACGGTCAAAAAAAAACGGTTCGAACCGGGTCCGAACCGGGTTTTTTGAACCGGTTTCCATACCGGGTTGGATCAAAACCGGTTCCAAACCGGTTTGGGTGAAAAAAATCAAAACCGGTCCCGAACCGGTGGGTTTTTTCTGGTTGGAACCGGTTTGGGGTAATTCCGGGTCCAAACCGGGTCGGCTCCGGTTCGGGTCTTCGGGTCGGGTCGGGGAACCGGGTTTGGTGTGCACCTCTACTGTGAATGGGTGTCCAAGGCCCATATATGTATATATATTTTCTTTAATAGCACATGTACGACCCGGTTTCGTATGATATATGTTATTTTAATCGGGGTCACCTATCAGTTTCCCAGTCAGGACCGCACCACCAACTCCCTCGGGCGGAAACTTATTATTGGAAAAACCCGTAGCTCAACTCAGAGCATTTTGTTCAGAGTGAGACTTGAACACATAATCTTTCCATATTTACATGTAATGAGTACCTCACCTTAAGAATACATAATGATTACTATTCTAATAAAGCTAATAACTTAAACTGTTCATTATGGAGTTCAAAACATAAAGTTTGTTAGGTATTAATCTGTGATAGTTATTAGTTTTTTATTTAATAATAATAACTATAAATTTAAAATACATTGAGCTCAGTTTGAAGATCTCGAAATGATTTCTATAATCTTTGTAGATTGACTTCTAAAAATAATTATTTAACAAATTATATTAAGTAGTCTAGATTATAACTTAAACTGTATTTCAAGAAAGAGTTAAAGTGAAGTCAATGTTGTGAAAACAACTTAAGTGACTAGTTTCAACCGCATGATATTAAGTAAGGTTTGCTTAAGTTCTACTTCTCCCAAATTCTACTAGTGTGAGTGAGATTTTATTATGTATATTTTAATTTTTGTTTGTTTAGATAAATTTCTATAGATTTTGGTTAGAAATAAATAGATTTACCTTTTTAATAAATCACCAGAATGTACATATCGACTACCTTTTCTACAAAAATATACATTAACTTTTTGCCTCCTTATAAATAAATGTATCCACAACGAGTCGATCATATTGTGCGATGTACATTCTTACCGCAAGAGTGTAACCACCAAACCGATCGTTGAAAATATCAAAGAGTCCACAAAGATATCCAATAAATTAAATCAGGCCACATGTTCTCTAACGACTATATGCTTACGGCATAGACCTACCGATAATGCCACAACCTTTTAAAATCAAACGGCTACGATCAATCTCTGTGTATATAGTTATTTTCTTGCCACCAGCCTCTAACCTTCTTATAAATGTGAAAAAAAGTCAATGTTGTAGAGTTTGTGAGTCTCGAATAAGAAATCAAACATAAAACATAACAAAATGTACCTCGTTATGAATCAATCTTCTAACATTAAACTCATTTGAATTAATCTCTGAATCGTGAATCAGTATCAGATAAATTTATTTCGCGTGTTACACGCAAATGATTTATTATATTAGATAGAGATTTGGTTGATGGAGTAAGATTCGTGAATCAGTAAGATTCTTTTTTTAGTCCCCTTTGTTTCCAGTGGGTTTTATAATGTTAAAAATAGTTTCAAATAAGAAGAACTAATTTTTAGAAATTAAAATGTTAAAAATTATTAGTTTTAATGTTATTCTCTTTACTACTTTCAGATTACGGTTATACTAATTTCATATTTATAGATTATTTCTAGTTAAAAATTAAATTATGGATTTCTATAAGATATTCAAACACTTGGTAAGAGACAAATTGTAAGAGAGAATTGACGACAATTCGACTTAAACCCTTTAACAGTTCAGATTTCACCACACCACCATCTACTACACTGATTCTCTACAGTTGCAAGTGCTCCTTGCTCTCTCCTCGCAACTACCTAAAACCCATCCGGCAAATTCACGGCCTCATCACCAGTGAGAGCGATTGAAAGCAGCACCGTCGTCGATTGTTGATAGAATTACACCTCCGCCATCTCTCTTTGTCACTTCCTCCAATCCAATTGATTCAACACCGCCACGTGCGATGAGAGCCAGATATGAGTGAAGCGTTTTTAAATTTTGAATCCACCTTCGCTAGTTGTTTTTGAGCATGCTTTAGATATGGTATGTTATGCTTTAAGAATTATACAACTCTTAAAATTACAAGTTTTTGATCAAATGGCCATCTTATTTTTTTTATATGCATATTAATATAGTATAGAAAATTGTATATATTATCATATATGTTTTGTTGTTACATTATGCTTTTAGTATGGTATGATGTGGTCATGTTTCATGCTACGTAGCTTATATTTAAGTAAAGCAATGCCACTATATATTATTTTTATTTTGTATATTAAATACATTACAATTATATATGTTACTTTCGGTTTTATTTCTTAATTACATATAGTCAACATTAGTACCATAATTGTGTATATATGTATACATGTGTGTTATATTTTAATATATGACATATATGTTATAATCACATTATGTTATATCATGTTATCTTACACAATGAACTATAACTTTTTGTTATATATATGTTAACATGATGTATATATATGTTACGCTATTTGTTATATTATGTTACTAGGTTAATAACTCGTGTGTTACATGATTTAAATAAACAATATATTAAATTTTTAAACCTCTATACTCCTTATAATCTCAAATTTTTCTATGATTAAGTTCTTCTATAAATAGAAATAGACGTAGACCGGCCCTGAGGTGTGAATATATTGCACACTAAAATGGAACTTGTAACCCTACTTCTCTCATCCATCATCTTCTTCCTCCTCCTTCATGCCATCGACCTCCACCGTAGAAGGAGGCTGCCACCCGGCCCTATCGGCCTCCCGATCATCGGAAACCTCCTCGACCTCGGGCCCAAGCCCCACGAGTCCCTAGCCAAACTCTCCAACAAACACGGTACACCTATGACCATCCGAGTGGGAAGCATCACCAGCGTGGTGGCATCCACACCGGACGCCGCCAGAGAAATCCTCCAACGCCATGACGATGTGTGCTCCGGCCGCATGGTCCCTGATGCCCTCACCTCCTTAGCCGACAACGACGTCGCAGTTGCATGGATTTCAGCCAACCATCAGTGGCGAACGATCAGAAGAGCCCTCAACACGTACCTCACCAACCAATACAAACTCAACACCCATTTTCATAAAGAGAGGGCACCGTCTATTTGCTCTTTCCGCGTTTTGACGGTGTGTCTCGGTTGTTGTTGCCGGTAGAGGGGAGGTCGTCGTCGGTGGCATCTGCATGCCACTATAGGTGGCGCCTCTTCGACGCTGGTGACCGCCGATGATGCAGTAGTTCCAGCTGCTTTTGCCTGCCGGTGGTCTCCATTGTCATGAGTGTTTTCTCTTATGGTGTATCCTGGTTCATAGGGTTGTGTCGGTTACGATCTCCGTAGATCCGATCGGTGGTTGATGTTCCCGATTTATGGGTCGCTTGGGTTCCGATGGCGGTGGATTGTGACCCCTCATCCACCTTTTAAGGGTTTTTGGTCAGATATTTTGTTGTGAGGGAAAGGGGTTTCCGGTATAATGCGAGGTGGCTAGGGTTTTCGAGAGACCTTTCGTGACGGGTCGGATGGCTGGGGTTGCTGCTCCTCCGCCTCCTTTATCCACCTAAGTGCCACCTGTTTTCTCTTTGATGCCGTTATATTTTGCCCTTGCTGTCGGTCATTTGATTACAAACCCTAGGTGGCGGGGATGCGGTTGCTTCTGATTTCCGGCCTCACAGGGTGGAGAGTAGAAACCCTAGGCGGCAATGGTTGGTCGACGGTGGTGTGGGTGCGGCCGATGCCGCCATTGCTGCCGGAGTTGGCTACGGTCATCCCAGCTCTATTTTCTCAAACCCTACGCAACGATGGCTGGTTGGCTGATGCCGTCGATTCTCGGTATGCCCTGCATGTACAGTACTTATCACCCTGTATGTGACAATGTTCTGGTTCTTCATGTAGGGTTTTCGTTTTTTGATTCTTACAGACCTCTAATGTTTGATGTTGATTTGGGTATTCCATGTGTTCACGAATCTGCCTGATATTGGTGGCTTCGATTCGCTAGATCACATGTTGTTGCTTTATTTTAGGTTGTTCAACCATTAGCAGATGTTCTGCAGCTAGAGGCGGCGAACAGGTTTGAGCCAACGTTTTTTTATCGCTGTGCTATTTCGTGTTTCAATTTGTGGGATTGCGCATTATCGTTAATGTCGAGAGGTTCGATGGCAATGATGATCTAAACAAAAGCATGTTATTATCCTGGCGTGGCAACCATGTGTAGATGCTTTGCAGCCTGAGACTGTGCGTGGGTCTGAGCCAAAGCTGTATTACGTCGTCCTCTTATATGAACTTACATGTTTAAAACACAGATGTAATAAGTTGTTGGTTTCGTGGTTTAACCTGATTTTTCTGGTTTGGGGATATAATAAAATGGCTGTGATGAATTGGAGAGAAAGAATCGTTGTTTTGGTGTGGCAAACACGTTTGGTTTGCAGCCACAACGAGAAATCGGATCTGAGCCAAGGGTTGTAACTAGGGTTGTACTAGAGATTATCGACTTCAGAATACTCACGCAACGCGCGAGGTCGAATTCAACTAGTTATCTTCATTGGGAGGCTTGCCATATTGCATTTCAATAATGTCACTTGGTATTTTTCACTTGGTATTTTTCTTAACCTAAAGAATTAATTAAGTTTTGATATTGATTCAATTTTATCGACGACGTTTCAATTTTGTAAAGACTATTTATAAAGCTTGTTTCCTATTTAGTGCTTATTTTTCAAGTTGATTTAACATGAAACAACTATGAAATTTTTTTTTATGTTCTTCTTAACATTTACCTACTAGCTATAAGTTAAAGTTGAAAAATCATTAAATAATAACTAAGTTTTAAATATTTTTCATTTACTTTACTTAAATCAACATTTAATAAACAATTATGAGATATCTTTCATTTTATTAACATTTAAGTTTTATAATGTAAATGGTATACGAGTTCTTTAAACACACATTGTTTTGTAAATTAATATTTTAGGGCATTCATATCTCATCCTCTATATTTTTTAAAGTGTATTTTTTATGTTTTAGATGATGGTTGTAAGTGTAGGAGAAAAAACATGTTATCGTCATCAATGTATTTAGCAAGACAATGTTGATCTCTATTAATTCTTTTAATGAAATTGGTTGTGACTACAGGAAAGTAAAAAATCAGTGATAAAAATGTAAAAAAATATTATTTCATTGTAAATAAGAAATAAAAATAATTATTTCTAGAGTAATTATAGAAATAAAGACAAAGAATGATTTACGCAGATTTAATTTACAGTTTAAAATAATTTACAGACATGTGATTTAATATACAGTTTAAAATTATAAACAAAAGGTCTCAATCACATATAGTAAACAACAAAGTTATACAATTAAAAACGACTAACCGGAGATCTTGTAGGCTTTTACCTTTTAGAAAATCTACCGACGGTGACTAGGAAGGGAAATGATTGTTAGATCTTGAATTATATAAAGCTAGAAATAATGGTATCGATAATTGCTATAACAAGTCATAATTACATTTAAACAAAAATCATCCAGTTTCTTACAAATAATTAGATGAATTAGAGGAAATTTTAATATTTTTAACAAATTTTCTACACGTTTGTTTAAGGGATTATACGCATATACTAACAAGTAAGGGGTTGTTTGGTAGGTTCTTAATAGTCATTAAGAGACTATCTCTTAATGGTTCATAACCTCTTAATAGTTAAAATATAACTTTAATAATGAATGATTAAGAGGTTAAATTTTAATGGTATCTTTTAACCATTTATTATTAGAGTTACCTTTTAACCATTAAGAAGTTATGAACCATTAAAAGGTTATGAACCATTAAGAGGTTATGAACCATTAAGAGGTTCTGAACCATTAAGAGGTTCTGAACCATTAAGAGATAGTCTCTTAGAGGGTGTTTGTTTTTCTGAAAAAGAGCTTCTGAAGCTCTTTTGTCTGCGTCAAAAAGAGGCGGGCAGACGTTTATGGTCTGCAGAGTGTTTGTTTTTCTGAAGACATTTCATTAAAAAAGGTCTGCGTGACCTCTTCTCCAAGAAGAGGTGGACTAAAGTCTTCAGAAATCTTCTCACCTCTCCTTCACATTTCAACCCCAAACCCCCAAATACCCACACCCCACATTCTGGTCTGCTCCCGTCGCCTCCCCCCGTCGCCTACCCCCGTCGCAACCGACCGCCCCCACCGGCGCAGCCAGCGCCGCCGCCCCACCGCCTGTAGACGCCTGTCGCTGCTGCAGTCACCCATCGTCGTTGCAATCACCCCCATTTACTACACAGTATAATATACATCAGAAGTGAGAAGCAATTACAGAAGTAGTAAACCTTGACGAAATCGTATTTGGAAGAATCATTACGAGTGCCCGTTCGCATAGGAAATTCATTAGTAGTTTGTTGTTTCTTCGAATCTTCTTCTTCTTCTGGAATGAAAACTTTGTTTGAGGAAGATGATTTTGCTTCGAAAGTTCCGCTAGGGCTTGCAATCAACACTGATTTATCCTTCTTCATCTTCGGATTTCTAGCTCCGAATTGTAGCAGAGAAATGATAATCAATCATCAAGCAGTGGGAATCAGTGATCAGAAGATTAATGGAGATGATCTGTTGTTTAGCACAGTGGAATACTTGTGATTTTCTCTGTGTTTAGTCGGGTTCTAGGAGGTTTACTCGTGTCGAGCTGTACGTAATATATATTTGAGGTTTTGAAATTGGTTTTGTGAATAGTTTGTTGAATCAATAGTTTTGATAGTGATTTGGTTAGATTTGTGGATGTTCCTATTGTTCCCAGCTTCTCAAACGTCTCATTTCCTACACAGTACACATTCAAATGAATTTTGGTTCTATGAATGGTTTATTGATTCAATAGTTTTGATTAGTGATTTGGTTTGGTTTGGTTTGGTTTGGTTTGGTTTGGTTTTGTTTTGTGAATAGTCTCTTGATTCAGTATTTTTGATTAGTGATTTGGTTTGGTTTTGTGAATAGTTTGTTGATTGAGTTTATTTTAGCACGCTGCAGATGTTAAAAAACAAACAGTCTTTTTTTTACAGACTGCAGACGTTTGGTCCACCTCTTCTCCTACAGATGTCTGCAGATGTTGTCTGCAGACTGCAGACGTTTTACCTCTTCAGAAACAAAAAACACCTTAATAATCATTAAAATGATACCAAACAATACTTACATCAAACAATGACTGGCTTGGTGGCTCTACATATTTCGAATCAACAAGATTTTGTTTTTGGGTTTTTATAATGAAAAATAGCATAAGAATCATCTTTTTTCTAATATATTATCTCAATATTAGCATCCCAACGACAAAACGTGTAAATCAGTAAAAGGTTTTTAAAAACATGTCACGTCACATTGATAATGGAAAGAAAGTGATGACATTAAAAATCCCCTCCACATTGCTTAGGAAGCTGTGATATTACAGAAAATTTCAAAAGCCCTTGTTTTATTTTGTTACACTATAACACGATCCACACATGCTTACAAACTTAAGAGTAGGTTATTCATATTATTATTATAAGTGTATTTTTTATATTATAGAAAATAGTTGTAGTTGGTTATAAGTGAAAAAAGAGAAGATTTTATTGTTAAGTTGTATATTTAAGGAAATACAGTTCACACCTATAAATTTTATAATATTTTTTTAAAATGATTGTTAGTAAAAGAAAGAGAAAAAGTAATAATAAATGTATAAAAAATATTATTTAATAAAAAAATAAAAAAATATTTTTGGATATAATTATAGTGAAGGAGATGAGAAACATGATATGAATGCTCTTGAGGGGTTTAATTCGCGGGTTACTAAGAGTATTCACAGCATGGTAAAAAAAAGATATTCATAACATAATCTCCTTCTTCATCTTTACATTTTTTATTAAATGTCATATTTCTTTACAATTATCTCTTAACTTTGTTTAACATTTCATATCTTATTCTCTATCTTTATCTCTATCTCACTCATAAACACTTATTTATTATTATTTCTCTCTCTCTTACAAACTTACAAATAATATAGAGATTGATGAATAGTAGATCTCTATGTTTAAAGAATCATTATTCACATAACTCTAAAGTTTGAATATGGAGATGTTGATAGAGATATAATATAAAAGAAATTTTTAAACAATAAAGATGAAGATAAAGATGAAATCTCTACCGTAAATGTTCTACCGACTGATAATACATCACTTGTTACCCACGAGCCTCATTCCACACATGCAAGTAAATTTTAATTTTTGATCTATCAATGACAAGCCATATCATGTGTCACAATCTTTTTTACCGAACATATTTGTCTCTATTCATAATGTCATGAGGCATAAATACGCAAAAATATAAGCCTTTTTTTAGATCTTATGAGTTTATATGTCGGAATTTTCGACTAAAAGAAGATATAGTATTATTAGTCTATAGTCCATGTATCAAGGTAGAAACTAAAATTAGATTAAATTTGTTGAATAGTAAATTATAAATTATGGGTTGCAAATAAAATTTATCGATAAATATAAGAAAGAAAATATAATGTGTTATTTATCACAAAGTTAAAGTTTGTTATACTAATTCAAATAGTCAAAATAATCTTTTATTTTATTTGTAAAATAGATTTGAGGGAAAAAATAGAGAGATAAAGCACAAGAAATTGTCAAGTGACTAAAAGATACTCCCATATTATACCAAGTGCATTAAATGTAAGTGTTCTATTATACGTATAAATATAGATTATTCTCGTTAAATTGTTGATGATGTAAATCTAAGTTAAGGGGATTTGCCGAAAATACATCCAATTAATTATAGGATGAATATATTCTAACGCCATTGGAAAATGTTTAATCGGAATGGTTTAAACCGGCTTTGAGGTGGTTAAAATCATTCTTAAGTAAAAACTAGTTACTATATGAACCTATGCCTATATATATATTTTTCTCATAATAGCTATGATTATAAAAATATTATGTGAAAGCTAAATAATAGATGTTTATAGCGTAATTAATATGATTATAAATAATTAATATGCATATATATTATTTTCAATTGTGGATGCTATATATTCATAATTAATATGATTATAAATAATCATAAAAAACACTAAATAATATATATATATATATATATATTATTTTCAATTATGGATGCTATAAGATTTTATGGTATTTATTTTACATTATGTTACGTAACGTTATTTTATTTTATATTACCTTATATTATGTTATGTAGTATATTATGCTTCTTATGTCATGTTACACCATGTTATATTTTGTGTTACATGATATGCTATGTATGTTAAGTTATGTTATATAAATAGTTTTGTATTTATATTAAAACATAAGTAACAAGCTTTTTTAGGTTGGAAAATATTCATGTACAAAATTATTTATTAAATATGCTTCAATTAAAACTATATGATCATGATCAAATTCGTTTAAGATCGAACATATATATGAAAGCTTTTAACATACCAATCTTAATTAAATACCTCCGTCTTGTAAGGCTATATTTTGCACGTGTATTAAATTTCTCTCTTTTTATTTTCCAATTCTAGTAATTTCTTTTTTTCTTTGAACGGCATCTAGTAATCTGTATATTTCTAATAAATCTTTTGTCCTCATTCAAATGTGGTTCCTCTATAAATAGACTTAAAGACCCTCACCTTTGTATTGAACACATATACACAACAAAAAGAAAGGGGAAAATGGAGCTTCTATTTCTAGCTCTCTCATCCATCATTTTCTTCCTCCTCCTTCTTCATGTCGTCGACCTCCGCCGCACCCGGAGGCTGCCGCCAGGGCCTACCGGCCTCCCGATCATCGGGAACCTCCTTGACCTCGGGCCTAAACCCCACGAGTCCCTAGCCAAACTCTCCAAAAAACACGGTCCACTTATGACCATCCGAATGGGAAGCATCACTAGCGTGGTGGCGTCCACGCCTGACGCCGCTAGAGAAATCCTCCAACGCAACGACGAGGCGTGCTCGGGTCGTTTTGTCCCAGAAGCCGTCGCCTCGTTGCCCGATAATAAAGTGGCATTGGCGTGGATACCCGCAAATGATGAGTGGCGAACCATCAGAAAAGCCCTCAGCACGTACCTCACCCACCAACACAAACTCGACACCCTTCGCGACCTTCGTCAGAAGGTAGTGGACGGGATGTTGGACTTCCTACGTGAGTCGGGGCGGAAGAAGGCGAATGTAGACATTGGAAAGCTGGCATTCGCGGTGGCGCTCAATAAAATGTCTAACACGTGCTTGTCACAAAACGTGACCACATACGAGTCCGATGATATCGCGGGGTTTAAGACCGCGGTGAAGACGATAATGAAAGAGGACGGGAAGTTTAACATAGCGGACATATTTCCGGTGTTGAAGCCGTTAGACCCTCAGAACATACGACGACAGGCGAAAGCGGCTTATGAATGGTTAGATAAGGTTATCGAAGGTTACATAAACGAGAGGTTAAAACATCGAGAGTCGAAGCTACCAAGGTTTGGTGATATGTTGGATTCACTGTTGGATTATAGCGAAGCTCATGAAGATGACTTTACTCTCAAACACATCAAGATTTTACTTATGGTACGTAATTACTCTCTTAATTTTACTCTATTTTCTTGCAATAAAACCTTACAACATTGGCTTAAAGATTTTTGTCCTTCAACATTTGCATGTAAATAAATCATGTGACCGACATTTGCGTCTAAATAGGGCATTTTAATTTTGTGTTGACTTATAAATCATGTAAATAAATCATGTAATAAACATTTGCATGTAAACAAATATATCAATGTTTATTTTGTAAGTGTTGACTTATAACCAAGTATAATGATGTAATTATGAATTACTCCTCTAAAATTGTCTTCACATTCCATTTGCTCCCACAAGGCCGCAATCTAACATTTAAAATTTATATTAAATTAATATACTTACATATCGAATACATTTAAAATTTATATTAAATTAATATACTTACATATCGAATACTGTAATTAATTGTAGTATATTGTCTTACGGACAGACATATAAATATTTGGTAGAGGTTCAACTAAGAATAATTAGTTGCCTAAGTTGCCTAAGAAGGAATAAGGGGATTACATGTGACACTCTTCAAATTAGGGTTAAAGGGGCATTATGGTCCTAAAACACTCATTAGTCCCTGAAGCTTTATCAAAATGCAGCACAAACTTCTCCATCTCTTTCACCTGAAGCTTTTGTTCCATCTTCTGTCTCTAACTTCAACTTCTTCGCCTTCTCAGATGTAGGGTCCCAAGTGTTGTCCGGCCGGAGCCGGAGCTCCGCCTCATCCCCATCACGATTCTCCCCATCACGATTCTCCAGTAGCACGATTGCATCACTTCCTCTTTCTCCCAAAGGTTGTTGAACAGTCGAACCAAATCGACCAACAAATTCAGACTTTTGGGGGTTCGGTGGAGATGTTTATGATGATTGGTCTCGGTGATGAAGGAATCGATAGGGATGAGGTTGTCGGATGGTGGAATGGTGATTTGGAGTCTTCGATGGTGTTTGAAGAACGATCGAGGATGTTGAGTCGATTGAGGATTCAATTGATAGTAGGTCAATAAGAGTGAATTGGGTTTTCGGTCAACAGTGATGATTGTGATGTTTGGTCGACCGAAGATGGTTGATTAGATGTCGACCGATGCTGAATTGTGCTGTATATGGGATGGCAGTGGAGGAGGGTCAATTGCTGGCTATTTGGGATGGCAGTGGAAGATGGTTTTCAGTCAATTGCTGGCTGTACTGTATTTAATAATTGATAGTAGGTCAATAAGACTCAATAAGCTGTGCTGTGCTGTATTTAATAAACCTAGAGCCTTGTGCTGTTTTATGAAACACAGCACAGCCTTGTGCTGTTTTATGAAACACAGCACAGCCTTGTGCTGTTTTATGAAACACAGCACAGCCTTGTGCTGTTTTATGAAACACAGCACAGCCTTGTGCTGTTTTATGAAACACAGCACAGCCTTGTGCTGTTTTATGAAACACAGCACAGCCATGTGCTGTTTTATGAAACACAGCACAGCCATGTGCTGTTTTATGAAACACAGCACAGCCTTGTGCTGTTTTATGAAACACAGCACAGCCTTGTGCTGTTTTATGAAACACAGCACAGCCTTGTGCTGTTTTATGAAACACAGCACAGCCTTGTGCTGTTTTATGAAACACAGCACAGCCTTGTGCTGTTCTATGAAACACAGCACAGCCTTGTGCAGTTTTATGAAACACAGCACAGCCTTGTGCTGTTTTATGAAACACAGCACACCCTTGTGCTGTTTTATGAAACACAGCACAGCCTTGTGCTGTTTTATGAAACACAGCACAGCCTTGTGCTGTTTTATTAAACGCAGCACAGCCTTGTGCTGTTTTATGAAACGCAGCACAACCTTGTGCTGTTTTATGAAATGCAGCACAAAAACGTTAAAAATGTAGCACAACGTCACATAATTTGATTTTTTTTAAAAAAAACTATAGTAATACTATACTCAAATTAAAGAGAAAAAAATGCTTGATTTTATGGTGTAATTTATTTAAAAAAATAATATCGTATGAAAAAGTTATTAGCATTTAAAAAAATAGGGGGGAAATTTTAAAAAGTCAACAATTGTGGGTAATGTAATAAAATACCCAAATTACCCTTGATTACTTATTTTTTCTATACTTTGATCTTAGCCCTTAATTAGATAACTAGAAGGCTAAGATTACTTCTTAGCATACTTAGGCAACAATTAATTTTTAGGGGAACCTCCCTCATAAATATTTAATTAAGTTGTTAGGTTAAAAAAAATTAATCAAATTACTTCCCACACATCATATATAGTATAAATAGTCTAGATGAAACGTAAATGGTTAATTCAATAAAGAGTTAGACTATAAATGAATGTTTTGAATATGCTAAGAACAACTTTTGACTATAACAATGTTTTATAATTCAATTGCAGCCTCTCTATCTCCCAAGATAGAGGAAATACTTGCCACCACCTACCCCTCCCAGACTCTGCTCTTGAGTGGGACTTACTGGGTATGTTTGTTTGTAATGTTTTATAATTCAATTGCAGGAACTGTTTCTAGCGGGTACCGAAACGAGTTCAAACACAACAGAATGGGCAATGACAGAATTGTTACTTAACCCTAAAATGTTTTCGAGAGTACGTGAAGAAGTCTCCACGATTGTTGGAAAAGATGGAAAAATTCAAGAAGCCAAAATTCTTGAATTGCCTTATCTGCAAGCCGTCATCAAAGAAACAATGCGACTTCATTTAGCAGTGCCTTTGTTAGTGCCTCATAAAACGGAAACTGCAGTTAAACTCTATGAATATATTGTGCCGAAGGACACACAAATTCTAGTGAACGCATGGGCCATAGCTCGGGACCCTCAGTACTGGGAAAACCCCACTATATTTAAGCCAGAGAGGTTTCTAGATAAAGAGCTCGACTACAAGGGTCAACATTTTGAGTTCCTACCGTTTGGGTCGGGTCGAAGGATGTGTCCTGGAATACCGTTGGCTCAAAGGGTGGTTAGCTTAATGGTGGCGTCATTTGTGTATCATTTTGATTGGAAGTTGCCTCATGCTAGAGAAGAAATGGATATGAACGATGTGTTTGGCCTTACATTGTTTAGAGCGACACCTCTTGTTGCTACTCCTATCTCGGTCACACAAAGCGAATAAGACATAAAGTTCATTTATCGCCTCCACTTGTTTTTATATACGTGCTACTAGTACCATCTTTAAGACATATATGGAAGCTACATGTGTAATATATATTTAGATTGTAATCGTTTTTTTATTATTTAAAAATATATTTGTCTTTAATTTGTGCACTTATAGATAGCTAGCAACGGTTTGTATGATGTCTATCTTGATTGAAGTGAACGAGAAGTTTTACATACTAGGCATTTTTCTTGTGTCTAATATACTTTGTTTTTTTTTCCGATAACATAAGGAATATATAAAGACCCTACCGGCTAGCAAAAAACTATCGGGAACGAAAATAGTCACAAGGACATAAATGGATTTTTCAACCAAACAATCCAATTCATTTTAATCTAGCTTATAGTTATTATTAGTAAATGACAATTAAAATAATAGTAGTTTACTAGAGATCGAATATATCAAAAATAAACTTTTCTGAATTACTTTTAATCTTGAAAGCTGCATCATTTCTGAAATCCTACATGCACCGAACCCACCAAGAAGATAAAAATAATAGCTTCCAGCATATATATCTTTCCTGAAGAGAGCCAAGCATGCATTCAAGTATTTAGAACAGAACGACTGACAATCAATAACATATATTTATTAGCTTTCCACTTGAAGAGTTTTTTTTTAAACCTCTCGATCTATAATGTAATAACATCCCAACCTTGAGAATTAACCATATTTGTATGAATACAATATGACATAACTTACGGTTATAATAAAGATACTTAATTAGCATATAATGATATATACTTGAAAAAATATATTTTCTATTCGATTTCAATAGTATGTTATTTTATTTCATTTATAATAATTATTTTAAATGAACTCAGGTGCAAATCAACCGTGAATATTTCATGATTTTATCACTGAGATTGTTATTGTTAATTAAAATAAAAGTTAGGATGTTTACCGGTCAAATTAATAGAAGAATTATTATCTATATCAATGAGTAATAATTTCTATTATGAAGTTCAATTTGTCTTTATGATATATGTCTCTAGCAATATATTACGATGATCGACCCTACTTGTCAAATATCCTTGACATTCCAACGTGACTCAAAGTAGAATTTTTTATTATGCATAATTTGTCCTCGCCAGTCTTGATTCATAGTCAAACCGGTGGCTATTTAAAAAATAAATAACATGGGGACAACGGCAATTTGGTGTTAAGTTTTAGTCGACTTCCATGCTAGCTACTAATAGAGAAAGACGCCAAAACTATTAAACATGTTCATTATATGCATTATGATGTTGGCGGCTTTTGTTATTTTCTTTTTTTAAAGGTAAATCTAACATACTTTTACTTATAATTTAATCAAACTAATTACAATGCTCAAAAAGGTATGCAATACATCAAGGATTTTAAACTATTAAATATTTTCTTTTTTCCAGCTCAAATATTTTCCATCATTTTATTGTTATGCAATGCTCGCGTTTTCTTACACCCGGTTTTCTAAGGCGTTGAATTTGAACAAGACTAATATATCACACTAGAAGACTATTGCAATACATCAAGGATTTTAAACCTAGTACATCTTTCAAGTCTACTTTTCTAACAAAAAGTTTGTAAACACATTGCTAGCTATCCACTTTCGCTTCTCTAATCTTCTCCGTCTATGTGCATCAAAAGTTATGACAGTGTATTTAAAAATTTTGTAACATGGCGCAAGAGATCACGACTTATCCAACATATATGTCATAGATGGAAGAGAAATAAAGAGCATGTTATAATATTATAAAGTATAAAGAACACAAATTTGAGGGAAGAAGAATGAGGAGACTCAAAGTTATGAATTGGGATTTTAATTATGTAATAGAGTGCGATTGTTAATAATTCTGAAACGAAGTTTTTACTTTATAATATGATATATCGAGTTTGATTGGGCTTTCTGATCAGCCCAAGTTTGTTAACTGCCCAGCCATACATCGTATAGGCCCATATTATTCTTTTCATGGAATTGTTGAATTAAAGCATCAAGCAACAGTTGAATGTGACTGTGAATTAGAGGTGCACAAACCGGTTTTTTTTTTTGAGCCCGGGTCGGGTTGGACCCGGTTCGGGTTCGGTCAACTTTTTCAAGACCGGTTTTTGACCAAGAACCGGTTCGGGTCGGAACCGGTTTTCAAGCCCGGAAAACCCAACCCGGTTGGAACCGGTCCGGGTTGGAACCGAACAGGGTCGGGTTCCAGAACCGGTTTGGAAAACCCGGTTTTTTTTTTACCTACTATTTAAATTATATATACAAATTAGTTACAAATTTTGATTAATTAAAAAATATTAGAGTAGATTAATTAAACACAATAGTATGTACTTTATTTTTAAGATTTCCATTAATACGATTGTACGCGTTTTTATTTTCATTTTAATAAGTAAACAATTAATACGAATAAAAATCATAAGCGAGTTTTTCTAAAGAAAACAATAAAAATTACATTAATTTATAAAAGTAAACAATTAATTCATTACGAAAAATAAACAATAAAAATTACATTAAAATTAAACCAAAGAAAACAAAATATCCATATTACGAATACAAGTTTTTCTAATTTAATCGTCTTTGTCGGTTTGTGTGCCAATGCGTTGAGACAAATCATATGCGAGTTCTTCGTCGGATAGCGGTGAGGATCGTCCGGTTTGTACCTCGTGCTCGTGTATTTCTTCTTCAATCGGTGTTTCTTCTTCAAGGTTTGACATGTGTTGTCTTCGTTCGGCCGCATCTAAGTGGTCTTTTAAACAAATACACATCTCTAGCGATGTTGGAGTTAACCTTGTTCTTCTAATCGATAAAACCCTGCCACTAACAGAAAATGCAGACTCCGAAGCTACCGTGGAAGCTTGGACGGTTAGTAAATCACGTGCCATGGCGGCTAGGACCGGAAATTGTAAATCACGAACTTGGATCTATCCAATGGGCCGTGACGCAAAGGTACGATTCCGGTAAACCGTGTGGGGCGGACCAAACGTCGGTAGTTAAGTTCACACCGGTATGTAAATTTTCAAATAAAACCTTTAAATCATTTTTTGCTTGTTTCCAAAGATTTAAACAATCACGTCTAAGAGTGGTGCGACTTACGTGAGTGTAGCGTGGTTGAAGAGTTTCTTGAATCAATTTTGTTAACCGAGGGTTGTCGAAGTGATCGAACGGTAATCCTTCTTGAATTACAAACTTTGTCATTCTATCTCGAACCATATCTACGTTGAAGTTCCATAAACCACCATCGTTTCCGATTGATGTTTGCCCTTGACTCGGTGTATTTTTCAAAGACTTGCACCATTTGGTCATATGATTTCTCAAAGTCGAGTTTGAATCCGACTTGAAAAACGAACCACAAGCCTTGCATCGAGCATTATGTTGACCATTCGACATTTCGCATAAGTCGAAATTACACCAAATCTCTTGGTTTCTCGTTGTTGAAAGAATTCTAACAACGGTAGCGGCACTTGAGGATCCACCGGTTGGAACCGAAGATTCAGAAGCCATATTTCAAGAGATTGAGAGAATAGAAAGTTGAGAGTGAGGAGCGTTTTTTGCGTTTTTAAGCACGTTTTTGAGCGTTTTTGAAGTTTTGAGTGTTGTGACTAAACCATTACACCCACTACCTATTTATACTATCATATAAGGGCAAAATGGTCCAAAAAATGTGGAAAAAACGGTCACAAAATAGCTCCCAACGGCTATATAGCCGTTTTTAAACGGTCAAAAAAAAACGGTTCGAACCGGGTCCGAACCGGGTTTTTTGAACCGGTTTCCATACCGGGTTGGATCAAAACCGGTTCCAAACCGGTTTGGGTGAAAAAAATCAAAACCGGTCCCGAACCGGTGGGTTTTTTCGGGTTGGAACCGGTTTGGGGTAATTCCGGGTCCAAACCGGGTCGGCTCCGGTTCGGGTCTTCGGGTCGGGTCGGGGAACCGGGTTTGGTGTGCACCTCTACTGTGAATGGGTGTCCAAGGCCCATATATGTATATATATTTTCTTTAATAGCACATGTACGACCCGGTTTCGTATGATATATGTTATTTTAATCGGGGTCACCTATCAGTTTCCCAGTCAGGACCGCACCACCAACTCCCTCGGGCGGAAACTTATTATTGGAAAAACCCGTAGCTCAACTCAGAGCATTTTGTTCAGAGTGAGACTTGAACACATAATCTTTCCATATTTACATGTAATGAGTACCTCACCTTAAGAATACATAATGATTACTATTCTAATAAAGCTAATAACTTAAACTGTTCATTATGGAGTTCAAAACATAAAGTTTGTTAGGTATTAATCTGTGATAGTTATTAGTTTTTTATTTAATAATAATAACTATAAATTTAAAATACATTGAGCTCAGTTTGAAGATCTCGAAATGATTTCTATAATCTTTGTAGATTGACTTCTAAAAATAATTATTTAACAAATTATATTAAGTAGTCTAGATTATAACTTAAACTGTATTTCAAGAAAGAGTTAAAGTGAAGTCAATGTTGTGAAAACAACTTAAGTGACTAGTTTCAACCGCATGATATTAAGTAAGGTTTGCTTAAGTTCTACTTCTCCCAAATTCTACTAGTGTGAGTGAGATTTTATTATGTATATTTTAATTTTTGTTTGTTTAGATAAATTTCTATAGATTTTGGTTAGAAATAAATAGATTTACCTTTTTAATAAATCACCAGAATGTACATATCGACTACCTTTTCTACAAAAATATACATTAACTTTTTGCCTCCTTATAAATAAATGTATCCACAACGAGTCGATCATATTGTGCGATGTACATTCTTACCGCAAGAGTGTAACCACCAAACCGATCGTTGAAAATATCAAAGAGTCCACAAAGATATCCAATAAATTAAATCAGGCCACATGTTCTCTAACGACCATATGCTTACGGCATAGACCTACCGATAATGCCACAACCTTTTAAAATCAAACGGCTACGATCAATCTCTGTGTATATAGTTATTTTCTTGCCACCAGCCTCTAACCTTCTTATAAATGTGAAAAAAAGTCAATGTTGTAGAGTTTGTGAGTCTCGAATAAGAAATCAAACATAAAACATAACAAAATGTACCTCGTTATGAATCAATCTTCTAACATTAAACTCATTTGAATTAATCTCTGAATCGTGAATCAGTATCAGATAAATTTATTTCGCGTGTTACACGCAAATGATTTATTATATTAGATAGAGATTTGGTTGATGGAGTAAGATTCGTGAATCAGTAAGATTCTTTTTTTAGTCCCCTTTGTTTCCAGTGGGTTTTATAATGTTAAAAATAGTTTCAAATAAGAAGAACTAATTTTTAGAAATTAAAATGTTAAAAATTATTAGTTTTAATGTTATTCTCTTTTACTACTTTCAGATTACGGTTATACTAATTTCATATTTATAGATTATTTCTAGTTAAAAATTAAATTATGGATTTCTATAAGATATTCAAACACTTGGTAAGAGACAAATTGTAAGAGAGAATTGACGACAATTCGACTTAAACCCTTTAACAGTTCAGATTTCACCACACCACCATCTACTACACTGATTCTCTACAGTTGCAAGTGCTCCTTGCTCTCTCCTCGCAACTACCTAAAACCCATCCGGCAAATTCACGGCCTCATCACCAGTGAGAGCGATTGAAAGCAGCACCGTCGTCGATTGTTGATAGAATTACACCTCCGCCATCTCTCTTTGTCACTTCCTCCAATCCAATTGATTCAACACCGCCACGTGCGATGAGAGCCAGATATGAGTGAAGCGTTTTTAAATTTTGAATCCACCTTCGCTAGTTGTTTTTGAGCATGCTTTAGATATGGTATGTTATGCTTTAAGAATTATACAACTCTTAAAATTACAAGTTTTTGATCAAATGGCCATCTTATTTTTTTTATATGCATATTAATATAGTATAGAAAATTGTATATATTATCATATATGTTTTGTTGTTACATTATGCTTTTAGTATGGTATGATGTGGTCATGTTTCATGCTACGTAGCTTATATTTAAGTAAAGCAATGCCACTATATATTATTTTTATTTTGTATATTAAATACATTACAATTATATATGTTACTTTCGGTTTTATTTCTTAATTACATATAGTCAACATTAGTACCATAATTGTGTATATATGTATACATGTGTGTTATATTTTAATATATGACATATATGTTATAATCACATTATGTTATATCATGTTATCTTACACAATGAACTATAACTTTTTGTTATATATATGTTAACATGATGTATATATATGTTACGCTATTTGTTATATTATGTTACTAGGTTAATAACTCGTGTGTTACATGATTTAAATAAACAATATATTAAATTTTTAAACCTCTATACTCCTTATAATCTCAAATTTTTCTATGATTAAGTTCTTCTATAAATAGAAATAGACGTAGACCGGCCCTGAGGTGTGAATATATTGCACACTAAAATGGAACTTGTAACCCTACTTCTCTCATCCATCATCTTCTTCCTCCTCCTTCATGCCATCGACCTCCACCGTAGAAGGAGGCTGCCACCCGGCCCTATCGGCCTCCCGATCATCGGAAACCTCCTCGACCTCGGGCCCAAGCCCCACGAGTCCCTAGCCAAACTCTCCAACAAACACGGTACACCTATGACCATCCGAGTGGGAAGCATCACCAGCGTGGTGGCATCCACACCGGACGCCGCCAGAGAAATCCTCCAACGCCATGACGATGTGTGCTCCGGCCGCATGGTCCCTGATGCCCTCACCTCCTTAGCCGACAACGACGTCGCAGTTGCATGGATTTCAGCCAACCATCAGTGGCGAACGATCAGAAGAGCCCTCAACACGTACCTCACCAACCAATACAAACTCAACACCCATTTTCATAAAGAGAGGGCACCGTCTATTTGCTCTTTCCGCGTTTTGACGGTGTGTCTCGGTTGTTGTTGCCGGTAGAGGGGAGGTCGTCGTCGGTGGCATCTGCATGCCACTATAGGTGGCGCCTCTTCGACGCTGGTGACCGCCGATGATGCAGTAGTTCCAGCTGCTTTTGCCTGCCGGTGGTCTCCATTGTCATGAGTGTTTTCTCTTATGGTGTATCCTGGTTCATAGGGTTGTGTCGGTTACGATCTCCGTAGATCCGATCGGTGGTTGATGTTCCCGATTTATGGGTCGCTTGGGTTCCGATGGCGGTGGATTGTGACCCCTCATCCACCTTTTAAGGGTTTTTGGTCAGATATTTTGTTGTGAGGGAAAGGGGTTTCCGGTATAATGCGAGGTGGCTAGGGTTTTCGAGAGACCTTTCGTGACGGGTCGGATGGCTGGGGTTGCTGCTCCTCCGCCTCCTTTATCCACCTAAGTGCCACCTGTTTTCTCTTTGATGCCGTTATATTTTGCCCTTGCTGTCGGTCATTTGATTACAAACCCTAGGTGGCGGGGATGCGGTTGCTTCTGATTTCCGGCCTCACAGGGTGGAGAGTAGAAACCCTAGGCGGCAATGGTTGGTCGACGGTGGTGTGGGTGCGGCCGATGCCGCCATTGCTGCCGGAGTTGGCTACGGTCATCCCAGCTCTGTTTTCTCAAACCCTACGCAACGATGGCTGGTTGGCTGATGCCGTCGATTCTCAGTATGCCCTGCATGTACAGTACTTATCACCCTGTATGTGACAATGTTCTGGTTCTTCATGTAGGGTTTTCGTTTTTTGATTCTTACAGACCTCTAATGTTTGATGTTGATTTGGGTATTCCATGTGTTCACGAATCTGCCTGATATTGGTGGCTTCGATTCGCTAGATCACATGTTGTTGCTTTATTTTAGGTTGTTCAACCATTAGCAGATGTTCTGCAGCTAGAGGCGGCGAACAGGTTTGAGCCAACGTTTTTTTATCGCTGTGCTATTTCGTGTTTCAATTTGTGGGATTGCGCATTATCGTTAATGTCGAGAGGTTCGATGGCAATGATGATCCAAACAAAAGCATGTTATTATCCTGGCGTGGCAACCATGTGTAGATGCTTTGCAGCCTGAGACTGTGCGTGGGTCTGAGCCAAAGCTGTATTACGTCGTCCTCTTATATGAACTTACATGTTTAAAACACAGATGTAATAAGTTGTTGGTTTCGTGGTTTAACCTGATTTTTCTGGTTTGGGGATATAATAAAATGGCTGTGATGAATTGGAGAGAAAGAATCGTTGTTTTGGTGTGGCAAACACGTTTGGTTTGCAGCCACAACGAGAAATCGGATCTGAGCCAAGGGTTGTAACTAGGGTTGTACTAGAGATTATCGACTTCAGAATACTCACGCAACGCGCGAGGTCGAATTCAACTAGTTATCTTCATTGGGAGGCTTGCCATATTGCATTTCAATAATGTCACTTGGTATTTTTCACTTGGTATTTTTCTTAACCTAAAGAATTAATTAAGTTTTGATATTGATTCAATTTTATCGACGACGTTTCAATTTTGTAAAGACTATTTATAAAGCTTGTTTCCTATTTAGTGCTTATTTTTCAAGTTGATTTAACATGAAACAACTATGAAATTTTTTTTTATGTTCTTCTTAACATTTACCTACTAGCTATAAGTTAAAGTTGAAAAATCATTAAATAATAACTAAGTTTTAAATATTTTTCATTTACTTTACTTAAATCAACATTTAATAAACAATTATGAGATATCTTTCATTTTATTAACATTTAAGTTTTATAATGTAAATGGTATACGAGTTCTTTAAACACACATTGTTTTGTAAATTAATATTTTAGGGCATTCATATCTCATCCTCTATATTTTTTAAAGTGTATTTTTTATGTTTTAGATGATGGTTGTAAGTGTAGGAGAAAAAACATGTTATCGTCATCAATGTATTTAGCAAGACAATGTTGATCTCTATTAATTCTTTTAATGAAATTGGTTGTGACTACAGGAAAGTAAAAAATCAGTGATAAAAATGTAAAAAAATATTATTTCATTGTAAATAAGAAATAAAAATAATTATTTCTAGAGTAATTATAGAAATAAAGACAAAGAATGATTTACGCAGATTTAATTTACAGTTTAAAATAATTTACAGACATGTGATTTAATATACAGTTTAAAATTATAAACAAAAGGTCTCAATCACATATAGTAAACAACAAAGTTATACAATTAAAAACGACTAACCGGAGATCTTGTAGGCTTTTACCTTTTAGAAAATCTACCGACGGTGACTAGGAAGGGAAATGATTGTTAGATCTTGAATTATATAAAGCTAGAAATAATGGTATCGATAATTGCTATAACAAGTCATAATTACATTTAAACAAAAATCATCCAGTTTCTTACAAATAATTAGATGAATTAGAGGAAATTTTAATATTTTTAACAAATTTTCTACACGTTTGTTTAAGGGATTATACGCATATACTAACAAGTAAGGGGTTGTTTGGTAGGTTCTTAATAGTCATTAAGAGACTATCTCTTAATGGTTCATAACCTCTTAATAGTTAAAATATAACTTTAATAATGAATGATTAAGAGGTTAAATTTTAATGGTATCTTTTAACCATTTATTATTAGAGTTACCTTTTAACCATTAAGAAGTTATGAACCATTAAAAGGTTATGAACCATTAAGAGGTTATGAACCATTAAGAGGTTCTGAACCATTAAGAGGTTCTGAACCATTAAGAGATAGTCTCTTAGAGGGTGTTTGTTTTTCTGAAAAAGAGCTTCTGAAGCTCTTTTGTCTGCGTCAAAAAGAGGCGGGCAGACGTTTATGGTCTGCAGAGTGTTTGTTTTTCTGAAGACATTTCATTAAAAAAGGTCTGCGTGACCTCTTCTCCAAGAAGAGGTGGACTAAAGTCTTCAGAAATCTTCTCACCTCTCCTTCACATTTCAACCCCAAACCCCCAAATACCCACACCCCACATTCTGGTCTGCTCCCGTCGCCTCCCCCCGTCGCCTACCCCCGTCGCAACCGACCGCCCCCACCGGCGCAGCCAGCGCCGCCGCCCCACCGCCTGTAGACGCCTGTCGCTGCTGCAGTCACCCATCGTCGTTGCAATCACCCCCATTTACTACACAGTATAATATACATCAGAAGTGAGAAGCAATTACAGAAGTAGTAAACCTTGACGAAATCGTATTTGGAAGAATCATTACGAGTGCCCGTTCGCATAGGAAATTCATTAGTAGTTTGTTGTTTCTTCGAATCTTCTTCTTCTTCTGGAATGAAAACTTTGTTTGAGGAAGATGATTTTGCTTCGAAAGTTCCGCTAGGGCTTGCAATCAACACTGATTTATCCTTCTTCATCTTCGGATTTCTAGCTCCGAATTGTAGCAGAGAAATGATAATCAATCATCAAGCAGTGGGAATCAGTGATCAGAAGATTAATGGAGATGATCTGTTGTTTAGCACAGTGGAATACTTGTGATTTTCTCTGTGTTTAGTCGGGTTCTAGGAGGTTTACTCGTGTCGAGCTGTACGTAATATATATTTGAGGTTTTGAAATTGGTTTTGTGAATAGTTTGTTGAATCAATAGTTTTGATAGTGATTTGGTTAGATTTGTGGATGTTCCTATTGTTCCCAGCTTCTCAAACGTCTCATTTCCTACACAGTACACATTCAAATGAATTTTGGTTCTATGAATGGTTTATTGATTCAATAGTTTTGATTAGTGATTTGGTTTGGTTTGGTTTGGTTTGGTTTGGTTTGGTTTTGTTTTGTGAATAGTCTCTTGATTCAGTATTTTTGATTAGTGATTTGGTTTGGTTTTGTGAATAGTTTGTTGATTGAGTTTATTTTAGCACGCTGCAGATGTTAAAAAACAAACAGTCTTTTTTTTACAGACTGCAGACGTTTGGTCCACCTCTTCTCCTACAGATGTCTGCAGATGTTGTCTGCAGACTGCAGACGTTTTACCTTTTCAGAAACAAAAAACACCTTAATAATCATTAAAATGATACCAAACAATACTTACATCAAACAATGACTGGCTTGGTGGCTCTACATATTTCGAATCAACAAGATTTTGTTTTGGGTTTTTATAATGAAAAATAGCATAAGAATCATCTTTTTTCTAATATATTATCTCAATATTAGCATCCCAACGACAAAACGTGTAAATCAGTAAAAGGTTTTTAAAAACATGTCACGTCACATTGATAATGGAAAGAAAGTGATGACATTAAAAATCCCCTCCACATTGCTTAGGAAGCTGTGATATTACAGAAAATTTCAAAAGCCCTTGTTTTATTTTGTTACACTATAACACGATCCACACATGCTTACAAACTTAAGAGTAGGTTATTCATATTATTATTATAAGTGTATTTTTTATATTATAGAAAATAGTTGTAGTTGGTTATAAGTGAAAAAAAGAGAAGATTTTATTGTTAAGTTGTATATTTAAGGAAATACAGTTCACACCTATAAATTTTATAATATTTTTTTAAAATGATTGTTAGTAAAAGAAAGAGAAAAAGTAATAATAAATGTATAAAAAATATTATTTAATAAAAAAATAAAAAATATTTTTGGATATAATTATAGTGAAGGAGATGAGAAACATGATATGAATGCTCTTGAGGGGTTTAATTCGCGGGTTACTAAGAGTATTCACAGCATGGTAAAAAAAAGATATTCATAACATAATCTCCTTCTTCATCTTTACATTTTTTATTAAATGTCATATTTCTTTACAATTATCTCTTAACTTTGTTTAACATTTCATATCTTATTCTCTATCTTTATCTCTATCTCACTCATAAACACTTATTTATTATTATTTCTCTCTCTCTTACAAACTTACAAATAATATAGAGATTGATGAATAGTAGATCTCTATGTTTAAAGAATCATTATTCACATAACTCTAAAGTTTGAATATGGAGATGTTGATAGAGATATAATATAAAAGAAATTTTTAAACAATAAAGATGAAGATAAAGATGAAATCTCTACCGTAAATGTTCTACCGACTGATAATACATCACTTGTTACCCACGAGCCTCATTCCACACATGCAAGTAAATTTTAATTTTTGATCTATCAATGACAAGCCATATCATGTGTCACAATCTTTTTTACCGAACATATTTGTCTCTATTCATAATGTCATGAGGCATAAATACGCAAAAATATAAGCCTTTTTTTAGATCTTATGAGTTTATATGTCGGAATTTTCGACTAAAAGAAGATATAGTATTATTAGTCTATAGTCCATGTATCAAGGTAGAAACTAAAATTAGATTAAATTTGTTGAATAGTAAATTATAAATTATGGGTTGCAAATAAAATTTATCGATAAATATAAGAAAGAAAATATAATGTGTTATTTATCACAAAGTTAAAGTTTGTTATACTAATTCAAATAGTCAAAATAATCTTTTATTTTATTTGTAAAATAGATTTGAGGGAAAAAATAGAGAGATAAAGCACAAGAAATTGTCAAGTGACTAAAAGATACTCCCATATTATACCAAGTGCATTAAATGTAAGTGTTCTATTATACGTATAAATATAGATTATTCTCGTTAAATTGTTGATGATGTAAATCTAAGTTAAGGGGATTTGCCGAAAATACATCCAATTAATTATAGGATGAATATATTCTAACGCCATTGGAAAATGTTTAATCGGAATGGTTTAAACCGGCTTTGAGGTGGTTAAAATCATTCTTAAGTAAAAACTAGTTACTATATGAACCTATGCCTATATATATATTTTTCTCATAATAGCTATGATTATAAAAATATTATGTGAAAGCTAAATAATAGATGTTTATAGCGTAATTAATATGATTATAAATAATTAATATGCATATATATTATTTTCAATTGTGGATGCTATATATTCATAATTAATATGATTATAAATAATCATAAAAAACACTAAATATATATATATATATATATATATTATTTTCAATTATGGATGCTATAAGATTTTATGGTATTTATTTTACATTATGTTACGTAACGTTATTTTATTTTATATTACCTTATATTATGTTATGTAGTATATTATGCTTCTTATGTCATGTTACACCATGTTATATTTTGTGTTACATGATATGCTATGTATGTTAAGTTATGTTATATAAATAGTTTTGTATTTATATTAAAACATAAGTAACAAGCTTTTTTAGGTTGGAAAATATTCATGTACAAAATTATTTATTAAATATGCTTCAATTAAAACTATATGATCATGATCAAATTCGTTTAAGATCGAACATATATATGAAAGCTTTTAACATACCAATCTTAATTAAATACCTCCGTCTTGTAAGGCTATATTTTGCACGTGTATTAAATTTCTCTCTTTTTATTTTCCAATTCTAGTAATTTCTTTTTTTCTTTGAACGGCATCTAGTAATCTGTATATTTCTAATAAATCTTTTGTCCTCATTCAAATGTGGTTCCTCTATAAATAGACTTAAAGACCCTCACCTTTGTATTGAACACATATACACAACAAAAAGAAAGGGGAAAATGGAGCTTCTATTTCTAGCTCTCTCATCCATCATTTTCTTCCTCCTCCTTCTTCATGTCGTCGACCTCCGCCGCACCCGGAGGCTGCCGCCAGGGCCTACCGGCCTCCCGATCATCGGGAACCTCCTTGACCTCGGGCCTAAACCCCACGAGTCCCTAGCCAAACTCTCCAAAAAACACGGTCCACTTATGACCATCCGAATGGGAAGCATCACTAGCGTGGTGGCGTCCACGCCTGACGCCGCTAGAGAAATCCTCCAACGCAACGACGAGGCGTGCTCGGGTCGTTTTGTCCCAGAAGCCGTCGCCTCGTTGCCCGATAATAAAGTGGCATTGGCGTGGATACCCGCAAATGATGAGTGGCGAACCATCAGAAAAGCCCTCAGCACGTACCTCACCCACCAACACAAACTCGACACCCTTCGCGACCTTCGTCAGAAGGTAGTGGACGGGATGTTGGACTTCCTACGTGAGTCGGGGCGGAAGAAGGCGAATGTAGACATTGGAAAGCTGGCATTCGCGGTGGCGCTCAATAAAATGTCTAACACGTGCTTGTCACAAAACGTGACCACATACGAGTCCGATGATATCGCGGGGTTTAAGACCGCGGTGAAGACGATAATGAAAGAGGACGGGAAGTTTAACATAGCGGACATATTTCCGGTGTTGAAGCCGTTAGACCCTCAGAACATACGACGACAGGCGAAAGCGGCTTATGAATGGTTAGATAAGGTTATCGAAGGTTACATAAACGAGAGGTTAAAACATCGAGAGTCGAAGCTACCAAGGTTTGGTGATATGTTGGATTCACTGTTGGATTATAGCGAAGCTCATGAAGATGACTTTACTCTCAAACACATCAAGATTTTACTTATGGTACGTAATTACTCTCTTAATTTTACTCTATTTTCTTGCAATAAAACCTTACAACATTGGCTTAAAGATTTTTGTCCTTCAACATTTGCATGTAAATAAATCATGTGACCGACATTTGCGTCTAAATAGGGCATTTTAATTTTGTGTTGACTTATAAATCATGTAAATAAATCATGTAATAAACATTTGCATGTAAACAAATATATCAATGTTTATTTTGTAAGTGTTGACTTATAACCAAGTATAATGATGTAATTATGAATTACTCCTCTAAAATTGTCTTCACATTCCATTTGCTCCCACAAGGCCGCAATCTAACATTTAAAATTTATATTAAATTAATATACTTACATATCGAATACATTTAAAATTTATATTAAATTAATATACTTACATATCGAATACTGTAATTAATTGTAGTATATTGTCTTACGGACAGACATATAAATATTTGGTAGAGGTTCAACTAAGAATAATTAGTTGCCTAAGTTGCCTAAGAAGGAATAAGGGGATTACATGTGACACTCTTCAAATTAGGGTTAAAGGGGCATTATGGTCCTAAAACACTCATTAGTCCCTGAAGCTTTATCAAAATGCAGCACAAACTTCTCCATCTCTTTCACCTGAAGCTTTTGTTCCATCTTCTGTCTCTAACTTCAACTTCTTCGCCTTCTCAGATGTAGGGTCCCAAGTGTTGTCCGGCCGGAGCCGGAGCTCCGCCTCATCCCCATCACGATTCTCCCCATCACGATTCTCCAGTAGCACGATTGCATCACTTCCTCTTTCTCCCAAAGGTTGTTGAACAGTCGAACCAAATCGACCAACAAATTCAGACTTTTGGGGGTTCGGTGGAGATGTTTATGATGATTGGTCTCGGTGATGAAGGAATCGATAGGGATGAGGTTGTCGGATGGTGGAATGGTGATTTGGAGTCTTCGATGGTGTTTGAAGAACGATCGAGGATGTTGAGTCGATTGAGGATTCAATTGATAGTAGGTCAATAAGAGTGAATTGGGTTTTCGGTCAACAGTGATGATTGTGATGTTTGGTCGACCGAAGATGGTTGATTAGATGTCGACCGATGCTGAATTGTGCTGTATATGGGATGGCAGTGGAGGAGGGTCAATTGCTGGCTATTTGGGATGGCAGTGGAAGATGGTTTTCAGTCAATTGCTGGCTGTACTGTATTTAATAATTGATAGTAGGTCAATAAGACTCAATAAGCTGTGCTGTGCTGTATTTAATAAACCTAGAGCCTTGTGCTGTTTTATGAAACACAGCACAGCCTTGTGCTGTTTTATGAAACACAGCACAGCCTTGTGCTGTTTTATGAAACACAGCACAGCCTTGTGCTGTTTTATGAAACACAGCACAGCCTTGTGCTGTTTTATGAAACACAGCACAGCCTTGTGCTGTTTTATGAAACACAGCACAGCCATGTGCTGTTTTATGAAACACAGCACAGCCATGTGCTGTTTTATGAAACACAGCACAGCCTTGTGCTGTTTTATGAAACACAGCA
Source organism: Flaveria linearis (assembly GCA_024085815.1). Lineage (NCBI taxonomy): Eukaryota > Viridiplantae > Streptophyta > Magnoliopsida > Asterales > Asteraceae > Flaveria > Flaveria linearis. The sequence goes on along the minus strand of CM044014.1, from coordinate 1,558,960 downwards.
CAGCCTTGTGCTGTTTTATGAAACACAGCACAGCCTTGTGCTGTTTTATGAAACACAGCACAGCCTTGTGCTGTTTTATGAAACACAGCACAGCCTTGTGCTGTTCTATGAAACACAGCACAGCCTTGTGCAGTTTTATGAAACACAGCACAGCCTTGTGCTGTTTTATGAAACACAGCACACCCTTGTGCTGTTTTATGAAACACAGCACAGCCTTGTGCTGTTTTATGAAACACAGCACAGCCTTGTGCTGTTTTATTAAACGCAGCACAGCCTTGTGCTGTTTTATGAAACGCAGCACAACCTTGTGCTGTTTTATGAAATGCAGCACAAAAACGTTAAAAATGTAGCACAACGTCACATAATTTGATTTTTTTTAAAAAAAACTATAGTAATACTATACTCAAATTAAAGAGAAAAAAATGCTTGATTTTATGGTGTAATTTATTTAAAAAAATAATATCGTATGAAAAAGTTATTAGCATTTAAAAAAATAGGGGGGAAATTTTAAAAAGTCAACAATTGTGGGTAATGTAATAAAATACCCAAATTACCCTTGATTACTTATTTTTTCTATACTTTGATCTTAGCCCTTAATTAGATAACTAGAAGGCTAAGATTACTTCTTAGCATACTTAGGCAACAATTAATTTTTAGGGGAACCTCCCTCATAAATATTTAATTAAGTTGTTAGGTTAAAAAAAATTAATCAAATTACTTCCCACACATCATATATAGTATAAATAGTCTAGATGAAACGTAAATGGTTAATTCAATAAAGAGTTAGACTATAAATGAATGTTTTGAATATGCTAAGAACAACTTTTGACTATAACAATGTTTTATAATTCAATTGCAGCCTCTCTATCTCCCAAGATAGAGGAAATACTTGCCACCACCTACCCCTCCCAGACTCTGCTCTTGAGTGGGACTTACTGGGTATGTTTGTTTGTAATGTTTTATAATTCAATTGCAGGAACTGTTTCTAGCGGGTACCGAAACGAGTTCAAACACAACAGAATGGGCAATGACAGAATTGTTACTTAACCCTAAAATGTTTTCGAGAGTACGTGAAGAAGTCTCCACGATTGTTGGAAAAGATGGAAAAATTCAAGAAGCCAAAATTCTTGAATTGCCTTATCTGCAAGCCGTCATCAAAGAAACAATGCGACTTCATTTAGCAGTGCCTTTGTTAGTGCCTCATAAAACGGAAACTGCAGTTAAACTCTATGAATATATTGTGCCGAAGGACACACAAATTCTAGTGAACGCATGGGCCATAGCTCGGGACCCTCAGTACTGGGAAAACCCCACTATATTTAAGCCAGAGAGGTTTCTAGATAAAGAGCTCGACTACAAGGGTCAACATTTTGAGTTCCTACCGTTTGGGTCGGGTCGAAGGATGTGTCCTGGAATACCGTTGGCTCAAAGGGTGGTTAGCTTAATGGTGGCGTCATTTGTGTATCATTTTGATTGGAAGTTGCCTCATGCTAGAGAAGAAATGGATATGAACGATGTGTTTGGCCTTACATTGTTTAGAGCGACACCTCTTGTTGCTACTCCTATCTCGGTCACACAAAGCGAATAAGACATAAAGTTCATTTATCGCCTCCACTTGTTTTTATATACGTGCTACTAGTACCATCTTTAAGACATATATGGAAGCTACATGTGTAATATATATTTAGATTGTAATCGTTTTTTTATTATTTAAAATATATTTGTCTTTAATTTGTGCACTTATAGATAGCTAGCAACGGTTTGTATGATGTCTATCTTGATTGAAGTGAACGAGAAGTTTTACATACTAGGCATTTTCTTGTGTCTAATATACTTTGTTTTTTTTCCGATAACATAAGGAATATATAAAGACCCTACCGGCTAGCAAAAAACTATCGGGAACGAAAATAGTCACAAGGACATAAATGGATTTTTCAACCAAACAATCCAATTCATTTTAATCTAGCTTATAGTTATTATTAGTAAATGACAATTAAAATAATAGTAGTTTACTAGAGATCGAATATATCAAAAATAAACTTTTCTGAATTACTTTTAATCTTGAAAGCTGCATCATTTCTGAAATCCTACATGCACCGAACCCACCAAGAAGATAAAAATAATAGCTTCCAGCATATATATCTTTCCTGAAGAGAGCCAAGCATGCATTCAAGTATTTAGAACAGAACGACTGACAATCAATAACATATATTTATTAGCTTTCCACTTGAAGAGTTTTTTTTTTAAACCTCTCGATCTATAATGTAATAACATCCCAACCTTGAGAATTAACCATATTTGTATGAATACAATATGACATAACTTACGGTTATAATAAAGATACTTAATTAGCATATAATGATATATACTTGAAAAAATATATTTTCTATTCGATTTCAATAGTATGTTATTTTATTTCATTTATAATAATTATTTTAAATGAACTCAGGTGCAAATCAACCGTGAATATTTCATGATTTTATCACTGAGATTGTTATTGTTAATTAAAATAAAAGTTAGGATGTTTACCGGTCAAATTAATAGAAGAATTATTATCTATATCAATGAGTAATAATTTCTATTATGAAGTTCAATTTGTCTTTATGATATATGTCTCTAGCAATATATTACGATGATCGACCCTACTTGTCAAATATCCTTGACATTCCAACGTGACTCAAAGTAGAATTTTTTATTATGCATAATTTGTCCTCGCCAGTCTTGATTCATAGTCAAACCGGTGGCTATTTAAAAATAAATAACATGGGGACAACGGCAATTTGGTGTTAAGTTTTAGTCGACTTCCATGCTAGCTACTAATAGAGAAAGACGCCAAAACTATTAAACATGTTCATTATATGCATTATGATGTTGGCGGCTTTTGTTATTTTCTTTTTTTAAAGGTAAATCTAACATACTTTTACTTATAATTTAATCAAACTAATTACAATGCTCAAAAAGGTATGCAATACATCAAGGATTTTAAACTATTAAATATTTTCTTTTTTCCAGCTCAAATATTTTCCATCATTTTATTGTTATGCAATGCTCGCGTTTTCTTACACCCGGTTTTCTAAGGCGTTGAATTTGAACAAGACTAATATATCACACTAGAAGACTATTGCAATACATCAAGGATTTTAAACCTAGTACATCTTTCAAGTCTACTTTTCTAACAAAAAGTTTGTAAACACATTGCTAGCTATCCACTTTCGCTTCTCTAATCTTCTCCGTCTATGTGCATCAAAAGTTATGACAGTGTATTTAAAAATTTTGTAACATGGCGCAAGAGATCACGACTTATCCAACATATATGTCATAGATGGAAGAGAAATAAAGAGCATGTTATAATATTATAAAGTATAAAGAACACAAATTTGAGGGAAGAAGAATGAGGAGACTCAAAGTTATGAATTGGGATTTTAATTATGTAATAGAGTGCGATTGTTAATAATTCTGAAACGAAGTTTTTACTTTATAATATGATATATCGAGTTTGATTGGGCTTTCTGATCAGCCCAAGTTTGTTAACTGCCCAGCCATACATCGTATAGGCCCATATTATTCTTTTCATGGAATTGTTGAATTAAAGCATCAAGCAACAGTTGAATGTGACTGTGAATTAGAGGTGCACAAACCGGTTTTTTTTTTGAGCCCGGGTCGGGTTGGACCCGGTTCGGGTTCGGTCAACTTTTTCAAGACCGGTTTTTGACCAAGAACCGGTTCGGGTCGGAACCGGTTTTCAAGCCCGGAAAACCCAACCCGGTTGGAACCGGTCCGGGTTGGAACCGAACAGGGTCGGGTTCCAGAACCGGTTTGGAAAACCCGGTTTTTTTTTTACCTACTATTTAAATTATATATACAAATTAGTTACAAATTTTGATTAATTAAAAAATATTAGAGTAGATTAATTAAACACAATAGTATGTACTTTATTTTTAAGATTTCCATTAATACGATTGTACGCGTTTTTATTTTCATTTTAATAAGTAAACAATTAATACGAATAAAAATCATAAGCGAGTTTTTCTAAAGAAAACAATAAAAATTACATTAATTTATAAAAGTAAACAATTAATTCATTACGAAAAATAAACAATAAAAATTACATTAAAATTAAACCAAAGAAAACAAAATATCCATATTACGAATACAAGTTTTTCTAATTTAATCGTCTTCGTCGGTTTGTGTGCCAATGCGTTGAGACAAATCATATGCGAGTTCTTCGTCGGATAGCGGTGAGGATCGTCCGGTTTGTACCTCGTGCTCGTGTATTTCTTCTTCAATCGGTGTTTCTTCTTCAAGGTTTGACATGTGTTGTCTTCGTTCGGCCGCATCTAAGTGGTCTTTTAAACAAATACACATCTCTAGCGATGTTGGAGTTAACCTTGTTCTTCTAATCGATAAAACCCTGCCACTAACAGAAAATGCAGACTCCGAAGCTACCGTGGAAGCTTGGACGGTTAGTAAATCACGTGCCATGGCGGCTAGGACCGGAAATTGTAAATCACGAACTTGGATCTATCCAATGGGCCGTGACGCAAAGGTACGATTCCGGTAAACCGTGTGGGGCGGACCAAACGTCGGTAGTTAAGTTCACACCGGTATGTAAATTTTCAAATAAAACCTTTAAATCATTTTTTGCTTGTTTCCAAAGATTTAAACAATCACGTCTAAGAGTGGTGCGACTTACGTGAGTGTAGCGTGGTTGAAGAGTTTCTTGAATCAATTTTGTTAACCGAGGGTTGTCGAAGTGATCGAACGGTAATCCTTCTTGAATTACAAACTTTGTCATTCTATCTCGAACCATATCTACGTTGAAGTTCCATAAACCACCATCGTTTCCGATTGATGTTTGCCCTTGACTCGGTGTATTTTTCAAAGACTTGCACCATTTGGTCATATGATTTCTCAAAGTCGAGTTTGAATCCGACTTGAAAAACGAACCACAAGCCTTGCATCGAGCATTATGTTGACCATTCGACATTTCGCATAAGTCGAAATTACACCAAATCTCTTGGTTTCTCGTTGTTGAAAGAATTCTAACAACGGTAGCGGCACTTGAGGATCCACCGGTTGGAACCGAAGATTCAGAAGCCATATTTCAAGAGATTGAGAGAATAGAAAGTTGAGAGTGAGGAGCGTTTTTTTGCGTTTTTAAGCACGTTTTTGAGCGTTTTTGAAGTTTTGAGTGTTGTGACTAAACCATTACACCCACTACCTATTTATACTATCATATAAGGGCAAAATGGTCCAAAAAATGTGGAAAAAACGGTCACAAAATAGCTCCCAACGGCTATATAGCCGTTTTTAAACGGTCAAAAAAAAACGGTTCGAACCGGGTCCGAACCGGGTTTTTTGAACCGGTTTCCATACCGGGTTGGATCAAAACCGGTTCCAAACCGGTTTGGGTGAAAAAAATCAAAACCGGTCCCGAACCGGTGGGTTTTTTCGGGTTGGAACCGGTTTGGGGTAATTCCGGGTCCAAACCGGGTCGGCTCCGGTTCGGGTCTTCGGGTCGGGTCGGGGAACCGGGTTTGGTGTGCACCTCTACTGTGAATGGGTGTCCAAGGCCCATATATGTATATATATTTTCTTTAATAGCACATGTACGACCCGGTTTCGTATGATATATGTTATTTTAATCGGGGTCACCTATCAGTTTCCCAGTCAGGACCGCACCACCAACTCCCTCGGGCGGAAACTTATTATTGGAAAAACCCGTAGCTCAACTCAGAGCATTTTGTTCAGAGTGAGACTTGAACACATAATCTTTCCATATTTACATGTAATGAGTACCTCACCTTAAGAATACATAATGATTACTATTCTAATAAAGCTAATAACTTAAACTGTTCATTATGGAGTTCAAAACATAAAGTTTGTTAGGTATTAATCTGTGATAGTTATTAGTTTTTTATTTAATAATAATAACTATAAATTTAAAATACATTGAGCTCAGTTTGAAGATCTCGAAATGATTTCTATAATCTTTGTAGATTGACTTCTAAAAATAATTATTTAACAAATTATATTAAGTAGTCTAGATTATAACTTAAACTGTATTTCAAGAAAGAGTTAAAGTGAAGTCAATGTTGTGAAAACAACTTAAGTGACTAGTTTCAACCGCATGATATTAAGTAAGGTTTGCTTAAGTTCTACTTCTCCCAAATTCTACTAGTGTGAGTGAGATTTTATTATGTATATTTTAATTTTTGTTTGTTTAGATAAATTTCTATAGATTTTGGTTAGAAATAAATAGATTTACCTTTTTAATAAATCACCAGAATGTACATATCGACTACCTTTTCTACAAAAATATACATTAACTTTTTGCCTCCTTATAAATAAATGTATCCACAACGAGTCGATCATATTGTGCGATGTACATTCTTACCGCAAGAGTGTAACCACCAAACCGATCGTTGAAAATATCAAAGAGTCCACAAAGATATCCAATAAATTAAATCAGGCCACATGTTCTCTAACGACTATATGCTTACGGCATAGACCTACCGATAATGCCACAACCTTTTAAAATCAAACGGCTACGATCAATCTCTGTGTATATAGTTATTTTCTTGCCACCAGCCTCTAACCTTCTTATAAATGTGAAAAAAAGTCAATGTTGTAGAGTTTGTGAGTCTCGAATAAGAAATCAAACATAAAACATAACAAAATGTACCTCGTTATGAATCAATCTTCTAACATTAAACTCATTTGAATTAATCTCTGAATCGTGAATCAGTATCAGATAAATTTATTTCGCGTGTTACACGCAAATGATTTATTATATTAGATAGAGATTTGGTTGATGGAGTAAGATTCGTGAATCAGTAAGATTCTTTTTTTAGTCCCCTTTGTTTCCAGTGGGTTTTATAATGTTAAAAATAGTTTCAAATAAGAAGAACTAATTTTTAGAAATTAAAATGTTAAAAATTATTAGTTTTAATGTTATTCTCTTTTACTACTTTCAGATTACGGTTATACTAATTTCATATTTATAGATTATTTCTAGTTAAAAATTAAATTATGGATTTCTATAAGATATTCAAACACTTGGTAAGAGACAAATTGTAAGAGAGAATTGACGACAATTCGACTTAAACCCTTTAACAGTTCAGATTTCACCACACCACCATCTACTACACTGATTCTCTACAGTTGCAAGTGCTCCTTGCTCTCTCCTCGCAACTACCTAAAACCCATCCGGCAAATTCACGGCCTCATCACCAGTGAGAGCGATTGAAAGCAGCACCGTCGTCGATTGTTGATAGAATTACACCTCCGCCATCTCTCTTTGTCACTTCCTCCAATCCAATTGATTCAACACCGCCACGTGCGATGAGAGCCAGATATGAGTGAAGCGTTTTTAAATTTTGAATCCACCTTCGCTAGTTGTTTTTGAGCATGCTTTAGATATGGTATGTTATGCTTTAAGAATTATACAACTCTTAAAATTACAAGTTTTTGATCAAATGGCCATCTTATTTTTTTTATATGCATATTAATATAGTATAGAAAATTGTATATATTATCATATATGTTTTGTTGTTACATTATGCTTTTAGTATGGTATGATGTGGTCATGTTTCATGCTACGTAGCTTATATTTAAGTAAAGCAATGCCACTATATATTATTTTTATTTTGTATATTAAATACATTACAATTATATATGTTACTTTCGGTTTTATTTCTTAATTACATATAGTCAACATTAGTACCATAATTGTGTATATATGTATACATGTGTGTTATATTTTAATATATGACATATATGTTATAATCACATTATGTTATATCATGTTATCTTACACAATGAACTATAACTTTTTGTTATATATATGTTAACATGATGTATATATATGTTACGTTATTTGTTATATTATGTTACTAGGTTAACAACTCGTGTGTTAGATGATTTAAATAAAAAATATTAAATTTTTAAACCTCTATACTCCTTATAATCTCAATTTTTTCTATGATTAAGTTCTTCTATAAATAGAAATAGACGTAGACCGGCCCTGAGCTGTGAATATATTGCACACTAAAATGGAACTTGTAACCCTACTTCTCTCATCCATCATCTTCTTCTTCCTCCTCCTTCATGCCATCGACCTCCACCATAGAAGGAGGCTGCTACCCGGCCCTATCGGCCTCCCGATTATCGGAAACCTCCTCCACCTCGGGCCCAAGCCCCACGAGTCCCTAGCCAAACTCTCCAAGAAACACGGTACACTTATGACCATCCGAGTGGGAAGCATCACCAGCGTGGTGGCATCCACACCGGACGCCGCAGAGAAATCCTCCAACGCCATGACGATGTGTGCTCCGGCCGCATGGTCCTTGACGCCCTCACCTCCTTAGCCGACAACGACGTCGCGGTTGCATGGATTTCAGCCAACCATCAGTGGCGAACGATCAGAAGAGCCCTCAACACGTACCTCACCAACCAATACAAACTCGACACTCTTCGTGATCTTCGACAGAATGTCGTAGACGGGATGCTAGACTTCCTTCGTGAATCGGGCCGAAAGAAGGCGAATGTAGACATCGGAAAGCTGGCGTTCGCGGTGGCGCTTAATCAGATGTCGAACACATGTTTGTCGCAAGACGTGACGAGCTACGAGTGTGATGATATCGGGTGGTTTGCGACAGCCGTGAAGACCAATGTTGTTAGGACCGGATCGGACCGGCCGGTCCGACCGGTTCGACCGGGATTCGGAGGCCTGTCCGGTCCGGTCGAGGGTGGTTCGTTTTTGGAGAGTTGAACCGGCCGGTTCGAACCGAGTCGGCGGTTGGACCGGCCAACCGGTTCGGGTCCGACCGGATTTTGATTTTTTTTTTTTTGATTTTAGTGGGTAAAAACGGGGTGTTAAACCATAAATTAGTACTTTGTATATACAAATATAGTTAAGTTTTATATATAACTATAAAATATATGTATAAATCATATATAAATTACTTATATTTAATTACATATATAAATATAATTAAAATATAGTTAAATCCGGTCCATCCGGTCCGACCGGTCCGACCGGTCCGACCACCAAACCAGTAAGCCGTCCGGTTTGACGTCCGATCCGGTTCTGAGAACATTGGTGAAGACGATAATGGAAGTTGACGGGAAGTTTAACATAGCGGACATATTTCCGGTGTTGAAGCCGTTAATTGGACCCTCAGAACATATGACGACAAGCCAAGAAGGCTTATGATTGGTTCGATAAGGTGTCCGAAGCAGTGGCGGACCCAGAAATTTTTTTCTCCGGGGTCGTAATTATTTTCATAGGGGTCGTAAATTTTTTTCATAGGGGTCGAAGTTGAAAAATACTCGGGGTCAATTGAAAAATGTCAATACATGTTACAGATAAAAAAAAAATTCTGCGGGGTCGGTTGACCCCTCTTCACATAAGGTAAGTCCGCCACTGGTCCGAAGGGTTCATTAACGAAAGGTTGAAACATCGACAGTCGAAACTTCCGAGGTTTGGTGATATGTTGGATTCACTGCTGGATTTTAGCGAGGATAATAAAGCTGATTTTACTCTCAAAAACATCAAGATTTTACTTATGGTAACTACTCTCTTTTAGCTCTGCTTTACCATTTAAGAATACATGCATGCATATAGTGTAACTTGATCATATAAAATAGTAGGTTAGATAGGCGTGTGTAACACGAAATAAAAAAAACCAATATAGTGCATAAAATTATAAAAACTTTTATCTGTATAGTTCATATTATTTTACACAAAACAATCCCAAATGAAAAGTTGCTACAAAAGATTTTAATATGTTAATGGATTTGTTCCATACACTAAGGTTAACATTATTAAAAGATAACTAAAATTCAAAATTGATTTTAATATAGAAATGATATTAAAATATAATATATTAATATATTAACATATAACAGGAGACGTGTTTTCGAATATGCCATCCATATAAAATGATATTAATATATAACTATACGGGTTAAAGTACATGTATGGTATTTATCAATGAGAACCCGGTTATCCGAAATTTGTACATATCCAAACTTACCTGAAAATATATATATATTTTTTTGTTTTTGCTTGTTCTTAGACAAAAGAAGGCAATTAAACTCGAACCTTCAAGCACACGCAACGTTTTGTGATAGATTGATTCTATGAGCCCGTGTGATTTTCCTCTTTGTTTTTAAAAAAGACTAAAATTTAGCATTCTTGGCATGATCGATAAGTTTAGGTGACGGATTTCTTATCAGCTCTTTTTAGATATGTTTAGTTTTCAAGGGTTAAAAGTCAATATTGATGATACTAACAACTAAACAGTCGTTAAAAAAATCAATATTGATTACGCCAAATACCATGTACAAATTTTCTCGAATTGTAACTTTTAACAATATTTGTTTATCATAACCACTTATCAACTAGCGGTGCTACGAAAGACTATGTTTTAAACCTGACAAATACTTGTTTTCTCTATCTTAAATTTTGTACGTGGTTACTTTTTATTAAAATTAGACAAAAATAATTTTAAATTGATATAATTGCAGGGTATTATTTTTCCCCTTATAGTACAGTGTTTTCTTAGATTATTACGTTAGTATAAGAATGAGATTAGTAGACCTTTTCATTATAAGATGAAGTTAATATTGAAAAAAACTCATGTCATTTTCATTCAAAAGCAGGTTTTTCGTGAAAGAAATTTTATCAGAAACACGTAAACATAGATTATGAATTCGTTTTTATATGAAAAGTTGCTTTAGTACCTTTTTAACGAGAAATATTTAACGTTTTAAAATAATATAGCTTACATTTTTTGATGAAAATGATAATTTTTTTCAAACGTTGGGGAGCCAAATGATATATATATATATATATATATATATATATATATATATATATATATATATATATATATATATATATATATATATATGGATGCAAATGATAAATGTGACCAAAACATAAGGAGAAAAACGGCGATTCACTCTTTAAATTTTTACTGTCATTAATATACAATAAAATTTTCATCAGATGAACTGAGAAAGTGATAATTTTTAAAGTTTGCACTTTTAGTATTATTCTCTTTTTCGACTGTTAGGTTATGATTTTTATACTATTTCGTGTTTTATAGATTTTTATAGTAAGAAAACATTAAAATTATAGATTTTCTCTAAGATTTTTAAATAGATTCATTGTAAAAGACTTGCTTACAAATTAATCAACTACACCCTTTAATAGTCGGAGTTTCCTGAAGGAATAAATATTAAGAAATAAGAACATTAGAGCCACAAGGCATTGACCTGAAATTGATTAAGTGTCACATATAATCGTCTGTGAATGTTTAAAACAACTTCCAATCAACAATATCTAATTTTCTCTATAGTTAAACTCACACACTTCATAATTTTACTTTTAAATAAACTCACACACTTCAAATTTTTACTTTTAAATCTACGTCTATATTCATTATAAGACTTCAACTCTTAATTAGTTGGGGGGCAAGAGTCACCTTTTCTACGCACATTACAGCTAAGCTACGTACTCTTTGGTTACAATATTTTATTTAATTGCAAGAATTGTTTCTAGCTGGAACGGAAACGACCGCGAACACACTAGAGTGGGCAATGACAGAACTGCTACTTAACCCGGATATGCTCTCAAGAGTTCGTGATGAAGTCTCCACAATTGTCGGAGAAGATGGAAAGATTCACGAAGCCAAAATCCTTGACTTGCCAATATCTACAAGCTGTCATCAAAGAAACGATGCGACTTCATTTAGCTGTGCCTTTATTAGTGCCTCATAAAACTGAAACTGAAGTTAAACTCGGTGAATATATTGTGCCAAAAACACAAAAATTCTGGTGAACGCATGGGCCATGGCTCGGGACCCTCGGTATTGGAAAAACCCAACAATGTTTGAGCCAGAGAGGTTCATAAATATTTTTTGGGGCAACCTTGTCCAAGTATAGTATGAGTGATAAAAATGTTAATTGCATTTTATATAAGAAAACTTTCAAATGTCTTGAGTTTGAAAGCTTGAGATTTAATCTCATGATGGTTAACGTTAACTATAAGTCATTTGAGTGGTCATGATTAATATAGACAGACGGTTAGCTCTCTTCAGTCTATGTTTTATATAAGATCACTTTGATACTTTTAATCGAATCATTGGATTGTATTAGAGATAGAGAGGGAATACATAGCTCTTTGTGGTGATTCGAGTGAAGGAGAGAGAGGGGATACATAGCTCAATATTAGGTGCAGAGAGATAGAGGTAGGTTAAGTAAGACTAAGTTTTCACTAGTTTTGTTGTGCCCGTTAAGTAATATCTCAAAGTTTAAGAACATAGATACAATATAGAAAATTTATGTGATTGGGTATTGATGTAACTTTTCATGTTCTTTTAATATGTTTCCCTTGTGTCTTCTACAAACATTTTGATAATTAAATAAAAAAAACTAGTTAAATAATAAAAGAATATAAAGACGAAAAAAACAACCTAAAATGATAATATATTTGATTATTAACGAATAGCTCCACGTACTACAATCATATTTTATACAAAAATTTATGAACTCATCTAGTATGTAATTAGTGTATTTATGTATTTTTAACCATCCGCATAAATGTCCTAGTGGTTCTTAGCATATAATCACTATAAACTAAAATTGCTTTACCACTGTTATTAGCCATAGCATTACTCAAGAAAAGATAATATTTTCGATGAGTGCGTATGTGCATAAATGCAATATGTATCATCACATATGTTCATAAATGCACATATGCATTATTACCTCATATGTGTGTTAATGCACATATACATAATGGAGAGAGAAGTTGTATGCGAGTGCTATGCATAACGGAGAAGTTTTATGCGAGTAGCACCATGTGAATGAGTAGATTGACAATTTAGAGGTGAGTAAAAACATAACCATCAAATGAAACCAAACCATCATAGAGTTCGTGTGAGCTTTTCAAATCCATAACTTGAACCAATTGATGAAATTTTGAGTCGAAACAGAATTGGATTGAATGCGTTCGATTTCAGGTTAATGAGATCAAAACATTTTTGACCCTTAACTTATACTAGCAGAAAACCCGCGCGTTGCGGCGGCGATAATAACAATTTACAATGTGACGCTTAGTACAGAATAACAAACACACGAAATCATAATAATAATAATAATAACAAAAGGGTCAAACTTTGGTTTGTAAGGAAAAGTAATAATTATAGAAAAATTGAATTATTGTTTTAACATACCTCAAGTGCATATGTTTCTTTTCGATCCTAGGTTCTACAATATAACATTGAGAAACAACGTAAATAGTCGGTTTCAGATTAATGTAATAATCAGGTGAAATATAATACTGATTTCTCCAGGCTTCTTTCTACCATCAGAATATGTTTGATGACTTGCAGAAGAAGAATATGGGGATGCTTTATGTGCTTGCACCTGCAAGTTCATGAAACATGTTAAAACAGAATCTACATACATTAAAAGATAAATAAATATATAAAAGAATGATGCTTCGATAGTTTAATGTGTAAAACCCATTAGCCAAGTAACACTAAAATGAACCACCATGATACATGGAAAACTTTGACCCATGCTAACCTGCATGCTCATGAAACATGTTAAAACAGAATCTACATACCTTGTTGTCCCATGTATTGAACCACAGTATCCATTCATCGAGCTTCTGTAGCAGAAATCATGATGAAATAGTGATAGATTCTGGATATGTATATGATTAAAGTAGTAAATAAAAGAAAAGAAAAGAAGAGTATAAGAAACCATAAGTGATCATGGATCTGAAGACCAATAGAACCTTAAGCTGAAAGAGATTCAATGGTATATCGGAGATCTTGTGGACAGGAAACAAAGGAACTCTTAAAAGTTTCTGCCTTGATTAAACAAAACAGAAAGCCAAGTATAAAGGGTTTGCAGTTGCACAAAGAAAAGTTTCATACGAAAAGTAAAGCCTAGCCTATACAACTTATACTTGCAAAAACAATAAAAAACTGAAAACAAATCATACAGATAGTACTCCTACTAAAGCTGAAAAGCAACTTCCCATAACCACACTACTCTCAACCCACATTTCATGCAGAATGTGCCATTTGAGTCCTTCCATTTTGGTGCTGAAACATAGACAGATAATGTGCTAATCAAAGATATTTTAAAAAAATGTAAGATTATAGAGAACTTCTAACTAAGATCAATAAAATAAAGTTCCTTTCCATCTACCGATCCTGGTTGACCAAGTAAGATATATTCCGGCAAATACTACATCCAAGCATGTCTATAACCTTGCAAAAAAGAAATAATATATAACAATAAATCAACTACAAAAGGAGTGTTTAATAATGTCAAAGTTAAAACTCACCAGAATGTAAAATCACCTGGTCGTCTTTTGTAGTGAACCACAACAATCAATCAATGAGCTTTTGTAAGCCATAACTTGAGGTTAATATATAAAATTACTTTATTCCGCCAAACATTTTAACAGTTATGAACAATTAAATTCATGAAAATTTGCCACTCATTTGGAAGACGACAAATGTTCTAATCAGCACTAAATACATAGTTTACTTTTATATCAAAATTTTATAAATTCATGTAAACTTGCCACTCATCTGGCCATAGATGTTCCAATCAGCACGAAATACATAATTTTTCATTTATATCAAAATTTTAAATTATTGCAATTCTGAATTCTATGCCCTTATCATATTTTGCCTTCTAAGGGTAATTCTGGTACTTTTTAACGTTAACTTTCAAGGGTATGGTTTCGAGTAAAACAAATATTATAAATTGTTAAGCACTTAGATTTTAACTCAAATAAATTGCAACAACTTAAGACAAGGGCATACAAGACATATTAACTTTGAATCTTTCAAACACAAGTACTTACCTGAACAATAAACATTATCATAAAGCTCGAATAGTAGTGCAACAAGAAGTTTCAAAGTTATGAGATTGCATAGTATTCTCTCTGCGGTAAGTGTACAACTTAAAGTTTCTTGCATTCTTGAACTGAAAAATGTGTATTGAAGTGAGCACGTTTGATACAATAAAATTCTAACTCGGCCCACAAAAAAAATTGTGTATTATGCAACAAGTCAACAAATACAAACTATAAGAAACCAAGGTGATTATGGATCTAAAGACCCAAAGATCCTTAGCCTTGGGTTATGAGATGTGTGGGTGAGCAGTAACACACTCGCTACTCTGCAAAATCACAATATGATGTTAAATAGGCACGTAATCTAAGAAGTCTAGTGGACCAGAATGAATGCTATAAATATATCGCAATTGTTGTAGCATGTAAACAGATAAAATTGGATGTAAAGAAAAGAAAAAATAATGAAAGGTATACCAGAACTAAGCTCAATAAGATATAGCTTATGTTCATCTAGATCCTGGTTGACGAAGAGCGGAATTTTCAGCTCCACGTCTCCATGTACAAATCTTAATATAAAAACAGAAGTCAACAAGATGGTCAACAACAGTCGTCCTAAATCTTATTAACTTGGAATCTTTCAAAAACAATAATTTACCTGAACAATAAACATTATCATAAAGCTCAAATAGTGGTGCAGCAAGAAGTTTCAAAGTTTTGAGATTACAGAGTACTCTCTCTCTCTAGTGTACAGCTTAAAGTTTCTTGCATTATTCCTGAACTGAAAAAAGTGTATTGAAATGAGCACATTTCATATAATAGAATTCTAACTCTAAGCCTACGAAAAATATTTGAATATAATGCAACAAGTCAAACAAAAATAAGCTATAAGAAACCAAGGTGATTATGGATTAAAGACCCAAAGATCTTTAGCCTTGGGTTATGAGATGTGTGGGTTATGAAATAAAGTTAACAAAATTGGTTATGTGTATACTTCTTGTTTCCGTCCTGAAATCCCATTATTTTCTTCTGCTACCGATTCATGACAGCCACTCCCAAACTCCTTCAGCAATGCCCTAATGATAATAACATTTTAAATCGATATTTAGATATATAAAACATATACGACATCAAAATGATTATATTTTTTTCCACTTAGGAGTTTGAGGTTCTAGATTTTGATGTACCTTGCCATATGGTGAGACAAGCTCTTGAAGGGCTGCTATCTTCTCACCAACCTTCTCTTTTCTTTCCTATTAAGAAGGTGAAAACAGTGTTTCAATAATTTCAGCGTAAATTATTCAGACCATATATCAGAGTAAGTGAACATGACAGGTAAGACTGGGGCGAAAGACTATGCAGGATAGGCTAATTGGTGATGGGTCAAACATGCTTGGGACGTTACACGTAAGCATTATGTATGTCGAAATTAGTTGGGTTGACCCAAAACACCTTTCATCCATGTTTTCCCTAAACAATTAGTATTAACAGAAATTGATAAAATAATTGTCTAATAATCTGAATAACGCAACTTAGGAGGTTGAATACTTGAATGCATAAAAACACAATTTGGGCGCCATTGCGACCAATTATAGATAAGACCACCTGAAACTAATAATCAGGTGATAAAATTATGACATCGACAAGGGTGCAGAGCCCCGAAGAAGAAGAAACCTTGGGGGAAATGGACAAACCAGCCTTGTGCCTTTTTGGTGTTAAAGAAGTAAGACTCCCTTGCTCAATAGATCATCTCATAACTACTCTGAATCAATTAATCAACACACACACACACACACACATCTGTACAAGTTCATCAAACTCAAAACTACCTCAATCAAGTACCAAATTCTCCAAACCTAAAATCAACCTAATCAAGCAAACAAAGGTTTCATGATTGAAGAAGATGAACATCCATACCTGTGTAGAAACAAGTGACGTAGATGAGAGTCTCCTTAGGGCCAGCCATGGCGTCAATCGGGGTGGCGTAACCAGGTCCTTTATTGCAGCAACTGCCGTTAGCCACCGGAGCACCGCCGATAGGAGCGTGTGCTACCACTACCGCCTCTGTCGTCGTCATCTTCTTCTTCCTCTAGCGGTTGTTTGTATGCACTTGCAGAGTTGCAGTAGATGATGAATGAAGATGTATAGAGGGTGAGCCGATGAGGCGGTGCTAGAGGTGTAACGGCCGGTGCAGGAGTGCTCAACGGGCGCGTCTTACGGGAAGAGGAAAATTACCCTTCTACCCATCCTTTATGTATTATAAAGGAGTAAAGATAAACTCTAATTTTTATAATAAATATATTTATTAGTTTATTAAAAACTTTATAATTTTGTAAAACCTTTGTCATTAATTATTTATTTTGATTTTGTAATTAAAATCTCATAATTAATAAATAATTTTAAAAATTTATTTTATAACTTATGAAATTATATTAAATTAAATAAATCACATAATGATTGTATTTGAAACACCAACATAAATAAAAATGATTAAATGATATTTTTACTAAAAATTATATTTATAAATTTTAAAATTATATAAATTGATTTAAATAACATAAATATTGTATTTGAAACACTAAAATGAACGAAATGATTTAAATAATGAGTGATTTACATCATCGACTTAAACGGGTTCGGGTTTATAATTTAAAATGGTTAAATGTTAAAGCAGCTAACATTAGCATTTTGGTTACAACTTACAAATACAATTTGGAGTTCGCTTATTTTCGATTTTCACTTTTTTACCTTCTTCACAATTACTGATTCATATATAGGTGATGGTGATGGTTATTTTCATTTATTTATATTCTTTTTAGTATTTTCTCTAGCAAAATTCATAGCTTTTCCTGACATAGAAAGAAACAAAACTAAATATTGTGTGGGTGGCCCATGTTGGCAACCTAATTGGGGTATGCTTTTTGTGATTTTGATTTGAGTTTAAAAATAAATTTTAAGAAACTAGGAAGAAATAGTTATCTAAAACTAAGCTATTACCGCGTGATGTGGCGGTTCGGTTTTAGCTAAATTTCATGTTGAAACGTAGGTACCGCAAAGATATATGTGAAACTTGTTCTTGGAAAACCTAAAAGTATATTTCATTCAACCGATGGATTTTATCTGTGCGGTATGTGGGTTGGGTGTTGAATAAAATTTATATCAAAACTTAAATCTTTATATCGAAATATAGGTATAAATAATAAGGTCGCAATAGTCTTTTCAAAATTTAAAAGTTAAAAATATATTATATTTGACCCAGATCAAACTCTAATAATGTTTATGTCACAACATACATAAAAATAAACACATCACACTAACATTTGTATCCGAAAATGCATTTAAAAATGAGAAAAAAGAAAATACCTTATATTCGACACATGTCAATTTTAAGCGAAACTCATGTCAAAGCGTAAATAAAAATAAGCACGTCATAACGTTATATTCAAAATTTGAGAAAGCATTATATCTTAAAACTTATAAAAGTAAAACAAAAAACAATCAAAATTCATTCTAAAATCTAAATAATCTTTATACTATAATAAAAGAGTAACTTGAAATGTCACGTGGCAGCACCACAACCATCCTCATCAAAATTTTCCCGCCTCTCTCTCATTTTAAATAATTACCTTAATTACTAATAATATTATTTAATATTCTTTTACATTAATAAATGAAAAAAGAGATCTACTTATTAATGTTATTTCTAAATAAATAATTTTAATATAAAATAATAAAATTTTCTAAAGCATAAAACTTTTTTAAAAATATGAAATATTTTAAAAGTGGTATTTTTAAAAATTCAATTTTTCAAACCAAAAATAATTAATTTGGCTGATATAATAAGAAAATTTTTAAAAATGACATTTTTATACGATTTGTTTTAGAACAAAATGTCTATTTTTTAAAAAAAAAATTAAAAACTAAATTTAAAAGGTTTATATCACTGTTTTATTAATAATAGTCATTTTTCATATGTAATTTCGGTCATATCATATCTTATAATATTATCTTATAATTAATAAATTTTATTATTCTAATATTTTATTTATTCAACCCGTGTAATACACGGGTTTACTAAAGCTAGTATTAAATAAAAAACCAAACTCGAAATAAACTGACGCCAAGTAGCACTTCGTGAGAAAAAAGAAATTAAAAAATTGATTGTACCTGTTGAATATTAAGTTAGTAAAAAAGGAGTGGCCAAAAATCAATTCATCAAAAGTTTGGTGGTCCAAAAAACAAATTGTGCAAATGTTACTGTAGCAACTTGGTTGCTTTTTAATATATATAAAAGACTAATAGATGGTTTTCAAATCTCAAAAACAACCATATGGATATTCATCGAGGTTTTTTTGATATTGAAGATGAATGTTTTTGAAACAAAAGCTTTTCCCCATAAACTACCAAAAATGAATTGGTATGGGATCTTATATGTACTATATAAATAAAATATTAGAGAGAGAAAAAATGAGTTGTTAAAGATAAAAAATATGATGGTTATGTGGTAATGTTTTTAAGTTTTGTTATTATAGGGATTTTTAAGATTTAAAGATTTGATGTTATCTGATATATTAGCCGACTAGACACGTTTTTTATTATTTGTAATACTCATTATTGGTGATGCTCTAATATTTCCCAAACGTTTTGCCCCGTCAACTTTTACAATGAGGCCGGATATCAAGAATCTGGTATAAAAACAAATCATTATAGTAATCACCTCGATGCAAATAAAATCCCAAAGTTATTAAAAAATCTAGCCGGTAGAGTGATCAAATAATATTTGACCAAAATTACCCTTAGGATTGGATCCTTGTACCGAGTAGTTTTGTCCATATGTGAATGAAGACGGTGTGCACCGTGTCGTGGGGAAAACATATTTTCCCACAATTAGTTTAAAATAATAAATTTATGTGGGATGGTTTCTTTTAGATCTTTTGATTAGGTATCATTTGGAAACTTTTTTGAATAGACTCATATTTTTCAGAAGTAAATAATAACTTTATATGTGTGTTAATTAAAGTAGGCGGACTGCAGCTAAAAGATTTAAATGGTTAAGTACATAAAGAAAATCGTATGAAGTTTAGGGACCAGAATTTTGAAACGCATGGTAAAAAGCAAATCGTAAGGTTTATTCGAAAATCAAAAAAAAAAACTGTGGTTGTGAAAGTGAGTGTTAGAAAAAGCAAAAGCGAATTAAGAAATTATACAACCAAAAGTTTAAACATGTAAAACTTTGACCTACACAAATTTAACATTTATAATAATTATATTTATTAAATTTAACATTTAAAAATATTGATATTAATTAAATATGGAGTTTAGTATTTCAAAAATCATTTCGGTAAATAATGAAACAAAGTATTAGAAAAATAGAATTGCTGAATATATATAAGTGGTTTTATATATGTTAAGAGTCTTTATTAGTGGTTCTTCAGGTTTATAGGCCGAAATGCCGAATGACTTTATTCCTACTAAAATCTAAACAATACAACATGGGATGAATCAAAAAGCATAGTAGCCGAAGCCCAATATACAACCGGGGTCTCACAGCTAAAAATGAGAAACAGTCAAGATCTGAACCAAGTTTTATATGTATAAAACGAAATTCAAAGAAAAATAAAAAAAAAATCAAAACACTAATAGAATCTAACATAGGTTTTCTATATAAAAATAGAGATATAAATTCTTTACATTACCCTTCCAAAAATTCTTAACATTAAATAAAATTTTTTTACAGGAATGGTCATTTGATCAAATTGATTTTCAATAACAGTCATTGAAATTTTCAAAATTTTAGAATATTTGACGAATCAGATTTGCCATGTGCCCTAATATCTTCAACTGGTGATACCAACACAAACACATGTGGTATCTCCAATATATCGCTTAAAAATGAAAAATTAGATACATCGCTAACTTTAAAAAAAATAAAGCCACAGGCGATACAATCCAAATTTGACATTGCCGGCAATGGGTGGTATCTCCGGTGGGAGTGGAATGGACAGCTGCTAGGGCTGGAATGATAATGGTCACCATTAATTCAAACAACGGTAAAATATGTTATCCTTTTGAAAACATTTTGTTTACTTTTATTAACAAACAATCATTAACTTAATAACAAAACTAACTTGCACACTATATGTGCGTGAGTTTGATTTTGAAAACATTATTACAATAATAAAATTAATTCGAAAACAATCTGCTTGTATCGTCGGCTGCTTGGTATCTCCGTTAAAACATAAATCTTTCAAAGATGGTTGAGTTCGTTATGAAATAGTTTGTACACAATTTTATTAAAACTTTATAAGGTTACAATTAATATGATTTTTGTCTTGGTTGAAAAAGAGAAACGGGAAAACAATTTTTTTGATGTGCTAGAATCAGAAAGAGAAACGGGAAAACAAGTTTTTTATTTGATTAGATATGCACTTATACATATTATAATTTACATATAATTTACACATGTGTGGATTAGAACTTCATTCATTTTTATCTTTTTGAATTTGAAGAGTGACGACTAAACCAATCACTTTTTGTATAAAACATAAAAAAAAGTTCATGTTGAAATGAGTTCTCTCGGTACTTGAAATATTTGTGTTTTCTCAAATGATCTTAACCTTAAATATATGTTATCATAATAACTTTGATTATATAATTTTATAAAAAGAGCTAATATATATTATATTTATTGATAATATGATTATATATAATTACTAAAAAAACTACATACCATATACATATATATATTATTTTTAGTTATGTGTGCTTTGATATTTTATGTTAATTACGTTACATTATGTTATTTTATGTTATATTACATTTCATTATATTATGTTATATTATATTATATTATGCTACACTACATTATGTGTTATGTTATGGCATATTAATTACACTATATTATACGATACAATACAATAAGATACGATACAATACGTTACAGTTATGTTATATAAAAAAACTTGCATTTATATTTAAAAATCTAAAAATAAAATACTGTAAGAAGCATGTTTAGGTTATATAAACTTATTTATGCACGAAATTAAAGCCCATGCAAATTATTTATTAAAAAGCTTCAATTTAAACTATTTGTTTAAGTTCGAATCTGTAACACCCCAACCCGGGTAGGGCTGACGTGTCACACAAACAGTAAATCAGAGTTTCATAACGATAAGATTAAAGTACTAAGGAACACACAAATCCTTACATAGGTCCACATAATTTAAATAAAGTCTTAAAATCAAAGTACTTATTAAATCTTATTAATCCAAATGTTCTCATCCTAACTTCTTGAGTTAACACTCTTCACTCGTTCCCCTGAGCCCCTTGAGTACCTGCTATAACAATAAGAGAAAACAACAAAAGAAAATACGGCTGAGCCAAAGAATGCTCAGTAACGGAAATAAACGATAGCAATACAATGATCAATACTGATAACAATGAGATGATCAAGTTGAAAATCAAATGATAATGATCATCTAAAAGGAATACCCATGTGAGCCAATAACAATAACAATTAACAATGTGTACATTAGCTGCAGTTCTAATGCACCAATATGTGAGATAGGAATGTGGGCACACACACCTAACCATCTCACCAATAAACAATAACAATGATATCCTAGGATCGATCCATACGCCTCCTTTAACAATAATCAATATGTGTCACAACTTAGCACATAATAATAATGTAGAGACGCTGTGGTCTAATCGCTCTGCCACAGATAGAGCACGTCACTTGTGCCACAATGACGCCCTATGTCCCCATAGGTGGATGTGCTCGGGTATGGAGGTCAATGATACAATCAATCAAGCCAATATAACACAATAAGTTACACTAGTGCTCATAACACTCAATCAAGGCCACTAGCTATAATCAATCATTTAGGAAGCATGTGACAATGAGTACAAAGCAAATAAAGGCTATCACATGCAAACAATATCAATTATACATATACACTTATAACAATAATCTTATGGATTTAATTACCAACAAGTCAAGTGAAGAATTCAAAATACCGATCAAGAACGAGAGGTATTCATGCTACGAGAGGGAAAGGTCGGAATCCGTACCTTATACACAAATGACAATAATCAGAAACAAAGTCTAGGCTCGGTTAACGCCGTGAGAACCTACGATAACATAACGCAAATTATAGTTTGAAAAATTCCAGTTCTGCCTCTGTCTTTTCGCACTCGTTAAAAATACTAAACGACGTCTAAAAATTCTGAAAATCTCCAGTTTACTAGATTAGTGAGTTCTGAACAACTTTCATTTAGGAAAGTTTCTGATTTGGATTACCGAAATATGAGAAAAACGTGGATCTTTACAGCTGCGCAGAACTGCTAGCTGTTACGAAAACGATTATTTGGAGGTCTAAACGAATGAGTTTTTCTATGTTTTATATATCAACAGATTCGTCTTTCGACGAACTTCGTCACGGACATAAAGTTTAACTGATTTGGATCTGTTATGATAAAGTTATGGCCTCCGTAAGTTGGCTGTAAAATACGGAACTATATCGACTATTTGAAGCTTATTTTTAAACAAATATAACTATTTACAACGTTCGTTAACAATATTTATATAAGGTTTTAATAAACTAACTTACAGGAATTAATTAGGTACTTCTATAAAGATGTCTTATATTTAATCACAATTTTACTATTTATTTAAACGAATCCATAAAAATAATTAAACTAAATTCCTTCGTTATATTATTTTATAAAGGTTTTAAAAGAAATAAATTTCCAGGAATTAATTTAATAGTCTTTCGAATAACAGAGTTTATAAAAATTATTTTTATAATTTTTAGGAAATTTTCTGTATTTTTAAAAGCATTAAAAAGGCCTAAAAAAATATTGGGAGAGGGCCGGGTTCGAACCCGTGACCTTCTCCCCATAATCCCACACCCAAACCACTAAACCAAAGGCACCAGGCCGCGCTAGTTATTGGTTTTCTTTTCTTTTAAACACAAGCCAAAGCGATTCCCCAAATCCCCAAGAACCCTAGTTTCAATTTGGTCCAAATTGAAGTCCGATTCATTGTTGTAAATGCTTAATTTCATAGGGCTTTCGTTCCTAAGCTAAAATCGAGCATGTATGTATGTTCAATTTCCTGCTAATCAATCCTAAATCCCAAAATACCTAAATTCTATACCGTATAAACCCTAGAACAATTTCACTTCAATTGATCATTAAAACGATGTAATTAGCCAAATTAATGATAGGGCTTTCATTCCTAGTCAATAATCGAGTATGTAGGTGTTTCGAATTACCTGTATGGTGTTCGTTTGAAGTTAAATCCAATGAAGAACAAGTCGCGGCACTCGTGTCAATCGAATGATGCTCAAACGATAATTGTAATCAAATTAAACTTGTAGACAGCTTCGGATGATGATTAAGAGCAATAGCCCCTTATGAAATGCAATTGAAACCGATCGGAGGTGTGCTCTTGATTGAGTTGCAGGTTCGCGAGTTTGAAGAAATCGAACAGAGTGTTTTTGGGATTGTAGATGTAATTGAAAGTCTTGTTCGTTTATTAATCTTTGTATCATTGCGTGTACACGATTAATTCGATTATCATTAAGTTTTGAATGCGATTACAGTTTGTAAAGTAGCCGACCAAGTTCACGTGGTTGTTAGATCGCACTGTCGTTCGAATCTTCCAATTAATGAGTGGGTTTGGTTCGAATCTTGATCTATAACCGGTTGGTATGAATTAATTGGGTTAAAACCGCGTGTTTTTTGGAGATCGGGGGTCGCCGGAAAACGGCCGGCGAGTGGCCGGAGGTGGCCGACGGCGGTGATGGGGAATTTTAAAAAAAAAATTACAGAATGGCCCCTCAACTTCCTTCTTTTATTATTTTGTGTTTTTAAGTTTATAAAACAGTTTTCAACTTTACAATTTACCCCCTGGACTTATTAAAACATTTTTAATAAATTTTTGTAAATTATTATTATTATCACTATTGTTATTATTATTATTATTATTATTATTATTATATTATTATTATTACTATTATTTTATTATTATTATTTTTACGGGTATTATAATTCTACCCCCCTTAAAACAATTTCGTCCTCGAAATTCAATATAATGTAGCATGAATCCTTCTGAAAATACAATACGGTGAAAATAATACTTCTTTAAACACACATCACTTACGAATAGAGTAATCACTAACAGTTAGGCTTAGAAAAACATACACCTAGTTGTCGAATAAGTATGGATACTGTGAACGAATCATTTCTTCTGTCTCCCATGTCGCCTCGCGTTCCGAATGATTTTTCCATAAAACTTTAACGAACGGTATAGACTTGCGTCTCATAACTCGTTCTTGACGATCAATAATAGCTTCAGGTTCTTCTTCATAAGAAAGATCTTCTTGAATCGCGTGAAGAGGGTAACTAATAACGTGCAACGGATGATAGTTGTATCCCCTCAACAAAGAGACATGAAAAACGTTATGAACATGAGAGAGTTGCGGTGGCAATGCTAAACGATACGAGACTTCTCCAACCCTTTCAAGAATCTCAAACGGACCGATAAAACGTGGACTTAACTTTCCTTTAATTCCAAATCGACGTA
The DNA here is from genome assembly GCA_024085815.1 of Flaveria linearis. Classification (NCBI taxonomy): domain Eukaryota; kingdom Viridiplantae; phylum Streptophyta; class Magnoliopsida; order Asterales; family Asteraceae; genus Flaveria; species Flaveria linearis. The sequence goes on along the minus strand of CM044014.1, from coordinate 1,533,479 downwards.
TGCCACGACAAGGTGACACTTTGAGAAACACATGATCTCCGACTCTAAATTCCAACGCTCGTCGGTGTTGATCGGCGTAACTCTTTTGTCTAGTTTGGGCTTCTTTCAACTTCTCTCTGGCAATGGCAACTTTGTCATTAGTAATTCTAACCAATTCCGGTCCTTCGATTATCTTCTCTCCAACCTCATTCCAACATATCGGTGCTCTACATTTTCGACCATATAGAAGTTCAAACGGGGCCATATTTATACTAGCCTGCCAACTATTATTATACGCGAACTCAACTAAGCATAGATACTCATCCCAATTGCCCGTCCATTCGAGTGCGCATGCTCTAAGCATATCTTCCAAAGTCTGAATAGTGCGTTCAGATTGTCCGTCAGTCTGCGGATGGAAGGCGGTACTAAATCTTAACTTGGTTCCCCAAGCATTTTGGAAACCCTTCCAAAGCGTGACGTGAAACGCGGATCTCTATCGCATACAATCGATGATGGCGTGCCATGAAGTCGAATAATATCTTGCAGAAATACCTCTGATAATTTGCTAACTGAGTAACCCTGTTGGATAGGCAAGAAATGAGCCGATTTTGTGAGTCTATCAACTACGACCCAAATGGCGTCGTTCTTCCTGAATGTTTTGGTAGGCCTGTAACAAAGTCCATGGAAATATCATCCCATTTCCACACAGGAATATCTAATGGTTGCAGTAATCCACTAGCTCTTTGATGCTCAATCTTTACTTGCTGACAAGTTAAACAGTGACTCACATATTTAGCTACATCTTCTTTCATACCACTCCACCAAAAGTTCTGCCTTAAATCTCTATACATCTTAGTGGCTCCCGGGTGAATAGAGAAAGGTGAACTGTGCGCCTCTGCTAATAAGGAGTCACGAAGGGTTGAATCATTTGGCACACATAATCTATTTCCACACCAGATAACTCCTTGTTCATCAACTCGAAACTCAGATTGTTTCCCTATCTTCAAATTTTGTAATATCGCCCAAAGTTCTCCATCTTGATTCTGAGCTTCCTTGATCCGTGTAATAAGATCAGATTCTATCCTCATCTTGGCTAGATAACCGTTAGACTCACCAAGCTGTAACCCAACTTCCATTCTATCCAGATCTGAGATAATCTGTGGTTGGATTTGAAGACATGCTACTCCACCTGCACTCTTTCGACTGAGAGCATCTGCCACGACATTCGCCTTGCCCGGATGATACTGGATGTTGGCATCGTAATCCTTGAGTAGTTCTAACCATCTCCTCTGCCTCATATTGAGTTCTTTTTGAGTGAAAATATACTTAAGGCTCTTATGATCAGTAAAGATGTCACATGTCTCTCCATACAAATAATGTCTCCAAATCTTTAATGCAAACACTACAGCTGCAAGCTCTAAGTCATGTGTTGGGTAGTTTACTTCGTACGGTTTAAGCTGTCGGGAAGCATAGGCAATAACTTTACCATGCTGCATAAGAACACAACCGAGTCCCTTCTTTGATGCATCACTATAAATTTGGTACCCGCCAGAACCCGAAGGTAACGTAAGAATAGGGGCAGATACCAGTCTTTTCTTCAGTTCCTCAAAACTCTTTTCTCTATCCTCGTTCCACGTAAATTTTACACCCTTTCTCATAGTTGAGTTAGAGGTAATGCTACACGAGAGAAACCTTCCACAAAACGTCGGTAATAGCCCGCTAAACCAAGAAAACTACGAACTTCAGTGACGGATGTCGGTCGAGGCCATTTAGTAATAGCTTCCACCTTTGCCGGATCCATAGTGATACCTTTAGCTGATACAACATGGCCTAAAAATGCCACTTGTTCAAGCCAAAAGTCACACTTAGAAAATTTAGCATATAACTTCTTTTGGCGTAAGGTCTCCAAAATCGTGCGAAGATGGTCTTCATGCTCCTCTCGACTTTTAGAGAATACCAAGATGTCATCAATAAAAACAATTACAAAGCGGTCCAAATACTCATGGAACACTCTGTTCATGAGGTCCATAAAGACAGCTGGAGCATTGGTCAAGCCAAAAGGCATAACTAGGAACTCATAGTGACCGTAACGGGTGCGGAATGCTGTCTTAGGAACATCTTGATCTCGGATCCTCAATTGATGGTATCCTGATCTAAGGTCGATCTTAGAGAAGAACTTTGCCCCTTGTAGTTGATCGAAGAGATCGTCAATACGCGGTAACGGATAGCGGTTTCGGATAGTAATCTTATTAAGCTCTCGGTAGTCGATGCATAGACGCATACTACCATCTTTCTTCTTCACAAATAATACCGGTGCTCCCCATGGTGAAACACTTGGTCTAATGAATCCGAGTTGTAATAACTCCTGCAGTTGTTCTTTCAATTCCTTCAACTCTACTGGGGCCATCCGATAAGGTGCCTTAGAAATAGGTTCCGCCCCGGGGATTAAATCAATAGTAAACTCGACTTCACGCTCAGGTGGTAACCCTGGAAGTTCTTCAGGAAAGACATCAGGGAATTCCTGAACGATAGGAAAGTCTTCAATACGAGGAGTATCCGCTGATGTATCTTTTATAGAAGCTAAGAATCCCTCACATCCACGGAATATAAGCTTTTGGGCTTTCAGAGCAGAGATAATTTTGAGAGGCTTCCGAGGTAGGTTCCCTTGGTAAACTAAGTCAGGATTCATAGGATCACCAAATAGCACACGACGAGTTTGACATTCTATGGTAACATGGTGTCGTGTTAACCAATCCATGCCAAGGATAATATCGAAATCACCCATGTGCATAGGAAATAGGTCAGCCTCTCTAATGATTGATTCGATCTGAATAGGACAGTTTTGATATACTTGTGAAATAACAATCGATTCTCCAACAGGAGTAGAAATCACTAATGCAGGCTCTAGAGCGGTAGGCATGATCGTAAAGTGCTTTGTGAATAGATGAGATACTATAGAGTGGGTGGAGCCAGTATCAAACAATACAGAGATATCATAGTCACCATAACGAAGTATACCACAAATCGTACCTATATATTGATAACTAATGAGATACTAACAACGGTAAAACTAGAGTCAATGGAAGTAGATTATGATTATTAGAATGAATTTGTACGGGAAAATGTACCTGGAGCATTAGCAGCTTCCCCTGCAGTTAGTGCGAATACTCGACCTCCAGTAGTGGGTGGCGCATTGGCTCCCTTAGCATCATTCTCTGGTCGGTTCCTCGCCTTTGGGCATTGACTAACCCTATGCCCCATATCTCCACAACCAAGACAAGCTCCTGTAAGTCGACGACAAGTTCCGGGATGATGCTTTCCACAATGAGTACACATCGGATGTCTGGAAGGATTGCCTTTTTGATTCACCGGTTGAGCTGCAATTGGTTGTTGATAGGTTATCATTTGACCTTGACTTCGAGTCTTACCATGCCATGGCTTAGTGTTCTTCCCCGATCCTTGATTTTTCTGACGATCATTTCCATTTCGGTCAGATCCTTGAGATGACTCACCGCCAGCCTGAATACGAGTCCCATCTCTACTGCGCTTCTTATTATCCTCAAATTTTAACAAAAATTCCTTTCTCTCCAGGTCCACCCTTTTTGCAGCCCTAACTGCTTCCTCAACATTGTTGAAAGTGGAGTGAATAATAGCCTTACGAATCCGATCACATACTGCCCATTGATACTTTTCAGCCCGTTCCTCAGGTGGTCCAGCAGAAGAACCTAGAAATCCCAACAGTCGATAAAACCGGTCTGTAAAATCAGTGAGTGATTCATCGTTTCGTTGACGTATGTTATCATACTCCCGCCTGTATGCTGCTTTATCCACATTCGTAAAATACTTGTCGAAGAATATGGAACGAAAATCATTCCAAGATAGAGTCTCCATGAACTGTTCACCTCCTCTTTCAGCTATCACATTCTCCCACCATACTTGAGCATCTTCCTCCAGCTTATAAGCAGCTAAACTCGCCCTGTACTGCTGATCAACTCTAAGCACGGTAAAGATTTTCTCAATGTGAGCGATCCAGTCTTTGGCCACTGCAGGTGTAGCCGCCTTAGTGAATGATCGTGGTTTTTGCTTTTGAAATCGCGCTAGCCAAACGTCTGCACCAGTTGGGTTTGGATTCGGGTTTGGATTTGGGTTTGGATTTGGGTTTGGATTTGGATTAGGATTTGGGTTTGGGTTTGGATTTGGGTTCGGATTACGTACCGCATCAATCAAAGTCGGTAGTATAGCAGTAAGTGCTTGGGTCATAGCACCAACAAGGTTTGGATCAGGTCCATTCGACCCGCTAGAATTTCGTGAATTACGGCTGGGAGGCATCTAAAATGAAAACATTTCACATTAATCAGAACAACGTGAATTAGAAAGTAGCCCTATAATATATAGAGAACCTAACCCAATGTCTACCCAATCCTCACATGTCTTAATTATTTAGTTTAAGTTTTCTACAGGAAGGAGCCTAAGCTCTGATACCATAGCTGTAACACCCCAACCCGGGTAGGGCTGACGTGTCACACAAACAGTAAATCAGAGTTTCATAACGATAAGATTAAAGTACTAAGGAACACACAAATCCTTACATAGGTCCACATAATTTAAATAAAGTCTTAAAATCAAAGTACTTATTAAATCTTATTAATCCAAATGTTCTCATCCTAACTTCTTGAGTTAACACTCTTCACTCGTTCCCCTGAGCCCCTTGAGTACCTGCTATAACAATAAGAGAAAACAACAAAAGAAAATACGGCTGAGCCAAAGAATGCTCAGTAACGGAAATAAACGATAGCAATACAATGATCAATACTGATAACAATGAGATGATCAAGTTGAAAATCAAATGATAATGATCATCTAAAAGGAATACCCATGTGAGCCAATAACAATAACAATTAACAATGTGTACATTAGCTGCAGTTCTAATGCACCAATATGTGAGATAGGAATGTGGGCACACACACCTAACCATCTCACCAATAAACAATAACAATGATATCCTAGGATCGATCCATACGCCTCCTTTAACAATAATCAATATGTGTCACAACTTAGCACATAATAATAATGTAGAGACGCTGTGGTCTAATCGCTCTGCCACAGATAGAGCACGTCACTTGTGCCACAATGACGCCCTATGTCCCCATAGGTGGATGTGCTCGGGTATGGAGGTCAATGATACAATCAATCAAGCCAATATAACACAATAAGTTACACTAGTGCTCATAACACTCAATCAAGGCCACTAGCTATAATCAATCATTTAGGAAGCATGTGACAATGAGTACAAAGCAAATAAAGGCTATCACATGCAAACAATATCAATTATACAATATACACTTATAACAATAATCTTATGGATTTATTACCAACAAGTCAAGTGAAGAATTCAAAATACCGATCAAGAACGAGAGGTATTCATGCTACGAGAGGGAAAGGTCGGAATCCGTACCTTATACACAAATGACAATAATCAGAAACAAAGTCTAGGCTCGGTTAACGCCGTGAGAACCTACGATAACATAACGCAAATTATAGTTTGAAAAATTCCAGTTCTGCCTCTGTCTTTTCGCACTCGTTAAAAATACTAAACGACGTCTAAAAATTCTGAAAATCTCCAGTTTACTAGATTAGTGAGTTCTGAACAACTTTCATTTAGGAAAGTTTCTGATTTGGATTACCGAAATATGAGAAAAACGTGGATCTTTACAGCTGCGCAGAACTGCTAGCTGTTACGAAAACGATTATTTGGAGGTCTAAACGAATGAGTTTTTCTATGTTTTATATATCAACAGATTCGTCTTTCGACGAACTTCGTCACGGACATAAAGTTTAACTGATTTGGATCTGTTATGATAAAGTTATGGCCTCCGTAAGTTGGCTGTAAAATACGGAACTATATCGACTATTTGAAGCTTATTTTTAAACAAATATAACTATTTACAACGTTCGTTAACAATATTTATATAAGGTTTTAATAAACTAACTTACAGGAATTAATTAGGTACTTCTATAAAAGATGTCTTATATTTAATCACAATTTTACTATTTATTTAAACGAATCCATAAAAATAATTAAACTAAATTCCTTCGTTATATTATTTTATAAAGGTTTTAAAAGAAATAATTTCCAGGAATTAATTTAATAGTCTTTCGAATAACAGAGTTTATAAAAATTATTTTTATAATTTTTAGGAAATTTTCTGTATTTTTAAAAGCATTAAAAAGGCCTAAAAAAATATTGGGAGAGGGCCGGGTTCGAACCCGTGACCTTCTCCCCATAATCCCACACCCAAACCACTAAACCAAAGGCACCAGGCCGCGCTAGTTATTGGTTTTCTTTTCTTTTAACACAAGCCAAGCGATTCCCCAAATCCCCAAGAACCCTAGTTTCAATTTGGTCCAAATTGAAGTCCGATTCATTGTTGTAAATGCTTAATTTCATAGGGCTTTCGTTCCTAAGCTAAAATCGAGCATGTATGTATGTTCAATTTCCTGCTAATCAATCCTAAATCCCAAAATACCTAAATTCTATACCGTATAAACCCTAGAACAATTTCACTTCAATTGATCATTAAAACGATGTAATTAGCCAAATTAATGATAGGGCTTTCATTCCTAGTCAATAATCGAGTATGTAGGTGTTTCGAATTACCTGTATGGTGTTCGTTTGAAGTTAAATCCAATGAAGAACAAGTCGCGGCACTCGTGTCAATCGAATGATGCTCAAACGATAATTGTAATCAAATTAAACTTGTAGACAGCTTCGGATGATGATTAAGAGCAATAGCCCCTTATCAAATGCGATTGAAACCGATCGGAGGTGTGCTCTTGATTGAGTTGCAGGTTCGCGAGTTTGAAGAAATCGAACAGAGTGTTTTTGGGGATTGTAGATGTAATTGAAAGTCTTGTTCGTTTATTAATCTTTGTATCATTGCGTGTACACGATTAATTCGATTATCATTAAGTTTTGAATGCGATTACAGTTTGTAAAGTAGCCGACCAAGTTCACGTGGTTGTTAGATCGCACTGTCGTTCGAATCTTCCAATAATGAGTGGGTTTGGTTCGAATCTGATCTATAACCGGTTGGTATGAATTAATTGGGTTAAAACCGCGTGTTTTTTGGAGATCGGGGGTCGCCGGAAAACGGCCGGCGAGTGGCCGGAGGTGGCCGACGGCGGTGATGGGGAATTTTAAAAAAAAAATTACAGAATGGCCCCTCAACTTCCTTCTTTTATTATTTTGTGTTTTTAAGTTTATAAAACAGTTTTCAACTTTACAATTTACCCCCTGGACTTATTAAAACATTTTTAATAAATTTTTGTAAATTATTATTATTATCACTATTGTTATTATTATTATTATTATTATTATTATTATTATTATTATTATTACTATTATTTTATTATTATTATTTTACGGGTATTATAGAATCTATATTTCAAACCTTTTTAAGTTTTAACATACCCTATCAAATGCCTCCGTCTTCTAAAGCTATATATATTTTGCATGTGTACATAATTTTTCTCTTTTTATTTTCAAATTCTAATAATTTATTTATAAATTTCTCATAAATCTTAGTTATCTCCCCATTCAAATTAAATGTTGGTTCCTCGATCTATAAATAGACTTGAAGACCCTCACGCTTGTATAGAACACATAAAACACAACCAAAAGAAGGGGGAAAATTAATGGAACTTGTATTTTTATTTCTCTCCTCCAATAATATCCTTTTCTTCTTCCTTCTCCTCCTCCTTTTTCATGTCGTAGACCTCCGGCGCACCCGGAGGCTACCTCCCGGTCCTACCGGCCTCCCTATCATCGGGAACCTCCTTGACCTCGGGCCTAAACCCCACGAGTCCCTAGCCAAACTCTCCAAAAAATACGGTCCACTTATGACCATCCGAATGGGAAGCATCACTAGCGTGGTGGCGTCCACGCCTGACGCCGCTAGAGAAATACTCCAACGCAATGACGAGGCGTGCTCGGGTCGTTTTATCCCAGATGCCGTCGCCTCGTTGCCTGACAACAACGTGGCATTGGCTTGGATTCCCATAAATGATGAGTGGCGAACGATCAGAAAAGCCCTCAGCATGTACCTCACCCACCAACACAAACTCGACACCTTGGCGACCTTCGACAGAATGTCGTGGAGGGGATGCTAGACTTCCTTCGTGTTCGTGAGTCAGGGCGAAGGAAGGCGAATGTAGACATCGGAAAGCTGGCATTCGCAGTGGCGCTCAATATGATGTCTAACACATGTTTGTCACAAGACGTGACCACCTACGAGTCCGATGATATCGGGGGGTTTAAGACCTCTGTGAAGACGATAATGAAAGAGGACGGCAAGTTTAACATAGCCGACATATTTCCGGTGTTGAAGCCTTTGGACCCTCAGAACATACGACGACAAGCCAAGGTGTCTTATGAGTGGTTCGATAAGGTCACCCAAGGGTTCATAAACGAGAGGTTGAAACATCGACACTCCAAACTTCCGACGTTTGGTGATATGTTGGATTCGCTGTTGGATTACAGTGAAGCTCATGAAGATGACTTTACTCTCAAACATATCAAGATTTTGCTTATGGTAATTACACTCTCTTCTCTCTTTTTTTTTTTAAACGATTAAACACCTTACAACATATATATATTGGTGGCTTAAAGATTTTTCTCGACCAACAAAACCGTCATAAAAATAATATACAATAGCAATACATAATGACATAATGTACAGCCCAATTTGCAAAAAAGTTTGATAATCAGTAATATTTAAATTATTATAACATATTTAAATTATTATATACCTATATATCAAATACGTATAATTAAATTTAGTAAATTGTATTACAAGTAAATAAGTATTTAATTTATTTGTTAGGTTTATAATTAACAAATTACTTCTCATAAATCATATCAGTATAATAGTTTACTGAAACATAAAATGATAATTCAATTAAGAGTTAAACTATAAATTAATGTTTGGAGATGTTAAGAGCAACTTTTGACTAACAATGTATTATAATTATGCAGGAATTGTTTTTAGCAGGAACTGAAACGAGTTCAAATACAACGGAATGGACGATGACAGAATTGCTACTTAACCCTGACATGTTTACAAGAGTACGCGAAGAAGTATCTACAATTGTCGAAAAAGATGGAAAAATTCAAGAAGCCAAAATCCTTGAATTACCTTATCTGCAAGCCGTCATCAAAGAAACAATGCGACTTCATTTAGCAGTGCCTTTGTTACTGCCTCATAAAACCGAAACTGAAGTTAAACTCGGTGAATATATTGTCCCAAAAGACACGCAAATTCTAGTGAACACATGGGCCATAGCTCGGGACCCTCGATACTGGGAAACCCGACAATATATAAGCCTGAGAGGTTTCTCGAGAATGAGCTTGACTACAAGAGCGACACCTCTTGTTGCTACTCCTATCTCGGTCACACCAAGTGCATAAGGCATAAGTTTACCCATTTGTTATTTATAAGTAATTACCATCTTTTTTTATTTGCTATTAAGTATTGTAACTTATAAGACATGAAAACCACAAGCGTAACAAAATGTTGTTATTGGTGTTATTCTTGTCGTATTATTAACCTTATAATATTAATAATTAATAGAATTATTATTATTATTATTATTATTATTATTATTATTATTATTATTATTATTATTATTATTATTATTATAAAAATATTTAGTTATAATGTACTTAAGTATTTGAATAAAATAATACTTAAGTTTAAATAGTATTTAGTTATAAAAATTTAGATACTGAGTATAAATTTAAACCTTTTTTTAAAATATTAAAGATATAATATAATTTCATATAATGACATAAATAATTTTATATTATTAAATAATATGTAAAAATATACATTAAATAGTGTATAAACTAGAATAGAGTTTTTAAATTTGAGTAAAATAGAAACTATTGAATAAAACACTTGTATTATATGTTTAAAAAGTTATATTAGATATCTTAAAGTTTGTATGTTGTAATTCTTGTTCTTATTGTTATGCAATGCTTGTATTTTCTCACATCTAGTTTCCTAACGAGCAACAGGCGTTAAATTTACACATTCAATCTTGAACAAAAGTAATGTATAAAAATATTACTTAATCGAAAGAAAAAAAATATAATGAATTTTAATTTAATTATCAGGATAAAAATAAATAATGATATGTGAATCCTCCTGTGCATCAAAGTAGTGCATTTAAATCTTTTGCGACAGTATATATATGAGTTGAAGTAAAACCTAAGAGTTTGTATAAAATAGCTAATCAAACACGTCGTGAGAGAGGTATTATTAAGAAGAAACAACACAAATTTGAGCCCAAAATTTTAATTTAGTATTTTAATCGTGTAAAAGAGTTTCGACTGTTTTCATACTATTCAAAGTTGAATGATAATAAAACAAACTTTCAATTTCAGAAATTATTATAACAAGAGTATGATTGGGCTTTTTGGCCAGCCCAATTTTGTTAACTGCCCTACCTCATATAGGCCCGTATTATTCTATTCGTGGAATTAAGGCATCAAGCATCGGTTTAAAACTCAAATGTGAAATTGTGAACGGATCCTCCACAAGTCTCCGAAGGCCCATATATCTACTTAGACTTCAGATTCGGATATCCAAGATCTCGGATTCGATATGGAAAGCTACTATCCAAAATTTTTGGATATATAAAAATTTGAATATTCGATTTTAAACACCTCTACTCATATGATATGTATCTAAAAAATCAAGGATTTAAATCTTATAATTTATTGATAATGTGGGTAATATGAGTATATTAGTAGTTATTTTGTATGTTATTATTTAAATTTTATAGAACATGACATTAATGGAGTTACATCTATAAAAGTTGATTGATGACAAGACATTTTTAGTCTTCTCACACATATACATATACATAATAAATATATACATAATAAACAAGTAAATGGTTGTGACATGTGTTACAAATATGTGAAGTTATCATTTTTTCTTTATTCTTATCGCTTATTATAAAATAATATACATGTGAAATTAATCGAGTACTATATTGCGTTAGGACTGGTCTACTACACATTGAGTTATCAACTTCATCGTGTTGCAATATTGTCGCTTCAATCAAACCTAAACACCACACCCACATATGTCTAGAGGTTCATTACTAATCATACCACGTAGTAGTAGATATCATATGATTGATAAGTGGAAATCTTTGGCACTCACACTTTCACGTTTATATTTATGTAAGCTTACGCTTATGTATATTAGAAAATATGCAATCTATTGCTACAGGTTCAATATATGTTTCTTCACTTGTAAAGAATTTACTATACTAAAATTAAACCATAAAAACTATAGCTCAAGTGGTGAAGATCTTGCGTTCAAGTCTAACTAGTAAAAAAAAAGTTTCAGGTTGGGCTAAAGGGTTTTCACATATGATGAATTTCCTCCTACGAGTGATATACATAAAGTGATCGGATGAACCAGTGACCCGTCAATGATTTTTTAGCCGTTAAATAAAAAAAGGTTTAGCTCAGGACCGTTCCTGAGTATTTAAGTGCCCCGGACGTGATGAAAAAAAGAGCCCAATTGGGCCCTAATTATATATGTATTAGTCTAAAAAAATTTAAAATATTTTGGGCATCCTGAGCGAGTGAGCCCTGAACGGTTGTCTAGACCGCCCCTCCTCAGGGTCGGTTGTGCTTCTAGGGCTAATTGTGGTAGGCTGCCCACACAGCATAACAAAACCAACCGGTGTTGCCGACTTCTTCCAAACCGTGTGTTAAGAGGGATCTTAATTTAAGCATCTTCATCTTCTTCTTCATCACATTTCATTTATCGATCAGAAAATAATCGCATCGCCAAATCGCTTTTGTTCTTCATGTCTTAGATCGCCAAATTCAATCGTAAGTCAAGAGCAAGCAATCGTTGTATCATGAAAACCAATGGCGAAGCTTTTAAGGGCCCGAGGGCTTCTTTTTTCGCTCAGAAGTGAAAATTTATTTGAAAATTTCATACATATTGAATCCGGCCACCTTTGATTTGTGTCTTATGACTTACGGCTCCTCCTATACAACGTTTTAAGCTCCGTCACTGATGAAATTATAATCAGATACAAGTAATATTAAATAATATTTTCTGATCTAATGAGTTTCTTGATTATGATCACTTCTTATTGATATTATCAATCGAAATCATGATGTTCATCTGAAATTTAGCTGCCGAGGATGAGCATCTTCGTTGTATTACAATTTATTTTTATTCCTTTTGGATTAACCGTTCAAATCGTTACTACAGAACGGATAATATATTAATCATATGCCTGGCAAAATGGGTTTAAGTCATGATGGGCAAATTTAGAAACCGGGTCAGGAATGGGGAAGGGTCACAACGGGTTCAGATCAAAATAAATCCGGGTCCGACGGGCCAATTTTAAATTTTGCTAAATAGTAACAATGTAAAATTCTCCTTGCAAACTGTCGTTTTCAAAAAAAAAATACAAAAGGTTGTATATAATCTGCTACCACAATAGATGTTCTATTTTGCTTCAATATATTATATAGATAGTGGTTTCAGTTACCTCTAAATTGCAAGAATTAATATACAAAATAGCATACCCACTAGAGAGAAAACCCATGAAAAAGTATTGTTGTTTTAACAAAAGTATTCCAGCAGGGGATGCTTTCAAACACAGATCAGGAAAAAGAGACTTTGACGATGATGATTGTTGGTGCTTCAAAAAGAAAGATTGAACCATGTTAACTTTAGCAAGATGATGATGATTATTTGAAGTAATGGTTTAAATCTTCAATGATCCAATCGAGAAGATGTTAAAACAGTGCTTGTGGTGATAGCAATAAAGAAATCCCGATTGTGATGGCAGAGTAGATGCTTGAATAAATCCAATAAATCCCTGTTATGATTCTTCGGATGTCGATGAAGGAGTGACGGTGCGGTTGGTGGCAATTGAAGCGGCGATGAATATGGTGGTGATTGGAGCAGAGTTGTCAATAATCTGAAATCGCAGATAAACGGTGTTATATGACCCCCCAACCTGACCCGCATCATTTTTTTTCTCCCCAGGATAACCCGTGTTAGTTTTCTTATTTCTATAAATGCCCAGTTATTAAACCCATTAGAAAGAATGTTTAATCCAAAACAACCCAAATCCTTTATATTAAAAAACCCATTTGAACTCGTTTTTAACTAGATGGTCAATATTGTTAGGTCTAAATTTATTCCTATACAATATTTAAATTCTAGAAAATCTTGGATCCTTCTAGAAACCTTGATGCCCCTAGCGTTTTCTAAACTAAAATAGAAAAGAATCTCTTAATATATTCATCCGAAATAAAATATGTCGGTTTAAGCTCTACAAAGACAAATTTACCCTCGGGGATTTATAAAGATGTTGTAGTTCTAGAAGGGCATTATAGGTTTTTAAGCGATCCCACCGTCATTACGGATTACCTTTGACTATAAAAGGTCAAAATAATCTCTCTCCCTTTAGCCTATAAATACAACACATCTCTTGCTACTCGTGTTCCATCGAGATTCATTAATTCAATCGATTCTTTGATTTCAATTTCAAAGCAACTTAGATCTCATAACAATAATCTTGTGACTTCAATCTTAAAGAAGATATAAAGATCGTAATGGGTTCTGATGCCAACAAGATGAACGACGCTACAAGCTTCCAGCCAGCACTCTGCGCCAACGGCTGCGGCTTCTTCGGCTCGGCGGCGACGAAGAACCTCTGCTCCAAGTGTTTCCGAGACCAACAGCACTCCGAGCAAACGGCTTCAGCTAAAGCCGCCGTGGATAAGCTGGTGAACAAGGTGGTATCTTTCTCTTCACAGACGGCTGTTTGTCCTTCGTCTCCGGCGACCGTGGTTGAAACGGTGGTGGAAGCTACGGCGGCGGTGGCGGAGGCGGAGGCGGCGAAGGCGACGGCAGCGGCGAACCGGTGCCGGAGTTGTAGGAGGAAGGTGGGTGTGATGGGGTTTAAGTGTAGGTGTGGGAAGGTGTTTTGTGGGAGCCATAGGTATCCTGAGGAGCATGATTGTGAGTTTGATTTTAAGAGAACCGGTCGGGACGCTATAGCGGTTGCGAACCCGGTTATTAAAGCTGATAAGGTGGACCGGATTTGATGGTGTTACGGTATGATTAAGTAGGATGTGGTGTATTGATTTATTATTTTTTATAGAAGACAAGCAGGTTTAATTGGTATCGTCTTTATACAATTATATTAACTCGATAATTACTATATTGAATCATATTTGGATGAGAAATCATTATTACATTTATGTTCTGATGTGGTGTTGGCATTAATGGTAGGAGTCATTGATCCATACACCATCGGTTAGGAAGTTTACACCATCTTGACAAACGACCAGGTGTAAACGGTCGTTTTTGCCTATGTAAACGGTCGTTTGCATGATCCTAAACGGTAGTTTGCAGAAAAGTAAACGGTCGTTTGCTTAATTGTAAACGGTCGTTTATAAAATACTAAACGGTCGTTTGTAATTTTTAATATTTTTATTTTAAATTAAGATTAAATATAAGTATTAACTTTTTCTATTAATTATGTTAAATTTTTATTAATTATATTAAGTTTTTATTATATGATTTTTTTCTATTAATATTTTTATTTTAAATTTAAGATTAAATATAAGTATTAACTTTTCTATTAATTATGTTAAATTTTATATAATTGTAAATAGAAAAGTTAATACATGGATATAAAAACTTATAAAAACTTATGTAATTTATAAATTTACTTTTTTTATTTATAATTATATTATACTAATAATTTATATATTATTAACTTTTTATGTACATGTATGAAGTTTTTGTATTAAACTTATAAAAACTTATGTAATTTATAAATTTATATATTCTTAAGATAAAATGAATAGTTACAAATGATACTAATCTAATCTATATTGAAACGAGTAACAATTTTATTTCGAAGTATATACTGACTATATCTTTGAAGTCTTTCCTCGTACTTTCTTTCCCACGCAGCCGCATTATTACTTTTGCGAAAATTCCATAACGGCGTTATGAAAGGCAATGGATATTCACCCTTTAAACGCACAGAGACGTAGTGGCAACCATACACATGTGCAATAGTAATGAATTGGTGGTACATGAGTTCATCCGGACCTGTCCATAGCGGAAAATAAGTTGCACTTTCAGTGGGAGATAAGCATTGAAGAATCACATTAAATCTGTTGGCGATCAATAATCCTGTGTATGGCATTATCATCCAGTGTTGATGAGGAGTTGGACCCGGTTGTAGCCATGATAAACTACATTCTGTCTCATCATATGAGCTGGAGAAAAGATTTCTGTACAAATTAGAATTGTTATGTAACTCGTTTAAAAGCTCATACCTCATGTTCAGCCAATATTCTTCACCGTATCCTAAGGAGAAGGAAACTGCACGAAACCCACAGTTACCATCACTGCTTACGTTTTCTATATGTGTTATATACGGATGGAAAAGTGTTGGAATCTGTATTAGTAAAGGATGATGATATAGAGAAGATTGAGTTGTGTTAACTACGTTTGAAGTATGTTTTGGGGGGCTCAACCCCATAAAATCATAACTAACAAAATCATCTGTCGTGTAGGTATGATCTCGAGCAGGTTCAGCAGGTGAAGGGTCTGGTTTGTTTTGTTTTGAGATTTGAGTGTTAGCCTTCCACGAGTATTTTTTTACATCGTAGGCTCGTTAAGATTTATGCTGATAGGATTCGTTATGCTTTTTATCCTTTCTAACCAATTCCTTTTCACCGTGGGATTTTTTTTGTTTCTTGTAAGCTTCTTTGAACCTCTCAACTTTGTCATCACATTGAATATCTTCTTCGTCTTCGTTTAACGATACCGGTGAAAAGTCAAGCCTCCTCCAAAATATATCTATCGAATGTAGTGGAATAGGTTTGCCTGCTTTTAAATACTGTGCGATTTCACAAGCACATGGTAAACCGCAACTAGTACGAATATGGCAGCCACAGGTTTGTGATTGGTTTTGAATTTCATTAACTCGTGTCAGCTTTTCAACTAATATATCCAGAGCTTCATGAGAAACGTTTGATAACAAAGAAACAAATAAATTATGTTTATGTTGATGTTTTATTTTTATCCGACTTTCCTCGAAACTTGCCTTTATTTGTGTCTCCTGTAAACGTACTATGTTATTTAAAATTGTTATAAATTTATCTAAATTTGACTTGTCAGAATTCAAATGTTTTTTTAACAGAGCATGTTGGCTTTCTACTCTGTTTGTTGTTCGTTCTCTAAAATTTAGATGTTGATCAATCCACGCAGACACGAACATCTCTTTATAATTTTGCAACCAGTTAACATCCAAATAATTAAACACATCTGCAAAGAGAAATCAAAGATGTTAGTTTCAATTTCATTAAAATAAAAATAATAAATTTAATAGATCAGGAAAATACTTCGATGCTTGTTCATCAACTTTGTCTGCAATCGCGTTCGATTTTCATAGTAGGCCTCAATTGTTGGAGATTGAAGCTGGAGATCTCCAGTAATACATAAATTTATCCCACTCAGTCTGAGACTTGAAAGATGGTCTGCAATACTTTCTGATATTCTCCTGTATATGATATCTACAAAGCAATCGGGTTGCTTCTGGAAAAATTACTTGGCATGCATCCATTAATGCCAACTCTCTATTGGTGACTATGACACGTGGTAGCATATACCCATCCAGTGTTTTTCTCAGACAATTTAAAGCCCACTTGAAATTATCTTTTTTCTCATTTCGTATGAATGCGAAAGCAATACAAAATGTCTTGTTTGTTGAAGTTAAGCCAACAATCTGAAGAAAAGGGAGGCGATACATGTTCGTCTTGTACGTGCAATCTAAAATAATCACATGCGGGAACGCACGCCATATTTTTAGTGAAGTGGGGTTAACAAAAAACAAATCATTTAATTGATTTGATTCGTCATCAGTAGTAAAATCATAGATGTATCCGCCCATCTGTAAAGAATGAAGAAGTGATTGCATTGGGGTGGTTCCAAATTTATCCAACTTTCGTATCTTTGTCCGTGCATCATACACGGTTTCAATTGTGGATATATTTTTATCATTATTTTCTTTTAAAGCCGTAAGAATATCACGTGGCTGCATATTTTTTCTTGTAAGATCTTCCACCAATGCATGCTCTTCTTTAGACAATCTTTTTGCATAAGCATGACCCTCCAAAAATTTAGAAGGTTCATGGTTATGTTCGTCACAGACAACATGTATTTTCCAACCTCGATCTTCTTCATGATATTTTGCTATAAGTTGAAATGGACAACCTATCTTCTTTGTGCCTGAATGTGTGGTTGAATCTGATGTTGACTTGTATACACCACCACGATCGCACATAAGAAATGCCTTGTTGACGAATCCGTATACAGTCTTCTTCGTTCGTTGTGTGACAATTACATATCCAAGGGCGTGTGCAGTGTTTGCACCCAATCCATTAACTGTTCTCTTGTTTGGTACACCCAATCATTATAAAATTGAGACATTATTGACTTGAATTACGATGATGTGTGAATAAATGAATTTGGATACTTGTGAATTGTGAATGTGAATGTGTAAAGGGAATTTATAGGCATCTTCCATTTGAATAATTCTGTAAACGATTATTGAACAACATGTATACAATTGTGAATTGTGATTTTTTCTGGCACATTTCTCAATAATTATTATACAATAAAGGCATCTTCCATTTGAATAGTTCTGTAAACGATTATTGAACAACATGTATACAATTGTGAATTTTGATTTTATCTGGCACATTTCCCAATAATTATTATACAATAAATAAATTCTTTATTATAATAACTAAAACATAAATAAATTCATTATTACAATTAATAAAACATAAATAAATTCTTTATTACAATAACTAAAACATAAATAAAATTACAGATCATCAGGAGGATCTTGATATGGAGGTATCCACATTTGATTATTATGTTTAAACCTCCACCTAACTTGTGGATAATCTACGATCATGTCCATCCGTATAAGATGTTCACGATCAACAAATCCGGACATAAGTACCGGCCCGTTTAAACTTGCCATATTGTCAGGGGTGAGAATATGTAAAGACTCGGCAAGTCGAGTAACATATGTACCACCACAAATATGTCCGGTTTTCTTTGTACCCTGCAAGAAGTAAAATAATCAGCAAGCATATATGCCAGATTACAATGCCTCCTTTTAATCAAACAAAATAAAAAGAACAAATCCTTTTTAGTCACCCCACCACTAGTCATCCTACGTCCAGCTATAGTATGACCAATAACGCGATGAAGATATCTATACAACGGATCGTTCATTCTTGTAGCTTTTGTTTTATTGTTAGGTATATATTGGCCATCACCAATTTCTCCCAAAAAATTTCATCATTATAATCTTCTGGAAATTGTGTAAGACCATCCAAAAAATCAGATTGATGGGTCTCTTGAACTGTATATAAACCCATCAAAACACCAAACTCGGCCACTGAATAATTACGTGGCACCCCCCCGAGAACAAAACTGATAGCATCGGTATCACTGTTAAAAAAATATAAGTTCAATTAAATGTAAACATGAAATTATATATAATCTAATTAAACTGGTATACCTGTAGTTATGATTGTTCGAGTCGATATTAAAAGTGGAGAAAAACTCCAAACAAAGCTCCTTATATTGTGGACCACTAATTGCAAAAAATCTTCTCCACGGCTCGTTCATCATGTCACGAGCACGAGTAAATTCCCCCACGTCCCGTAACAAACTCCAAGATATCGAACGTGAAGCCTCAAATTCTTTATCTAAAAGTTTCTGAAGTCTTTTATATTCATCTGACCCTCGTCGAAACTGAAGCCAAGGATGATTAGAAACACGAACCGACGCTGTGTCTTGACGTGAACTTGAAGCCATTACCTACAATAATTAAAATTAGTAACACAATAAAATATATATTAAATTAGTTTATTAGAATAATACTAATAAACAAACCTTTATAATAAAATAATGAGAAAGATGAGGAAGATGATGAAGATGAAGAAGATGATGAAGGAATGGATAGAGAGGTATGGAGGTGTAGAAAGGTGAAGAAGAAAATATAATTGAAGGTCGTTTGGGATGAGTGGATGGGGAAATCGGCCAAAAGGTAAACGATCGTTTTATAAAAGGTAAACGACCGTTTACAAAAAAGTAAACGACCGTTTGCAGCAACAAAAACGACCGTTTACTTCATCCAATACGACCGTTTGCAGAATCTGTAAACAACCGTTTGCAGAGGATAATACGACCGTTTGCAGCCATGTAAACGACCGTTTACATTAAAGTAAACGACCGTTTACTACAAATGTCAAATCAAATGGTGTGTGAAACCCAACACCCTATTGGTATCATCTTTAAACTGTAAATTTTAGATCTTTTTAAAAGTCAAATTGTGTCAGTCTTTAAGTATGTCTTGAATCCTTCTGAAATGGGTTATACTACTTTTCGGAAATATATATATATATATATATATATAGAGGGTATGGTTCAAATGAGAACCCTACCTTATTGTAAGAACTCTTTAACTATTTTGATCCATTGATTTAATTATTGAAGGACAAGATCATGTCATGTGTCTTTTTTTTTAAATAGAAAAGGGTAATTTAGAAATTTTGCATACATTTCAAAAAGTCAAAAAACACAGATTTAATATGGTGGTGACAAGTGTCACCACCTACCATCTTTTAATTCACCTTAAATTTTATTTTATTTTAAAAAAAGTTTACCCCTATATTTTTAAAACCTCTATAACTTTTTTATACATTGTTATTTTTTAAAAAAAATTACACCATTAAACTTGTCTTATTTTTCTCTTTAATTCTACTATAGTATTGAAAATATTTTAAAAAAATTTTTGAACGCTAGATATGACTATAAATTACATCATGTTTATATGAATTCAAATCCTAATACGCTACAGTTCTTAAAAGTTACATTGATTTAACAACCACGGTTACACTAACCTAACATAAGGGTTACACTACACTAACATGATGGCTATAGTCTTCTACGGTGATGTAACACAATGCAACAGTTAGTTACAATAAATTACACTATGATCTCGATTACAAATCTTAATAGTTACAGTTACTTACATCATATTGTAATTTCTTGTAATAAATTACAGCAAAAAGAATATATAAACCAACAAAAATAAAATCTACTAAAATAATTTTATATCCATCGTGCAAAAATAATGTACTATGGTATGTGGTAAAAAACAAAACCTTATCATCTCCTTCATGCAAAAAAAAAACCAAATGACATCCTCATTACGACAACTAAAAACCAAATGACATTACATCATGTTATATTAATGTAATTTTTAGCAAAGTCGTAACAAAAAAATCTAGTTATACTGTTAAATACATGATATTACACCACTCCAACTAAAAGTAGCATAATCATTACAACAACCAAATGACATTACATCAATATAAGCCAATGTAAACTAATGTAAACCAATGTAAACCAATATTAACTAATGTAAAACAATCTGTAAACACAAACGAATCATTAACCAATGTAAATCAAATGCTTTTTAAATGTAAACCATACGACATTACACCATGTCTTAATGATTTAGTACTACGTCTGGAACAAAACAACCCAAAATATTAACTAATGTAAATAAAAAAAATATTGCTCGTACACAGTTATATCAAGTTACACTGTTATACTACTGTAACTTATAGTAAAACTGTAACAAAAACCAGACTGTAAACCAATGTAAGCTATTGTAACCCAATGTAAATCATTGTAACAAATATGAGAAACTTACAAAGGCAGCATAATACACAAAGGTTAAGCCCGCTAGAGCGACAAATGCTATTTGAAATATGTTATACCTGGCAAAGCGATAATCAGCAATGAACATAGATTAAAAGACAAATAAAAATATTGTGAAAGGATGAAATAGCTGAGACCGACTTATATAAGTATTGATGCCACGAAGAGATTGCAACGTATGACCAAATATTTCTTGGGCAGCTGTAGCTTGAGCATAGTACGCAAATGCGGTTGAACAGAACTGTATCACACTAAAACCACAACACAATGATTATAAACCGAGTATAAGACTAGACCATAAGAAGAAGGAATAACTTGTAAAAATTCTTAAACAGAGTTCATGATCTTTAATAGTTACCAAAAAAAAGTAAAAGGAAAAACGAATTAAGAAATTGAATCAGCCTACCTGATGGAGCAAAGAAGAATGAGACCTACATTGAATAGGAAAGAGTTCATGAGAGTAGCTCCCCACCTATAACATCAATTCACAGGTTATAATAACCGCAAGATATTCAACTGGATACCAAATAACAAATATAAAATAACAGAGATGTTATTAAGAATATGAAGGGGATTACTTCATTGGATGGATGGTTATTGTCACACTCTCAATTTCCACATACGGGGTTTTACCGTTAGGCGTGTGACATACCAGGATCTCAGACACGGTCATATCAAACGACACTATATGAGTTTAAAAATAAACGTTTGACATAAATCAGAGAAACACAAATGAAATGAACATCAGTGCGGAAGCGTAAATCTGAAATGTAAGCAATACTGAAAGTCTGCAAATGCTATGCCAAAACAAATATTCAATGCAACTAAATGAAACTGATGAATGAATGTCCTGAGTGCGTCCTTAATCGTGCATCATGAGCTTAAGCGTTCCTGTGACCTGAGAAAACATGCTAAAGTGTGTCAACATAAAGTTGGTGAGTTCACAGGTTTTATCACAGATAAAAATGTTTGTAACTGTTTGAATGTTTGTAACTGTTCGACTGTTTGTAACTGTTCGAATGTTTGTAACTGTTTGAAATGGTATAGTAATTAAAGCATATCGATAGGTAGCTAGCCTATAATCATGTTACTTAGCGTTTCAAACCGAAGCTGACTGTTTGCATGTCCTATATGTTTGTTGTTTCCCCGTCACGTCTCGCAAGACAGTGATAAATGTTAGGTCAATAATGCACCCGTTTGACCTCCAATCAAGCTAGCGCGACTAGCCCGGGCGGGGTTTGTCAGACCCAGTAGTACTACTCAGAATTACCTCGCTAATCCCATTACTAACGGTTCGAGAATGTCAGGACTGTTTGTATGTTTGCACTAAAGTAACAGGTGATATCAATAATACTAAAACCATTCGTAAAATATGTTTGCATGTTTCTCCCCCAAAAGGAAAGAAAGTAAAATAGGGGCCGTGAAGACTCACCTTGATTGAACAGCAAAGAAATAACCGATAGCACAAAGAATAGGGTTCGGATTAACCTGTGTTTCATTCAGTGTATATATAATTAATATTAATTATTAATTATAAACATAATAACTGTACGGTTTCACGTCTCACGAATCGGTTCGGTGTCGGTTATCGATATAGACTAACAATACCCACGTTCACATGCATAAACAAACACTAAGTCGCATTCAGTCTATAAGGCCTAATTATCACGTGAAAAGGGTACTCTTTATATAATTTAAGTATAAACCCATATATATATATGACCCATATATTTTACATAATCTTTGACACTCACAACATAAAGTGTATTTGAATTGTTCGCATTCTATATACATATGCTTAGTATTATATTCTTTCATAAGTATTATATACATAACACATAATATATACTATACACAACCACACTTACATACATACATTTTCCCTCAAAACACACTTACATACATACATTTTCCCTCAAAACATACACTCAAATACATGTGTTTATGCCTTTCCATGCACCTAAATAGCTAGTCATGAAAACCCACTTACACAATTATTGCTTATATATATACAAACATGCACCACTGGATTTAAACCCCACCATGTTTACTTTTGACAGTCATAAACATGTGCACATTAACACACACCGAATAATATATGTCATCAAGAACACACTCCAATAACATGCATATAATATAGATTTGTATATGGAACACACACTCATATACCCATTCAAATACACACACAAACTCATGTGATTATTCCTGCCTAACCCACTGTTCCCTCACCATACATACATCACACGCATACATACATATGTAATTTCCAACCAAAACTCCCGTACGCATTCCATGATACACACACACCTTTAGATATACATACACACAGATTACATTACATATATATATATGTATGTATATATTCAAGGCTGCACAAAAACTTCATAGAAACATATATATACATCGCACTTACATACTACCATCACCAACCGACTGACCCAATCAATAGAGATACGTACACAGCAACCCGAACAAGAAACCCGAAACCGATCGACTACCCACACACACACACACAACATACATACGCAGAACACACACACACACACACACACACACACACACACACACACACACACATATAATATATATATATATTATATATATATATATATATATATATATACGACGCAGCATATATATATATAACGCAGCACACACACAAATGTATGATCTACTGCCCATACATATATAATGAAGCAATATACGTATACCCAAAGTCGACCGTCTGCCTCTCAACCGAAACCAGAACCGAGCACTCAAAACCATGTATGACAACATAAGTAACGAAAGAGAGGGACCGTACCTTGTGACACCCTACACATATCCCACATCGGCCGTGGACAGGAGAGATTCCTGGTTCATAAGGAATGTCTGGCCTCTAATATCAACAACGCGTTTTGGGCGTATTGGCTGTGGATGAGAGGAGAACTCCACAGTTAAGCGTGCTCAGGTGGGAGCAATCCAGGGATGGGTGACCTCCCTGGGAAGTTTTCACCCGGGCAACCAAAAGCAAATCCATGAGCTCCTCGTGGGCGAATCGGACAATATTTGTAACATCTCGTAATTTTATTAATTAAAAAAAAAGGGTTAACTTTGTTAAATTTTAAAAGGGCCTTTATGTCATTTTGAGGACTTGTTATGCTTGATAATTTGGTGCTTAACAAATTAACTTAATGAATAAAAAAAAATATATTATTAGTAGTTAAAACGTTTGCTTAGTATTATATAACTTAACATAAGAAACTTAAAATAATAATTATTAGTATGGTAACAATGATAATAATAATTTTATAAATAGATAAAACAATATAAGATTTATCATTTATTAACTTTTAACTAATAGAGTTTGTGCCTAAAATAAAAATTGTTAGGAAGTTGAGGGACCATAAGTGTAATTAACCCAAACCGCCCCACCTTCTTCTTCCCCACTTCATGCGCACGTTTTTGGACAGCTTTACACACCAATCGCACTAACATCTTCAAGATAATCAAAAGTAAAACCGCATTAACAATCTTTGGATCGATTATAACTTTCCTTTAAACTCAATTTCATTCAAAACAAGCTAAGACACCCTCACTCGAACACCTTCGGTCGCGGACCTGCAACTTGAATTTCAACCCACCTTCGATCGATTTTAATCGAATTGGTTAAAGGGCTTTCGATCAGGACTATCATACGAAGCTTCCCCTCGGTTTAATTTGATTATATTGTCCATTTGAGCATCAATCGATTGGAACCTACGTCGCGACCTGTTCTTGTTGGGTTCATCACCAATTCGTCATCATATTGGTAATTGAACACACCCACACACTCGTTTTTACATGGGGATCAAAAGCCCCATGATTTCAGATGTTTAGAAAGTCGAATTCGAGCCCAATTGGCCGGGATTCGAACTAGGGCTCGAATGGATATTTGGGGTTTTGGTTAACTTAGTTTAAAAGAATAAAAACGGATTTTAACCGCGGCTGTAAGCCTTGGTTCACTGGTCCGTGCCCCCCCTTTGCCATCCGAGAGGTCCCGGGTTCGACCCGGGCCACCTCCATTTATTTTTTTAGGCCTTTTTAAGCCTTTAAAAATTCCAGAAAAATTCCCAAAAATCATAAAAACGTTTTTACAAACATTAAAATTTTTTTAAAACAACTTAATTATTTTTCTGAAATTTATTTTAACATTTTATCTATTTTTATTTAAAATTACAAATAATACAAAATTATTTATACGAAAGTGGACTTTTAATAATAATTTAATTTATCTAAATTATTATTTAACACCATATTACTTGTAAATTATTTAAAAAATATTTATTATTGTTAAATCATGATATAAAAGTTATATATTTAAATCCTGCCAAAAACGTGTTCTTTTCTTTTTATAAACCAAATAAATAAATATATTAATTAATTATCATATGATTGATTAATAAAAAATTAATTATTTATTTTCCACGCATTAACAATAAATCAAATGTTTATGCGTACGGATACATTTATTAAATTCTAAACGTAATCACATTCACTAAAGTCATTTTATTTATTTTAAGACATTTAAACTAAATAAAATTTGGTTATTTAAACTACCATTCAAAAACCCAAATAGAAACCCTAATTCCTCTTAAAACATTAAAGCTTATTATTAAGACTTTAACCTTGTGAATATATATTTACATATTTAGGTGCCTTGTAACGATCCACGTTGGAACGACGCCTACTATTATTCTTATTAATCGTCATTATATACTTATTTGCCATGTGAGTATTTCTATACCCCTTTTTCTTATTTTCACACTTTGGGGTGAAACATGTTAACTTATATCATTGCACTTATAAACTTATTCGAGACTTGTAAACTTATTCGAGACTTGTAAACTTATGGCAATTTACTTGTGAGTTGTGGTTAGTTGAACTTTTGTGGTTACCATGTTATGGCATTATATGTACAATCATTAACTATTGCTAGCCCAGCGAAGTCATAGATCTATGGGTAAGACAAGCCTGCTTGGTTGATCCAAGTACACTTAGCTAATCGTATATACTTTTAACGTTAATAGAATATTAACGTCGTTTGATACTTGTAAAACATTGTCGAGGTTTGATTGTTGCATTGTTCATAACATCCCTAGTCACTTTATTCACTAACTTATAACTTGAATTGCCATCTTTTATATACTTATGTATTTAAAACTATAGAATGCTCACCAACATTTTATGTTGACCTTTTATTTTTTAACATGTTTCAGGTTACTCTTTGAAGCTTATCACATTTGGGATTGGACTTAGAGAAATAAACGAATGATCTGAATACTTTTATACTTGTATTCTGGATGTATCTTTGTTTGAACAATTACTTGTATTGTTACAATTGAATCTTGATTAATATATTTGGAACTAATAATAGCGTTATGTGGCTGTGAACAATCGTAACTCTCACGCCTCGACGATTCCGCCGTCAAGGTTGGGGTGTGACAGATTGGTATCAGAGCCCATAACTATAGGGATTTAGGTTATTAGAGATGGTGACCTAGTCTATAGTTGCATGAACCTCATAGAAAGATCTTTATACTTTTGTGCTCACATATTGTTTGAATGCTACATAATGCTATGCCTTTTGTGCAATTTGATGCCTTAGCATAGGATTGCCTAAACATTTCTACATGTCTCCCAAAACTTACATTTGACTTTTAGACTCTCCTCGAACATGAAACTTCTTAATCTTATTCTCGACGACACGTGGAATCGTATACCTATGCTTATGACTTGGATCTTTAGACGTGATGTCTAATCTATATAAATCTCATCAAGGTTTTGATTTCATGAACCTAAGAAATATTGTGTGACACATAGACACCTGTATTCTGGATTTCCTGGCAAAAAGCCCTCGGGCTAAGGCAAGCGTATTCGTATAAATCTCATTGAGGGAACCGTTACGCTACCTGGGGATTTCTGGGATGAGTGATAAACTATGGTCAAAATACACAAATCTCTAAGGCAAATGAGTCAATTTACCTTGACGTGTCAACGATTCCAAATGGTAATGCGTTACCAAATGGAACCATCCTTTGTATCTTAAAAATCCTTGAATCCTTGAACTGGTTTATCATTAAAGTTTAAATACCTTCTCATTCTTAACCTAAATAATGTACCCGTTAATATTGAACTCATCCTACATTTCAACTCTTACATTTAAACGCTCAACGTGTAACGTGTAACGGTATTGAACTCAGCGTTTCATGTAACCAATTCTATACCTTGACCAACGAGAACATGGATTTCAATATAGCCAAAGATATTGAGAATCTAAACCGTATGGTCTTTAAAACTTTAAACCGTTACTTATGAATCCAAAATCCTCTTAAGGATGTGTCCCATAACTAAGAACATGCAATGCTGTGAGTGAAATTTCTACATCTCGGGATACTTTGTCTAAACAAAGTGTAAATGGTGATTTGATTCGATCATTGAATCCATTTACTTGACTCGAAACCCTTAAGATGAGTCATCACTTATAAGTACGCGTGTCTGCAATACGGTTATGACTGACCTCATGTCTTGAGAAGTCCATGTATTCCCTTCGATTGTGAATCGAATGTTCACATCTTATTGTGGTGTTGAATAATTTCTGTCCTTGATTTCGTTTTTCCGATTTAAACCATCCAAGATTAGAACACCATAACAAATTCTGTTATCTCGAACCTTGATCTTAAGCTTGTAAGAATGATTTTCTCTTTTGTTACATTGATGTAACTTGAAATTTTCTGAATTTCTAATTGATATTCTTTTCTTTTCGCTGTGATGTCAAACTTCGTACCATTTGTATCGTGGGAGATGCAAGAGTTTGTAAGTCAATCTATGACTAAGAACATTCGTATCTCCTAAATGATTCTAACTCATCAAAACATGGGTGATTCCCTTACTTTGATGGTTCTCTATTCGTTTCGATAAATGGTTTCCAATCGTGTGTTTTATGAAATTTCATCCTTTGGATTAGGGTGATTTCCTTATCTTGAGGATTGACTTCAATTATTTTCTTTGAAATGAGATTTCCCAAATGACATGATATCACCAAATAGGATTGAAACCCGTACTTTGGTGACAATTGTCAATTTCTGATTGTTTTCTTGCCATGAAATTCAATCATCAAGATAGGCGTGAATTCCATACCTCGATGATAATTTTATTTTCATGGATTGTATTTTCTCAAATTAAACGACCTCATCAAAGTAGGAGTAAATTCTGGATCTTGATGAAGAAGTTCATCCTATTATATTTTGTTTTTGTAAAACTTCACCGTTAAGATAGGGGAGACGTCCCTTACCCTAATGGTGAGTTACCTCGTCTTATTTCTGTGGATCCTCAACAATGAGTTGGGATCAAGCTTTTTGATTGGTAAGTTAGAAGTCATACCTTGGGAATACACCATCAAGTTAGGAGTGAAAACCACACCTTGATGACTATTCTCATTTCTTGATCTTCAACTTACCAAGGTTGTAATCAAGTGACGAGAAACATGTAGTAACTTGACGGGTGAATCAATGTTGATGATTCGACCTATCAAGCCAAAGCATGATCTCTGAACTAGACCCGATTGTTTTAGATTGATTTTGATTCCAAGCTTGAAACATGTAAATTCTTAAATTGATTTCTTTCCCTTATCTTCATGTTTTGACTCGGTCTAGCTACATCGAACCATTTATTCCCTACTTATCAACTTTCATTTTGAGTTATCATTAAAACATGATTGCGTAATGACAGCTTCCTAAACAATCTTCCTGCCAAATAAAGACATTACTAATTTATGTTCATGGCTTCCTAGCCACACGAATGTTTCTCAACTGTGATTATGAATTTGATGAACCGCATGTGCAAGCCGTACTTGGAAAGTTACTGGTGTTTGCCTTTATCCGTAATATCCTGAATTATTTAAATTTTAATCCAATCATGAATGCTATCTTCGTTGATCAATGCAGTTTCTATTATTGTGTCATTTCTTGGACCATCTTTGAACTCCTCATAACAACCTCTGGTAACAATGTCTTTCCTTAAAAACGCACTTACTCTGAAAACCCATTACAATGATTTTCCTCATACTAAAGTTAATCTTTAATATTAACAAACACGATACTTGTATCAACGTAACACTAATAACACTTTGAACCCTCATTGACATGAGTAAACAAGATTCGATCACCTAGAAACCCGTTAAAGGCACTTGCTTGAGAAGCTCTTATGAATTCCATCCAAAAACATCTGAAACTTATTTCTCATAAGCCAAGTCCCGTATCGATCTAATGTATGGTGTTTCACACATGACAAAAATTCTTGTTAATCGTATTGAACTGTTTGGAATACAAACATTTGTCAATTAAAAATCTTAAAGGAATAACTTGCACACTTTAGAACATATAAGATTATGAATAGTGAAACTTAACAAACTTAAGAATCATAGTTAAACTCATTGAATGTAGACATTCCCAAGAGTACACTCGTGAACACGAAATGACATCTAAGTCTCCTCATAACCTTAAAATTTATTTCTCATGATTAAATTTCGGGACGAAATTTCTTAAAGTAGGGGAGACTGTAACATCTCGTAATTTATTAATTAAAAAAAAAGGGTTAACTTTGTTAAATTTTAAAAGGGCCTTTATGTCATTTTGAGGACTTGTTATGCTTGATAATTTGGTGCTTAACAAATTAACTTAATGAATAAAAAAAAATATATTATTAGTAGTTAAAACGTTTGCTTAGTATTATATAACTTAACATAAGAAACTTAAAATAATAATTATTAGTATGGTAACAATGATAATAATAATTTTATAAATAGATAAAACAATATAAGATTTATCATTTATTAACTTTTAACTAATAGAGTTTGTGCCTAAAATAAAAATTGTTAGGAAGTTGAGGGACCATAAGTGTAATTAACCCAAACCGCCCCACCTTCTTCTTCCCCACTGCATGCGCACGTTTTTGGACAACTTTACACACCAATCGCACTAACATCTTCAAGATAATCAAAAGTAAAACCGCATTAACAATCTTTGGATCGATTATAACTTTCCTTTAAACTCAATTTCATTCAAAACAAGCTAAGACACCCTCACTCGAACACCTTCGGTCGCGGACCTGCAACTTGAATTTCAACCCACCTTCGATCGATTTTAATCGAATTGGTTAAAGGGCTTTCGATCAGGACTATCATACGAAGCTTCCCCTCGGTTTAATTTGATTATATTGTCCATTTGAGCATCAATCGATTGGAACCTTCGTCGCGACCTGTTCTTGTTGGGTTCATCACCAATTCGTCATCATATTGGTAATTGAACACACCCACACACTCGTTTTTACATGGGGATCAAAAGCCCCATGATTTCAGATGTTTAGAAAGTCGAATTCGAGCCCAATTGGCCGGGATTCGAACTAGGGCTCGAATGGATATTTGGGGTTTTGGTTAACTTAGTTTAAAAGAATTAAAAACGGATTTTAACCGCGGCTGTAAGCCTTGGTTCACTGGTCCGTGCCCCCCCTTTGCCATCCGAGAGGTCCCGGGTTCGACCCCGGGCCACCTCCATTTATTTTTTTAGGCCTTTTTAAGCCTTTAAAAATTCCAGAAAAATTCCCAAAAATCATAAAAACGTTTTTACAAACATTAAAATTTTTTAAAACAACTTAATTATTTTTCTGAAATTTATTTTAACATTTTATCTATTTTTATTTAAAATTACAAATAATACAAAATTATTTATACGAAAGTGGACTTTTAATAATAATTTAATTTATCTAAATTATTATTTAACACCATATTACTTGTAAATTATTCAAAAATATTTATTATTGTTTAAATCATGATATAAAAGTTATATATTTAAATCCTGCCAAAAACGTGTTCTTTTCTTTTATAAACCAAATAAATAAATATATTAATTAATTATCATATGATTGATTAATAAAAAATTAATTATTTATTTTCCACGCATTAACAATAAATCAAATGTTTACGCGTACGGATACATTTATTAAATTCTAAACGTAATCACATTCACTAAAGTCATTTTATTATTTTAAGACATTCAAACTAAATAAAATTTGGTTATTTAAACTACCATTCAAAAACCCAAATAGAAACCCTAATTCCTCTTAAAACATTAAAGCTTATTATTAAGACTTTAACCTTGTGAATATATATTTACATATTTAGGTGCCTTGTAACGATCCACGTTGGAACGACGCCTACTATTATTCTTATTAATCGTCATTATATACTTATTTGCCATGTGAGTATTTCTATACCCCTTTTTCTTATTTTCACACTTTGGGGTGAAACATGTTAACTTATATCATTGCACTTATAAACTTATTCGAGACTTGTAAACTTATGGCAATTTACTTGTGAGTTGTGGTTAGTTGAACTTTTGTGGTTACCATGTTATGGCATTATATGTACAATCATTAACTATTGCTAGCCCAGCGAAGTCATAGATCTATTGGTAAGACAAGCCTGCTTGGTTGATCCAAGTACACTTAGCTGATCGTATATACTTTTAACGTTAATAGAATATTAACGTCATTTGATACTTGTAAAACATTGTCGAGGTTTGATTGTTGCATTGTTCATAACATCCCTAGTCACTTTATTCACTAACTTATAACTTGAATTGCCATCTTTTATATACTTATGTATTTAAAACTATAGAATGCTCACCAACATTTTTATGTTGACCTTTTATTTTTTAACATGTTTCAGGTTACTCTTTGAAGCTTATCACATTTAGGATTGGACTTAGAGAAATAAACGAATGATCTAGATACTTTTATACTTGTATTCTGGATGTATCTTTGTTTGAACAATTACTTGTATTGTTACAATTGAATCTTGATTAATATATTTGGAACTAATAATAGCGTTATGTGACTGTGAACAATCGTAACTCTCACGCCTCGACGATTCCGCCGTCAAGGTTGGGGTGTGACAATATTGTTGGTGTGAGAGGCCGGGTGTTATAATATTATTGTGTGAAGAGTGTGCTATGAAACATGGCTACTAGGCTCTCTGTCATGGGTGAACAAGAAACCCAACTATACGAACCCGAGGAAAGACTAACAATACTAGTGACGCTAAGCCCGAAGCTTTTTGTAAAGTAAAGTGTCCTAGCGCTTGACTAATAGAATAGGCGGCTAAGAAGCTCTTGCTTGTTGTCTGCTTCACGAGAGGGTTTTTCCATTTTTTCAATGACGAGAGGGTTTTTTCTAAAGATTTTAAATAAAAGCTTAGTGGTGAAATTTAAAGGTGACAAAAATCACCATGTGTCAAATCAAACCATCACAATATGGAAGGACAATAAGTATATTAATGAAATCAAGCCATAACAATGTATGCTTGAACCTATTGCTAATTAATACCAACTAAATAGAGTATTAGACTATAGAAGAAACCTATTATAGTACCTATTATAGTTTTCCAATAAGTTAGAAATTGTATACAGAAAAGACTATTAGCATACTAATATGGTTTTGTAGTAGACATAATAACTTAAAATTTATACAAGATATACACAAAGCAACCTGTTAATACCCCAAATGGAGCATCCTTCATTGTCCCGTAACGAATACACAACATTTTCTACAAGTGTTACATGTCCATAATCTAATCATATTCTTTGAAGCCGAAACTCATTATCTTCCAATAAAGTCAAGTCAGATAATCACGTTTATAGGCTGCTAATAGTTGTTAGACATTTTAGTGTAATTGAATTGACTAATGACCAACGTGATCATAATATCCATCAAACAAGTTTGGAGGTGCGGAGTGCATGCTTGGATTGAGTTTATTATGATTTTCGATATTGAAAACCTTCTTAAGGACAAAGCCCCTAAGTAATGGGGGTTCCAAGGGGGCTAGTGGGGGTCCGAGGTCAGCGCCGCTAGTAGCGGGGTCCAAGAGACGGCAGCCCCTGGCGGGGTCCAAGAGACGGCAGCCCCTGGCGGGGTCCAAGAGACGGCAGCCCCTGGTGGGGTCCAGTGATCAGAGCCCATGGCTGGGGTCGAGCTGTCAAACGGTACTATTCTTACCCCATTGTTTTTTAATACGTATAATAGTGATATTAACTTTCTAAACCAATTATAAACGTACGTTTGTATTAATGGAGCAAATTTTTTTTGAACCAATGAAAACGTCATACATGGATCTAGTAAGAGCATTTTGTGCTTGGATGTCTCTTGTTTAGGTTCAATATATGCTGGAAGTGACTTGGGGTAAAAAGTTAGGTTGTACCGTTGTAGGTAAATCTCTGTCAGTCTAGTAATTTCAAAGACACAATCATATGTGATTTATGACCATGCAATAAGAAGTTATAAAGAAAAGTTTACTGCTTTAATACCAGCTTAAAAGATGAGAACACTAGTTGGGTCCATTTGACATTTCTCTGTAATTAAATGACGTGGGAAATGAAATGGAAAGTTCCTACGTATTTGAAAAACTACAACAGTAGGTATTGTTATTCCAAATCTACCACATAATTATAAGGTATAAATATAAAATTTAATTATGTAAAGGGATTGCATAGTGAAAATGGGCAAAATGGTCACATCTGTTTTTATTTTCACCTTTATAATTATTTTTTATCTTTAATTTTTTAATAATTTTATTTTTCAGTAAAGACTTTCATTCCGTTTTTAAAAACGGATTGTGCGGTGTTTTAGTTTTTTGTCAACATTTCGATAAATATCTTTGAAAAACAGGGTTGTATTCAAAGTCGACTTTTTTGCATAGTAGCCTGTAGCGAGTGATGTTATTGTTGCGCTAACGTGACTAATTGAATCAGTTATTAGCAACAACATTGTTGCTGGCATTGGTATTATCAAAACCAGGATCGGTGTTGCTTTTATGGTTTTCGGTCAATTTATAGCATGAGTTTATTTTTATGTTTTGGATTATATCGCAAATAATTTTAACCCGTTTAATTTTCTACTAAATTTGTTTTTTAACAAAAAGTTTCATTCATTAAGTTTTTTTAAACGGACTTCACAGTTTTGGTAAGTGTGATAGCCGTTGCGAGATGCTTTTTATTTGCTTATAGTATTTTGTATCGTGGAAGAATGCCCCACGCAACACGTGGGGAGTAACTAAATGACAAACATGGTTATCTTTAGTTTTTTTGTCAACGTTTGTTTTAATGATTTACGATGAGGCGAACCAATAACGACCAATGTCATGCCGCGTAGTGCGAGGAAGAAATGATGAAACTTCTGCACGTATTGCAAACTTTTTCATAAACAGGCGCATCGTGCGGGTGGATCACAACTAGTTATCTCAGTTAAAAATCAGTTAAAATAGATGAGAAGACCATAATGCACAAGTCCTTTTAAAATTTAATGACACATGTAGCTAAAGGTCCATTGACGTGAGGTCAAAGTCTCAATCAAATTTAAAACCAAATACTACTAATTAGCTAGCGGTAAGTGGGTATCGAACACAGGGAGTTTGTGGAATATGTGTTAACTCAATCAAATTGCAATTACCTAAATTTAACTAAAATGACAATAAGTAAAGTTCAATAATCTGTTGATTTGTTGACTTGGCTTAAAGCAAGA
The DNA here is from genome assembly GCA_024085815.1 of Flaveria linearis. Taxonomy (NCBI): domain Eukaryota; kingdom Viridiplantae; phylum Streptophyta; class Magnoliopsida; order Asterales; family Asteraceae; genus Flaveria; species Flaveria linearis. The sequence goes on along the minus strand of CM044014.1, from coordinate 1,499,025 downwards.
AAACAAAGTAAATTGGTTTGTAAAAAATCAGTAATGAGAGATATGTTTCCCTTTGGTATCCGGATTTTAACGAATGATGATATTGGTGTTAATTGGGAAGAACCACATAGACCTGATTCATGAGTGTGTGCTTATGTGTGATTAAAGAGGACTAAGTAATTGTATTAGCAAGGTTATCTCTCGATAATCAGTATCACTATTGAATTACCCAACCCTTCCACTAAATCAAGATTTGCCTATGGCATCAAGAACGTATGGTTAAAGTTAAGCAATCCATGAATGACCCATTACACATAATACACAATCATCATGACAAAACAATCACAAGATCAATTTCATCATCCCATAAATAGAAAACACCAACATGATCAAAGTTGCAAATCCTTCAAACCAAAAGGAAACACACAAGAAGACTAGCCACTCATAGTTTTATGCATGAAAACAAGATTCAAGATATAACTCATAACAATCAAAATGAAATAGCAAGGATTAAAGTACCAAAAGATCTTGTTCTTCAACACATCTAAGAAGATCAACAAAAGTTTAGCCAAACAAGACTTCAATTCTCATCACCCGAATGTTTTTGTTCCAAGGAGATTAACCTCCTAAATCCATTGTCTTCATTGTTTTATATCAAAACAATGCCAACCAAAAGTTCCCTCTTTTCTGCTAAAATTCGTCACCTTTCCATATTTTGAGCAAAAAGGCACCTCCACTTGTGATTTTAATAAGTGAATCCACTTGCCAGGAAGTCGCCTCTACCGTAACTTACGGTAGCCACTGTAAGTTACGGTAGCCACAAATCTTGTACGGTGGAAAGCTTCTGTGATACGATGGAAATCATAGGTGTTTGGGGTCCACCGTAACTTACGGTGGCCACCGTAAGTTACGGTGGAGCCCTGAACATTTGTTTCTTCTTTTCTTCTTTCCACACACGTCCACTCGGTTCCACGCTCGCAACGTTTTCTCCATTTTTAGCTCCAATCATACCTGAAACATAAGCAACTGTAGTTATCTAATTCAAGATAATTACACGATTAAATGAGAGAATGTTACGCGTTTTAACATCATAAAAGGGTGTTCCTTGAAGCACCCGTCACATCCCCACACTTAACCGTTGCTTGTCCCAAGCAACATATCAAATCAATTTCAAACAAGCGATCAATGTAACCCAAGCATAAACATGTAATACTTTTTACTAACCCTTTCGTAACAACCAAAATGACACACCCCTCGCTATGTCTCTCCTCTCGGCGACAAGTAAGCACTAGCGTCCATGAGCTAGACACACAAAAGGCAAACGGTGGTTGCACAACTATAAGCTTGTACCTAAATCGACCCTTCTCTTAACAATTGCCAAACATGAATGTATATCAAAGGGACTTTAAGGTTGTAACGTGGCTAGGTGTATGGGTAGGAAATGGAATATATATGAAGAAGCGAAAACTTAACCTGGTCTTTTATTACACAATAACATAAACAATTAACTACCAAACCTAACACTATGAACAAGATACTCAACTTCAATCCCCTTTTTTTAATTTTTTTTCTTTTCTTCTTTTCATTTTTCTCTTTTTTTTCATCACTTTTTCCAAAATTTTTATATATTTATTTTTTTTCTTATAACAATAAAACAAACACGAAATCTTCACGCAAATCTTCTATATAGCATTGAAGATGATTACAGTTACTAAACAACTAATAACACTATAAGACCAAGTCAAGTTAGGTAAATTTTGAAGTAACTAGCTAAGGGGTAACAAACGATAGGCTTTTAGGCACAAAATTGGGCAACTAAATGTCCAAACCCCCGCCCCTCTCGCAACCAAGCTCATATATATAATTTATGAGGTCCAACCTCCCAAATCCCACACTCGCACACATTAAAGACGAGGCTATCTAAATGCCCTTATTCCTTTCACATTCACATCCAACTAAAGTCTCGAATCGTATTCAAGCACAAGTTCTAATGCACCCCCACTTGTTGCCACTCTCACAAAGAAATGTGTTATTTATCTACAAGTGTGGCTTCAACTCTCACCAAGAATAAGAATGATTAAAGGTTGCCGATGCATCATTGGAGTTAATCCAAGGTGTTCAAATTCTCACAATGTTTTGCTTGAATTTTTTTTTTAAAACTTCAAAATTCTCCCCATCCCCACACTTGAGATACATTGTCCCAATGTATGGTTTTGAAAGGAACAAAATAAACAAAACAAAAGACTCACAAAATTGAAAATATTTTTTTTTGTTTTTATGACACTAACACCTCTTTAATTCAACCCGACACATAAACATTAACATATCATAAGCTCCACCCTACCACCCAACCGAACTACTCAAAAGAAAACAAGAAACAAATTATACAAGAGAAGATGCAACCTGAATAGCTTGACTTATGGTGGCCTTATGGGATGTTTCAACTCTTGCCGGGAAACTTGACACACCTTCCCGTATCCCCACACTTGTGAAACAAGTGTGCCGCATCCAGTCTTCTTACCTTCACTATCCATCTCATTTTGTTCAACCGTCTTCTCCACCTTCTTTTTCTTCGCTCTTCTCTTTCTTTTTCTCTTCTTTTTTTTGGTTGCAAACTCTTTCACTTCCTTTAACATGTCAACAGCAAAACATGCTTCCTTGATGGAAGGGTTAGTAACAATAGAAAACATATTTAAGTTCAAAACCTTCTCACCAAACTTCATGTTCACCATTCCTAGCTCACAATCTAGGACTGCCTGTGCAGTAGCTAGAAACGGCCTACCCAAGATGACTGAATGTGGTGCATTCTCAATAGAAGAAGTGTAATCCAGTACCAGAAAATCCACTGGGTAGTAGCAATCTCTCACCTTTACAATGACATCTGTTAGCATACCCCTGGGCCTAATGGGTGTTTGGTTAGCCAACATTATTAGGGTATCAACATATTTCAATGGACCAAAATCAAATTTGTCATATAAATGCCCGGGGAGGATGCTAACACATGCTCCTAGATCTAAAAGTGCCCGGTCAATTTTAAGGTCTCCTATATGAATTGGAATCAATGGCACTCCTGGATCTGGGAGTTTTAGGGGTAATTTATCTAACAAAGGAACACTTACCTGAGATGTGAATTCCAAAGCATTAATGTGTACTTGTTTTGGGCCTTGGAACTAGATTGGTGATTAGGATTCACCACAGTATCACTTGGCAGCTCTCCTTTGTTCTTCTTCAAGTTTGCTACTTCTGTTGCGAGTTGGCCCATTTGGATGCTTAAAGATTGAATGGCCTTGTCACGAATTTCATCTTTTTAGGCCCGAGCATCATCCAGCTGATTTCTCTTTTGCATCTCCTGTTGCATCATCATAAGAATATCCATAACTTCATTCCCGCTTGAAGTAACATGACCCGCTGAACCACCTTGCTCATTACCCGATTGTTGGGGTTGCCTTTGGAAACCTTGCTTGTTCCCACCCCAGTAATTGCCTTGACTATTGAATTGTTGGCGAGGCACATAGTTACCTTGGGTGTTTCCTTGAAAATTCGGGTTGGATTGATTGGCCGGATTCCCATAACTGAAGTTGGGATGATTTCTCAAACCGGATGGTAGGTATTGGAATTCATGTTGTAATTTCTTCCACCAAACCCTTGACCTTGAATAGCATTCACTTCCTCCACTTGTTCAAAAGTTACCGTGCAAGAATCCACAGTATGCCCCAACTCATTGCAATTTGTACAAACATTATAAACTTGATTTGTAGCTTGTACATTACCATCATCCACCGCATGAACTGGAGCTCGTGTAATAACCGGTCGTGCTCGTCTTGATGATTGAGCCTTCCTCTTCGATGTAACCGCCATTTGTTCCAAAAATGTCCAATCGTCTTGCTTATAATTCGTACCAAATGTACCATTTGTGATCCCGAGCATCTTCAGAATGGAGCCCCTCGTGAAAAGCATTCAACAACTCCCATAACTCAATTCCATGATGAGGACAATTCTTGATCATCATGTTAAACCGCTCAAACGCCTCATGGAACATTTCACCTTGTTGTTGTTGGAAACTTCTCAAGCTTCTCCTGGCATCATTAGTCTTTTGAGCTGTGAAAAACTCTTCTAAAAACCTTTGTTGCATCTCAGCCCATGTGTAAATTGAAGCGGATGGCAAAGTGTAAAACCACCTCTTTGCCTTATCCTCCAATGAAAACTGAAACAATACCAATTGACATCATCCGCAGAAAATCCTTGACCACCAATTGTGTTACAAATTGAGTCATAAGCTTCCAAATGAAAATAAGATTCTTCGTTGCTAACCCTCTGTACTTTGGCAAACTTTGAAGTGAATTTGTTCGGAATTCAAACGTTCTCCCTTGATTGTTTTGAGGGATGACCACAGGTGAAGGATTATTTATGATTATTGGATGAAAGTGTGCCTCAATACCCCTAACAGCATCCCAATTATGCCTTCGTGGAACACCCAACCTAACTCTTGGTCGCTGAGGACCCATTGGTCTTTGAACTTGTGGTCCTGGAGGCATGAATTGCTGAAATGGTGGTTGAAAGTTTGCTCCCCCATGTTGTGGAAGAATCTGCTCTTGAAACTGTGGCCCATGTGGCCTCACTTGGGGTTGCATTTGTTGTGGTATAACTTGTTGCTACATAACTTGTGGTTGTAGTCTCCCATATCCTTGCATAGCTTGTCCTTGACTATAAACATAATTTCCTTGATCAGCATCTCCTTCGTACGTGTACCCTTCTTCCTCATATCTCCTAAATTCATCACCATAACCACCATCAACACCAGCTCGTCCTGCTCCCGATGTTTGTACAACTTGAGGTTGTTGGTCTTGTGTATCCGGTTGCATTTGAGAGGTAGAGGGAGTATGAAATATGGATGGGTTGGATTGATATGGTTGTGGTGTTGGTACTGGTCTAGACGATGATGATTGACCGGTTGTTGGGAAGAAATATGAAAAGGGCGGAATAGGTGCTGATGGGTCAAAGCTAAAGGAATGTTCGGTTGGGTACTGGTAGGTAATGGGGTATGGGTTGGTTTAGTCTCAGGAGGTAATGTAGGATTGGGTAAAGGCTCGGATGGTATTGTTTGACCCGTAGTAGGAGGTGGTGAAAGCGGATCCATTGTGTTTCGTGGTGTAACGGGTGATGTAGGTGCTATTGGTGAACCACTGATTTTGTTTTGTCGATGTAAGACTCTGTTCCTGCAAGCAGCTCGTTCAATTTCTGGATCAAACACTAATGGTGATGATGAGCTCGAATTCCTGGTATGCATACACCTGAAACAAAACCTGCACACTACACACAACCAGCGTAACACCGAAATAACAAACAAAACTAATAAGCAAACACACGTTACGCACAACTCCCCGGCAACGGCGCCAAAATTTGACGTGAGGTCGAAGTCTCAATCAAATTTAAAACCAAATACTACTAATTAGCTAGCGGTAAATGGGTATCGAACACAGGGAGTTTGTGGAATATGTGTTAACTCAATCAAATTGCAATTACCTAAATTTAACTAAAATGATAAATAAGTAAAGTTCAATAATCTGTTGATTTGTTGAATTGGCTTAAAGCAAGAAATGAAAGTAAATTGGTTTGTAACAATCAGTAATGAGAGATATGTTTCCCTTTGGTATCCGGATTTTAACAAATGATGATATTGGTGTTTAATTGGGAAGAACCACATAGACATGATTCATGAGTATGTGTTTATGTGTGATCAAAGAGGACTAAGTACTTGGATTAGCAAGGTTATCTCTCGATAATCAGTATCACTATTGAATTACCCAACCCTTCCACTAAATCAAGATTTGCCTATGGCATCAAGAACGTATGGTTAAAGTTAAGCAATCCATGAATGACCCATTACACATAATACACAATCATCATGACAAAACAATCACAAGATCAATTTCATCATCCCATAAATAGAAAACACCAACATGATCAAAGTTACAAATCCTTCAAACCAAAAGGAAACACACAAGAAGACTAGCCACTCATAGTTTTATGCATGAAAACAAGATTCAAGATACAATTCATAACAATAAATATGAAATAGCAAGGATTAAAGTACCACAAGATCTTGTTCTTTATATCATCAACCAAAGCTTAGCCAAAGAGACTTCAATTATCATCACCCGAATGCCTCTTGTTCAAAAGAGATTAGCTCTTAAATCCCTTCTTTTCCAATGCTTTTAAACAAAGCTTTCCAGCCAAAAGTTCCAGACAATCTGCCAAAAATTCATCACATCTCCACATTCTCCTCAAAAGCCCTCCACTTGTGATTTTAATATGAGAATCCACTTGCCAGAAAGTCACTTCTACCGTAACTTACGGTAGCCACCGTAAGTTACGGTAGCCACAAGACATGTACGGTGGAAACCTTCTGTTATACGGTGGAAATCATAGATGTTTGGGGTCTACCGTACCTTACGGTGGCTACCGTAAGGTGCGGTAGAGGCCTGAACATTTGTTTCTTCTTTTCTTCTTTCCACACACATCCACTCCGTTCCACGCTCGCAACGTTTTCTCCATTTTTAGCTCCAATCATACCTGAAACATAAGCAACTGTAGTTATCTAATTCAAGATAATTACACGATTAAATGAGAGAATGTTACGCGTTTTAACATCATAAAAGGGGTGTTCCTTGAACCACCCGTCAAAGTTACGGTAGCCACAAGTCTTGTACGGTGGAAAGCTTCTGTGATACGGTGGAAATTATAGGTGTTTGGGGTCCACCGTAACTTACGGTGGCCACCGTAAGTTACGGTGGAGCCCTGAACATTTGTTTCTTCTTTTTTTCTTTCCACACACGTCCACTCCGTTCCACGCTCGCAACGTTTTCTCCATTTTTAGCTCCCAACATACCTGAAACATAAGCAACTGTAGTTATCTAATTCAAGATAATTACACGATTAAATGAGAGAATGTTACGATTAAATGAGAGAATGTTACGCGTTTTAACATCATAAAAGGGTTGTTCCTTAAAATAGATGAGAAGACCATAATGCACAAGTCCTTTTAAAATTTAATGACACATGTAGCTAAAGGTCCATGCTAGTGCTTTATTGTGTGAAGAGTGCTTTCAACATTAACAAGTGGTATGGTGGGGAACATGAAGCTTTCTTAAGAAAGCCTGTAATTTAGTGGAAGTCGAACAAGAAGTGGTACAAAAGTTGTAGTACTCAACACTATGCCCCTAGAATATGACTCAACATATAAAAGTGTGAAAATTATTGATCAACGACAAGTTTATTTTACTTGATAACTTCAAATCAAATAAAGTATAAAATGGAAGAAAATCATTGTAAGCATGGTGATGCAAATGACATATAGATAAGATTAAGAGTTAATATGTTTGATTGAGACGTGTTACTTTAGACGTTCTTATAAACACTTTATTTTTAATGAAATCACAGGCTTATAGGCCATTACGTATGTCTAAAACTATGTATTTAGGAAGCCTTAAATGAACTTATGTAAGATATATAAAATCAATATAATGTGTATGATTTGAATGATTATGTTAAAACAAATCTATGGAGATCAAACCTTTATGGAAAGGAGTAAAGACATCACCCTTTTCTAAGGAGATAGTACACAAAGCAAACTATGAATGAATAGATGGGGGATGGGTTCACTTTTAAATTTTGATAAAGATGTTTCAACTGCCCAACATGTGATATGGTTAAGTACCCTTGCTAAAATGGAACTTATCTTATTTAATAGATGGTTAACTATATGGGTTATTTGTACCAATTAGTATTATACTTTTTGTTTTTGTTTTTGTTTTTCGGTAGTCTATTTCTTATTTTCTTTATTATATGTAATTTTACATGACAATGAAACTAGTCAATATGAAGTAAAATCAATTTTTTCCCTAAAACAGCCATGGATGGGACGTCACGTTGTATAAAGTTTCATTCATTAAATAAAGGTACTATTAAAAACTTAAGAAAATGAAGAAATATTATTCGTTGAAAAGAGAGACAATGGAGGGTTTTGGTCATTTTCCCTTTAAGAAAAACATTTAATATCATTTTAGGAGACATGAAATGGTTTACAAGAGAATTGTAACAAGTTTAAAAAATCTTATTTTCTTTTTAAAATGACAACTTGCACACCGGCCTATCTCTAGTCTATTCATTATTCTACACCAACCCCTCATATAAAGGGTTTAACCCGTCGACCTCAAGGGGCTTAATCACTTCTGATTCTAATGACTTTTCTTTGGAAAATCTTATGAAAACTTACGTTGAATGTATCATTTAAAACTTAATGGAATCATATCTCCTAGAATCATCACATGACGTATCTAAAATGTATATAAAGTTACAATTATATTTTTGTAAAAGCCTTAGTTGATTGACATTGTTTTATATGTCTTTAATTACTTAAGACATCACAGTTAATTACAAAAAAATTACCTTTTAATTTTATAAAGAAAGACAAGTTATTCCTCTCACGTCAAGGCGTCCTCTCATAACTAACTATAGTTCACAAGACAAATTAGCATTAAAATGGTTTCATAATTTATTTCAGGGCCAGTAATATCATTCAATTCAATGAGTATTTTCAGATATAGCTGTGGCTATAAGAACACATCTCAATGCTAACTATTGCTTTGATCACATGCTCCCCACACGAATCTTCGTTACATGATGCATCTCCTATTTAGAACATTTATCCGCGTGGACATGTTTCGTCCTTTGAGTATGCTTTCTTGTTCATTGCTAGACCATTTTCCTTATCCTAAACGCATCCCTATACAACTTCTTTTTCAGGTTATATGGTACAACTATCTCTTTCATACATGTCTTGATAATTTTATATTTATTACTAGTACCAACACAACATTCTACTTGAAAAAACAAATGAATTAAAAACGACAAGAATACAAACAATAGCCCTTACTAGTAACAATCTTCAAGCTACAGATAAGCAACAACTTAATTACAATATCTATGTAATTGTTGGAACTTGGAAGAAAAAAAGTAGTCAGAAGATTACACGCTAAAGAATAAAAATGAACGATACTTAGAAAGTGACAAATATACTAAATGATAATTAATATCATTAAGGTGGGTAAGAACCATATATTCTATGAAATTAAACAATTTTATGAAGAATATAAAACAGAAGTTTATTAAATCGACGTTGAGAAATTAAACAACTATTTTGTTTAACAGATTTACTAAATAAGTAAAAACTGAACATTTAAACTAATAATAAAGTTTTTGACAAAATTTATTAATAAAGGGTTTCCAGCCTTTTTTTTAACCCCAATTAAATTGCATGAAAAAGCTCATTTTTTTTTGTATATTGTGGTTGCAGGTAGCTACTTTTGCAAATTAATTATCATGTTATGTTATAATTCTGTTATACTTACCCATGTTATAGTTCGATCAGTACGTTTACACATTATCTTATATAATCGATTATGAATTAAATTTATAAAAAGAAGTATCACTATGACACACATGTTCATAATCTAGCTAATAATATTTTAAGTGAAAGAGAACGAAAGTTAAGTGTTAAATAAAAGTGTTACGGTAGTTTCAAACGCCATTATAAAAAACTAAATTCGAATTCATATCTTATAAACTGAAGAAAAAAAAAGACATTACAATGATCTATATAATATAAAGTACTAGCAGATTAAACCCGCGTTTTATTATTGTTGCTGCTACTATCATCAGTACTATTAGTATAAAGTAACATATATGTGCTTTTATTTTCCTTTTATGTACCCATAAAGAAAATGATTTTTTAACAACTGGATACCGGTAAAGATAATTTATATCATGTAACATAAACTTCTTTTTAATTATGTATCTGCCGGTAAACGTTTCAAGTTATTTATTTCAAGTTATATCATAAAATAATAAAATAAGTTTTAACATGTATTTCAAGAGATGAAGATATATCCCGTATAAAGACTAAAGTCTATAGCAGTAGACATTCAGGGATGGGGGGTATTTGTCTATAAGAACGTTTTTAATATTTTTAAGTTAAATATAACAATCTTATACTTTTCAGAAAAAAAAATCTATTACAAGAAATTGCTCTAACTTGTAATGTAGAGATCAGAAGCAGAATTGACATATCGCTTAGGAATTAATCCATCATTTGCTAATTATTTAATTTACGCTTTAAATAGATCAACCAGAGATAGGTTATTCCATATATTTTTGGTTCTCACATGTTTCCTCATTTAACCCAAAATGAATTCAGAATTATCATAGGTTAACTTAAGAAAACGCAGGTTGAAACTTCTTATTAACCTTTTTTTAAATATTTATCATGAAATATATATGAAACCAGATGAGATATTAATATAAAAAACAAGGGTTAGATCTTTAATGATCAGTCAAAACAAATTAGTGTCTTAGTGATGTCATGAAATAAATATTATTGCATTTTGCATTTGTTTTATTGAAAATTTATAAGATATTAGAGTGGAGAGTTCCTTTTAGAAAGAGAAATAAAGCCTTTGATTAATCTTAAAAATTGATTTATTAGAGATTCTTTTTGTCATATTTAAATTATGTAGGCCATTCTTGACAAATTATATATTTACATCCATAAAAACATTAAAAAAATATAGGTGTTTTATTCATATCAGAATGTTAACTACTTTTTTTTTAAGTTAGTTGAAGGTTTAAATTCTATATAAAGTGTATCATACACCAAAGCATCACATCTTATTGTTGTATTTTTATCTTTTTGTATAAAGATTAACAATTTTCAAGGAAAAGTTAATTAATCCCTAAATAAATAATTTCACACACCGGATAAATCCCTTTTTAATATGCTTGAACATGTATATTATCTTTGATCTTCTAAACCATTTCAACATGCATTAATTATGTAATGTGAACCAACGAGTTTAGATATCTTTCTAAATAGAAAACTTTACATGCTGAGATGTCAAAGACCTCTAAAACCTCCCTAGTCCCGTGCACAAGAACAAATAACTTGAAAAAAGAAATCATCTTGCTTTTATTTTTTACATACTTTACTTAATTCATCTATAAACTTTGGTGTAAATTATTTATTTATATGTGAAAACACGTCTTACGTTTTAAAAGTTATTATCATAAATATAATATTCAAATGTGGAATCATTAAAAAAGATATTAGCTTTATCCCACCTAATATTTTTGTTTATGAATGAATCATGAATGTTTTTATTTAAAGGGAGGTCTCCAAACGGAAACTTTCAGGGGCACTCAGGTCATTTTAACGGTACGAACGTTCCCACGTGACTCCGTGTAATCGTGGGTCATTTTAGATACACAAATTTGGTATTGTAATGTTTCAGAAGGTTGTTGCTGAAGGTCCCCTAACGTTGAGCATTAGCCCACTTAGAACCCCAAGGATTCAAAACCATTTACTTCATCCACTAAACTTATGTGTTTAAACTATTCATCCACGAAACTTATGTGTTTAAACTAGTGATGTGAATTTCTGACATGAAAACAACGAATATACAACATGAATGTAACATGATTTTGTGTGTTTGGATTGGTCTAAACGAGTTCGCCAGTTCGGATTAGTTTCAGGTTGATTTACGGAGATATATATTTAATTGTACATGGTCATGTTTGGTTGACTTGGATGGTTCACGGGTTAATCCAATCCTTTTAGTTTTACAAAAATATATTTATTAGATATTTTATTTCAAACTAAAAAAAAGGAAAAGATGGATTGTGTTTTATAGTTCACATGTAATTATTTTATATACATTTTGTATCCTTGGTCCATGAGTTTACAGTACTTAAAAATAAAATTAAGTTAATTTTTGCGTTGAATGAGTTGTGTTTGTGTAAATCAATGAAAACTCGTTTTGTATTCGTCTTCATGCGTGTGACATGATTTTGGGCTCGTGCCAAATTATCGTGTTTGTATTAGATATTCGATATGCTATCTTGTAAACACAACCCAATTAATATCATACTTTAAACATTAGTTGGGCCTTAACATATAAGAGGTTCTTTTTTAATTTTTAATCAAATAAAATTAAAACACCAAGAAATAAAGTAATCTAACATAGAAAGAGGATTCAGGACCACTGAAGTTTGTACAAAAGAAATGTAAATTGATAGCGGTTGATAGCTCCTCTTGTTTTGACGTATAGTTTAATAATTAACAACAACCAGGGAGGATTGCTTTTTGAAACAAAAAACCCAAACATGTTATCTATTAAAAAATCTAAGATTATACGTCATATATTAGTTAGCTAAACATATGAATATTCTTTTTGCTTGTACCGAATGAATCAGAAAGGGTTTTCGGACCGGATTTTTTTATTACGTTTTCTTTATAAAACCATGTATTCTAAGTGATCCATGATTCATATCTTAGTTATTTAAGTATTTATATTTTAATATTTATTTAATGCAAATTCATACAAAAAAATATAGCATTATCATACTTTACTTTAAATTAAATATTTACAAACAATTCTGATTTTTTTATTAATTATGATATTATCCGTTTTGATTAACCAAACCAACCAGTTAACCGATAAGATGATTAATAATTCACGGTCCGATCAGGTCGTGAAAAAGATGGCGCATACCCGATAATTACGTTAGTTCAGCGGCGAAGAAAAATGAAATTAAAGTGCAAGAAACCCATGACCCCACCCCACCACGATACCCCACGATACACCACGACCCACCCTCTCTCTTTGCTTCAAAAATCAAAATTCAACTCCCCCATAAATCTTCTTCATTCTTCTTCTTATTTTTCTCACTGTGTGTGTGTGTGGGAACAACAGGTGCTCCTGAAGCATAATTACTATTATTGTTATTATGAATCTGTCATAATCATGGCTAACAATCACACTTACAAGAATGGAGGTGTGAAGACCAAGTCAATTTCATCTTCATCCTCATCGTCTTACTCCTCTGGTTACAAATCTAAGCCGTCGGTAGCCTCTGCCATCCGCCGGAACAGCACCGGCTCCGGTGCCAATTCCGCCGCTGCGCTTCACAAGGATGCTCCCGGAGGTCTCTCTTCTTCTCTCTCTCACGTTTGTTAGCTTTATCTCTACAATTGCGATTTACTGTTGTACTGTATGTGTGTGTGTGTGTTTGCTCGTGTATGATTTGATTGTGGTTATGCGTTTATTGTGCAAGTATATGTCTATATTTCTGAAGAATTGTGATATGTTTCTATATGTTAATGTAATTGAGTAAAAAGCTATTATGATTTAGGGATATTGGTGAAATTTAGGGATTATTAATTCTATCTTTGTTTTTTCACATTAGTTTCTGGGAGAGTTAGAGTGGCTGTAAGATTAAGACCACGAAACAGCGAGGAGCTCTCAACAGATGCTGATTTTGCTGATTGTGTGGAATTGCAGCCTGAGGTAATGTGATCGCATGTTTTTAGCTTAGTTTATAAGATTATTCTGCAGTTAATAACCTTGTCAGTTCCATTTTACATTCTTATTGTGCAATTTCAGCTTAAAAGGTTGAAACTGAGAAGGAATAATTGGGATTCGGATACATTTGAGTTTGATGAAGTTCTTACGGAATTTGCGTCACAAAAGCGGGTTTATGAAGTTGTAGCAAAGCCTGTTGTGGAGGTTTATAACTTTATTTAACTCGTAAGTTAACAAAGAATGTGATTATTTGAGAATGTGGTTATGAGTTATCTGTTTTATGTTTTGCAGAGTGTTCTAGATGGATGTAATGGTACTGTTATGGCATATGGACAAACTGGTACCGGAAAAACTTACACGCTTGGAAAACTTGGCGATGAAGATACTTCTGCACGAGGAATAATGGTTCGTGCAGTGGAAGATATATTAGCTGAAACAGATTCTATCTTTGTGTCATATATACAGGTTAGTGTCAGATTATAGAACAATGTTTTTCCATATAATGTATGGTTTGATTAGTTATTTAGGCTTGTGTATTGATGCTTGAAGCTATACATGGAGACAATACAAGATCTTCTTGATCCAGCTAATGATAATTTAAGTATTGTGGAAGATCCAAAAAGTGGAGATATTACACTCCCTGGTGCTAGCTTAATAGAGGTTAGGGACCAACAAAGTTTTGTTGAACTGCTACGATTAGGTGAAGCACATCGGTTTGCTGCTAACACCAAGCTCAATACTGAATCTTCTCGTAGTCATGCCATTTTGATGGTGAGATCCCGTATTAATATTTTGTCAGTTGATATTCATTGTTCCATATCTCAGCTTGCCACTCATTTTTCACAATACTATGTGGAAATTTTCATCATATATCCTAAATATTTGAGATTTTGATTTAGTGATAAGAAAAGGGTTTTAATATATAATATTCATATTCATTATTAATAAGTGGATCTTCTGGTCATTCATCAAAAGGAGATATGTGCTTGAAATATAAAAAAGAGTGAATGGATTTATAGGTTTGATAACATGTAATAGGATTAAGGCTTGTGCGAAATATTAAATTACATTAGACATTCATTAACAAGATGAAAATATGATTTGGGTCATAACAAGTAAATCTTTTGTACACGTCTTGCTCGCTAAAATACTTTTTGTCCAAATTTTTATCGTTATCTGTAAACATAATTAGTGTGTCAAATATCATATTGTTCCAATAAAACTATTTTTTAATGGAATGGTGTATGAGGGTTTATGTTCAGATGTTCCAGTTTAAGATATCTTTTTTTGAGTTTATGTGTTTTACTGGTTAGAGCTAAAAAAATAACATTAAACCAACATTCTTAAATAAATGGGCCGATGTCACCATCTCCGTTTGAACTCAAAATACTAATAACATAAATATCACATGAACTCCACTTTTGTTGCAGGTGCATGTTAAGAAGTCTGTGGGTAGTTCTGGTGAAAATGTTAGTGGCAAGTCTCATATGAATAGAACAATGAAGGCACCAGTTGTACGTAAGGGCAAGCTTATTGTTGTGGATCTTGCTGGGTCTGAGCGTATTGATAAGTCAGGTATCAAACCATAACTAACTATATTTAATATCCATAAAATTATAAATATAGGCAACTGATGCTAACTATATAACATCCATAAATGGATATCTTTACAAATAGGGATAGATTTTAAAATGATTTCATGCATTGTGATGTTATTTTCTAGGCAGTGAAGGACATACTTTAGAGGAAGCTAAATCGATAAATCTTTCATTAAGCTCACTTGGAAAATGTATAAATGCATTGGCGGAAAACAGTTCTCATGTTCCTGTTCGTGATTCCAAGCTTACAAGATTGCTTCGAGATTCATTTGGAGGTGATTTATCAACGCTATATATGACTTTATATGCTATATGTTTGGTTTTATTATATGTAGAGATTCATATTAATGTTATAACATCTTTTACAGGCACAGCAAGAACTTCTCTTGTTATAACCATTGGTCCATCTCCTCGTCACAGGGGGGAGACATCAAGTACTATCATGTTTGGGCAAAGAGTAAGCTTAAACTCGCTAATAAAATTTCAAAGTAAATTTCACCCAATTTTTTCTAATTTTTTTTTATGACAGGCTATGAAGGTAGAAAATATGTTGAAGATAAAGGAAGAGTTTGATTACAAAAGTTTGGCCAGAAAGCTTGATGTACAAGTAGAATCTCTCATTGCACAACATGAAAGGCAGCAGAAAGTATATAAGGATGAGATTGAAAAAATCTCACTTGAAGCAAAGAAACAAATATCTCAAGCTGAAAAAAGTTTTGCTGATACTTTGGAGGTAATCACATGATATATAATATATTGATGCTCTTCGGTATAAAGCAAATACTGTTCTTTCTTATCTTATTATGTGTTATTTCTGCAGAAGGAAAGATTGAAATATCAAAGAGACTGTATGGAGGCGATAAAGAAGCTTGAAGAGCAATTGGCAGTTAATAAACTTAAAGAAGAAAGCCTTCATAATAAACCTAATGAAGAACTTACTGAAGTTAAGAAGTTACTGCAGAATGAAACACTCTTAAGAAAAGCTGCAGAAGAAGAGGTTAAAAATCTTCAAAATCAAGTCGTCCAATGGAAAAGATCAGAGGTACAAATTTATAATTAATATAAACCCATCTTTTCCTTTTTCATATGGCTGTGAAGAATATTTATTTTGCGGGTTTGCCAGGTGTCAGGAAATGCTGAAATCTTAAAGCTTCGCAAGATGCTGGAAGATGAGGTTCATCACAGAGAGAGGCTTGAAGAGGAAATATCTGTGTTACAAAATCGACTGTTGCAATTAAGTTTTGATGCTGATGAGGTATATGGTGCTGATGAGGATGTATGTGCATGCACATAAGAATGAAGCATGATTTTTTAAATGTCTGACTGTATATCTTTACTTGTTAGACAAGAAAACAGCTGGAGAGTGGTGATCACAGTGTAGACATGACTGGAGATATAGGCTCACTCGTTTCTCCAGTTAGGCAGCCACAGATGAAATATTCAGGGGAGCAAGAAAAGGGCCCTGTGGCGAAATTATTTGAGCAAGGTGATTATTACTTGTTCTTTGCGAATGGTAAAATGTGTTTTGGTTTTATACATGTGTGTGTATAGCTTATAAGTGAAAAATGGTTACCAACAGTTGGACTGCAAAAGATTTTATCATTACTGGAAGCAGAAGACCCTGATGTGCGGATCCATGCTGTGAAAGTTATTGCAAATTTGGCAGCTGAAGGTATGCTTCTTTTTAATGGGGGTGTTTGGATGCTTCTTCAAACGACTCCTATGTTATTGAATAATCAGAATCAGATAATCAACTATGATATATCACGGAAGATAGGGTTTGGATGTGCTGTATTGCTTTAAACTGTAATAATCAGATCATATTTTGAGTGATATGTATTATTTAAAAAAAATGATAGATCAATGACCACACATAACATTTTGTTATAAAAAAAACTGTTCATTCTGGTAAAATTGGAATGTAAGTTTCATAAATTGCTTAATGGGTAGATCAATGACCACACATAACATTTTGTTATAAAAAAAACTGTTCATTCTGGTAAAATTGGAATGTAAGTTTCATAAATTTGCTTAATGGGTAGGTGAGCTGGTAAATTTTGTTCACCCTAGTATAATAAGTTTTGTTGCATGTGTGGTGAAACTATTTCATTGACCACTAAAAATCAGGTAATTGGTCATCCAAACTCTCAAACACTGATGATTGTTTCTGTTGTATTTGAGCAGGAACCAATCAGGAAAAGATTGTAGAAGCTGGTGGTCTTACATCCTTGTTATCTCTTCTTACAAGCTCTGAGGATGAGAATATCCATAGAGTCGCTGCAGGCGCAATTGCAAATCTAGCAATGAACGGTAATCTACTTGTTTTTTTTTTCTTTTTTTGGCATTTTAATGCTGTTACGTCTCATAATTTAAATAATGAAATACATTTGCAGAAACCAACCAGGAGCTTATAATGTCTCAAGGGGGTATTAGTTTGCTAGCAATGACTGCACAAAATGCTGACGATCCTCAAACTCTCCGAATGGTGGCTGGCGCCATTGCTAACCTTTGCGGCAACGGTAGTAACTAGCTTTAAATTATAAACTCATATAATATTAACTTGTTTCAAATTACTAATAATTTAAAAGAATTCAGACAAACTGCAGCTAGTGTTAAGAGCTGAAGGCGGTATTAAGGCCTTATTAAGTATGGTGAGATGTAGACATCCAGATGTTCTTGCTCAAGTTGCGCGTGGAATTGCCAATTTTGCAAAATGCGAGTCGAGAGCGTCCACTCAAGGTATTTTCTTGACACATTAGCAAGCTTTAATCAGTTTTAGTAATTGTGTGGGCCCACATGCTTATCTGGTTTAATCTGTCTTTTCAATTCTCAGGGGTTAAAAGTGGGAAATCCCTCCTGATTGAAGATGGTGCACTTGTGTGGTTAGTGAAAAATGCCAACAATGAAGCCTCACCGATCAGGCGGCATATAGAGCTTGCTCTTTGCCACCTGGCACAACATGGTATATTACAATTGATTAGTTACTTAAACAACCACATTACATTACATTACATTCCTCCTTACTATAACTATCTTTTGGAATTTTAGAAGTGAATGCCAAAGACATGATATCTGGGGGTGCTTTGTGGGAGCTTGTTCGAATCTCACGAGATTGTTCAAGAGAGGATATTAGGATCCTTGCACGACGTACATTATCTTCAAGTCCTAGTTTCCAAGTCGAGTTAAAACGTTTAAGATTAAAATCTGGTTGAAGAGATGGATCTGCGGTGGAAATTATTTGAAAATTAACTTGTGATTTTCTAGCCATTTTATTGTTGTGATGAAAATAGGAAGTTTTCATTTTGATTGTAGCTAAGGTGATGATGTTTAATCTTTTTTAATTAGTTTTGGTAGGGTGTAATTATGTAATGGTATTTCTTTGAGTTATATGATGAAGCTTGAAAGTATCAACTCAACTAATACTTGATGTAAGATTGAAGAAACTGTTTATTGTAACTTGTTTTTTTTTCCTTTCTTTTTTCTTTCTTTTTTCATTCCATAAATTGTATATATGATCACAACTATTCACTTATTAGTAACATTTTTATTCATTTTCGCTATCTAGCGTGGAAATATTCATAATAATACATATGAAATGACTACGATCCCAACAATAACCTTTATAACTGAATCAAACTCGCCTTCTCTGAGCGTCACTTGCAGCAATGGTGGTATTCTTGCATGATTCAATTGGTCCCAAATTCAAAAGTATTGATATTATTATCTTCTTTAGAAATAAATTGGGGACATATTTCAAATATGTCTTCTATTGAAGTATGGTTTAGGTGTTGAGAACTCTTATGATTTGTTCTAGAAATATGGTCTTATGTGATGCAGACAGCGCTTTCGCAGCAATGCCAAGTAAATAGACTTCACTAAGGTACGTAACCAAGCTTCAAGGACAGTCTTTCTATCTTCTAAAATAGAAGAAATGTTTGCCCTATCCCTTCCTTCTCAAACCTTAAATAACTTTTCTCTTTGTGTGAGGTAGATTTTATTGTTTTGAGTTCTCATTTGGAACAAACGTATAATGAATTTTTCTTCAAAGATCTTTTTACAGCTGTTTGGTAACCTTGTGCTGAACCATTATAAGGTTTTACTGAATAAGAGGTAATCTTTAAATCATTTGACATGTTTCTAAAACTTACTAGTTAAGAGGTTTCATAAATCATTACGAAATCATTTTTGACTGAACTAAACACACATCGGTTTAAATATAGTCTTTTAATAAAATCATTATGAGACTACTAGATAATTATTTAGCTGAGTTATATTTGAGATGGTTAATTGTATTTGCCATAGAAATATTATAAAAATGAGTAAGTGATGTGAAGAAATTGAACAGTCAAACTGAAGTCACAGTTTGTGCTTTCCGAAAACTTATTTGACCATTGGAAGGAACCCAAAATCGATGCCAGTCGTGCCCGTGGTTTCAAACTCGCCTAATATCATTTGTTTTCATAAGAAATTTAATTATTATTTTTTTTTTTTGAAAAGCAAGAGAACTCCATTAATAGCCCAGGCCAGCAAGAAGCTAAGCAGGCAACAGAATATACATCAGCAGGAAATACAAGGACAAAAAATACAGCATACTTCAACAAAACAAAAAGAAATTAAAATTTAAACATCACCCATTTGTTCAGTGGGCTGTAGAAGGCGATGAAAACTCTAGGTTTTTTCATGGAATAATAAATGCTGGAAAGGCAAAGAAAAGATTAAGTGGGATGGTGGTTAATGGCAGTTGGGTCACTGACCCATGTAAGATAAAAGAGAAAGTGGTGGAGTTTTTCAAGGTCAAATTCAAAGAACCATATGCAAATAGGCCAAGAATGAGTGATGATGGTTTCAAAAAACTTTTGATGGAACAAGGTAGTAGTCTAAATGTCTAATTGCCCCATTTTCAAAGGAAGAAGTGAAGTTAGCCGCCTTTGGTTGTTCTGGCCAAAAAGCCCTGGGGCCTGATGGGTTCACTATGGAATTCATAAAAAAGAACTGGGAATTATTTGAGGATGAGTTCTTCTCGGCTTTTCAATACTTTCATACAAATGGGAATTTTCATAATGGGAACAACTTATCTTTTATCACTCTCATCCCCAAATCAGAAGACCCCTTGTCCCTTATAGATTATCGACCCATTTCGTTAATTGGTTGTATCTACAAGGTGTTTGCAAAGGTTCTAGCAGCAAGGCTGAAGAGGGTAATCAGTTCCATCATTGGTCAAAATCAATCGGCATTCATTCAAGGAAGATCCATGATGGATGGTATAATGATATTAAATGAGGTCGTATCCTGGATAAAGGCGGAAAAAAATAGAGCAATGGTGTTTAAGGTAGATTTTGATAAAGCATTTGATTTGGTAAACTGGAATTTTTTGGATGATGTTCAATGCCACATGGGTTTCCCACTAAAATGGCGGATCTGGATTAAGGAATGCTTATCATCTGCCAAAATCTCTACGTTAGTAAACGGTGCTCCGACATCAGAATTTGGTATGTCTAGGGGTGTTCGACAAGGGGATCCGCTGTCTCCATTCCTCTTTATTTTAGCTATGGAGGCCTTAAATGTTTTCATGAATAAAGCACTATCCACTGGAACATTTCGTGGACTGCAGCTTTCACATAATACTGTTGTTGTGTCTCACTTATTTTTTGCAGATGATGTAATTTTTGTGGGAGAATGGTCTGAATCAAATGTGGAGAATCTGGCAGGTATTTTGAGGTGTTTTAACATTGTGTCGGGCTTAAAAATAAATCTGCAGAAGTGTAGAGTCTTTGGCATTGGTGTACAGGATGAGGTTGTAAACTCCATTGCTCAATCACTAAGTTGTCAAGCCGGTGGCCTGCCATTTAAATATCTGGGCCTTCCCGTAGGGGCGAATATGTCTAGAATATCTCATTGGGCTACGGTTGTCGACAAAATGAAAAAAAGATTATCCTCTTGGAAGGCGGAGTCTATATCAATGGGGGGCAGGTTAACACTTACCAAATCAGTGTTAGGCAGCCTCCCACTTTACTATTTATCCCTGTTTAAAGCGCCGGAAACAATTGTGCAGCAATTGGAATGAATTCGGAAATCGTTCCTTTGGGGTCTGAAGAATGGGAAATCCAAAATGAGTTGGGTGGCTTGGGAAAAGCTCCTTGCGTCGAAGGAGCAAGGCGGGTGGGGTATTGGCAGCATAAAAGCAATGAACATTGCATTGTTAACAAAGTGGCTTTGGAGGTATCAATTGGATCAAAACTCGTTATGGGCTCGGGTAATAAAAGCAATACATGGAAGTTCCAGATCCCGTCTTAATTTTCCGGTCAAGAAGACAATCCAGGGTCCATGGAGAGGTATAGTATCAATGATTGACTACCTTACTTCTATTGGGTTAGATTTCTATTCTATGGGATCATGTAAGCTTGGGGATGGTTCAAATATCAGATTCTGGATTGATGAATGGGATACGATTGGACCCCTGAAAGAAGTCTTCCCGGATCTCTTCAAACTGGAAAAAGTAAAAGACTGTTTGGTTAAAGATAGGGTGGTGAGATCAAGTGGCCTAAATCAGACAAAGTGGGTATGGAAGAATAACCCAAGAACAGCTATGGAGACGGAGCAGTTAGTAAAATTAGAAGAGCTAATGACAAGCGCTAATCTCAACGACGAGGCAGACAAGTGGATTTGGGAGTTGGATAAAAATGGTATTTTCTCAACAAGCTCAATGAGAAAACTGGTTGAAAAGAGAATTCTTCCATATGATCAGGCGAGTTTTGAATGGCTTCATCTCATCCCTTTAAAAGTCAATCTTTTGTGTTGGCGATCCATCAAAGATAAAATTCCGGTGAAGCAGGCACTAATCAAACGCGGAGTGGTGGTCCAACCTTCATGTCCGATGTGTGGTTGGTTGTTGGAAACTGTGAACCATCTCTTCATGCAGTGTCCGGTTGCGGTTAGGATATGGGAGGCGGTCAGACATTGGTGTCAACTCCCACCTTTCGAATCAAACACTCTATCGGATCTAATTAAGGAAATTGGTGAATGGAGGATCCAGGGGAGGAACAAAGGAATCATGAAGGCGATAACTTATGTCACTAATTACTTAATATGGAGGAGCAGAAACAAAAAGCTTTTTGAAGACATAAAGCTGGAGGCTGTAAAATTAGCTGAGGAAGTCAAAACCATGTCTTTCTTATGGGTAAAGAATAGGGGAAAGTTTCAGGATGTTAGTTGGGATTCTTGGTGTAAATTCAGATTATGATGCTCTCTTTCCTTGTATTGCTCTAGCAGCTTGCTAGCTTTCTAAATAATATTTCTTGCTGTTCAAAAAAAAATTTGTTCCAATCTAAGCTTGCAATCTTTCCTCTATTTGACACCCATAGAAAGACAGTACCTTTAATGTCTTCCAGCAGCCAATTGATGGACGGAGATTGTTGTCTGAATATTACACCATTCCTCATATTCCATATGCACCAGAATGTTATGATGACAACAGCATAGATTGCTTCTCTATCGGGCGAGAGGGCCGACTTATGAACCCTCAATAAATCCCTAATGGAAAAGGCAAAAATAGGCGTTAGCTTACACCAACTAGAAATGTAAGCCCATGCCATTTGAGCAAAATAACAAGAGATGAATAAATGTTCCACTGTTTCCGGACACTGAGAACAAAGTGGGCAAAGGTCCGAGGGAATAGAAATGTTTCGTTTCAGTAGAGCCGCTCTGGTTGGAAGACGATCTAATTCAGTTCTCCATACTAGGATATTTGCTTTTGCAGGCACCCAATTACTCCATTCAAAGATGAATGGTGCTTCAGTTTGAGTTGAGGAATGATTTAACAAAAGGCGCAAGCCCTTAACCGAGAAGGAACCGGAACTATCGCCCGTCCACACCCAATTACCGTTATATAGGATAAGTAGCTGCTCCAGGTCAATATTTCTTTGTAGCAACTGCGAGTCCAACTTTTTTATATTCGTCCAAACCCCAGTCAATTTTCTCCTCCCCGGGATAGATGATGCGATCCGAGAAGAAAAAGTGAATGCTTACTATCACTTGTTTCCATAGAGACGCATTCTCCATTTTGTAGCGCCACCACCACTTAGATAAAAGGCTGATGTTGAGATCCAATAAGGACCCTAATCCTAATCCACCCTTGTCTTTTTTGGCACAGACCTTCTTCCAACTAACCCAAGGAATTTTCCGGTTATTACTGTCACCACCCCATAGAAACTGCCTTCTGATGCTCTTGAGTTTGTCTATAACTTTCACAGGGGCTTTGAAGAGGGAGAAGTAGTACACTGGAAGACTGTCCAATACAGCCTTAATCAAGACATGTCTGCCAGCCATAGATAGATATTTAGCCTTCCACGTAGAAAATCTTGAATCAAAAACATCTATCACCGGCTGCCAATTTTTTGCCAAATTCATGTTATCTCAAGTATACCAAAAAAGAGTAAACTACCTAAAACAATAACTTATATAATTATGCATTTAACATGCTTGACTTTTTTATTTAAATTAGATATACTATACTTTTCATATGCATAAACTAGTAATTAAATAATTCCAAATCATGGAATATCTAACTAACTGGTAGTTTTAATATTTATTTTATTGTACCGATTGTATTGTTATATTACTTGATGGAAAATGCCAAAATGTATGATTGTCAATAGAGATGGACTTATATCTGTAAACACATGTTCTTTTTTTTTTTTTTTTTTTTTTTTTGCTTTTTTTACCCTCTGTGTATATTAGGATTTTTAAACTTTTAATTTTGTTTTTGTTCTGTATGTTTGTTTGTTTGACCTATGTGTATTTAGTTATCAAACATTTGTAAATGAATTGATGTTTAGGGTGAGAGTGTCTGACAATAATAAACATAACATGCCACACGTGTATTGTTATGTGGACAATCAAAATTAACGATATGACATGCCACATCTACTTGCACTTAGACAACTAGGCTGACATGAAATGCCATATTAACAAGCATAGTGATGTATCTACCACTCTACTCGTCCAACAAAAAAATAATAATATATAAATACATAAATGGCGTTTGAAACTACCCATAATACTTGATTGAGTCTTTTTGAAACGGGATATTAGTCGTCAATACTGATTTTAACTCACTCAGAAATATTATCATAAGGAAAACCCACCACCATGAAAAAACCTATAAAGTTAGGTTTAAACCTAATATTTTAAAGATCTTAAACTCAACATCAAGATCATATCTTTATACTAGATCGAAGACCAACTACAACATCATAAGTCAAATACGTAGAATGTGCAAGAGATTTAAAAAAAATTCTATGCCGAAAAAAAAAGTTTGAAGCCATAAGATAATATTCATCATCTCAAATGAAGAATTAAAAGTAATTAGTATTTTTTATATGGATGTATCCGAGAATTGAATAAGGTAGTGAATATCATACATACTTGAGAAATGAAACTCAATAAGGCATAGTTGGATTCGTTAATTCCATTGTCTTCAATTTGGGCAACTAAAAATGAACCATTTATATAGAAAAAAATAATTTAATATAAAGAACGAGCTCGTAATTAACTAAATGAAGAAAAATAAATATTTAGTAGTCTCGAACTAAAATTGGTAGTTTGTGTATTCATCCAAATTCAACTTTGCTCCTTGTTGGTATTATAAAATATTGATGACATTATTGACTCTATGTTATCTATTTTTTAAATGTATAAAAGAATCTGGTTAATATGTAAATATTCTTTAATAAATTACGTGTTTGATTCAACACCATTCGGTTTGTAGTTGAGGAACTACTTCTACAATGTCCAATTACGTACAACGGTTTCGTCTTAAAGACATTCCAACACAATTGTAAACTTATAATATCGTTACTGATTTTAAATTTATTTTATGTCTTATATACATAATATTAGTTTTATTTCAAAATTGACGATAGAGAGACTAGCTTCTTGTGGGAAAATAATAAATAAATTAAGAACTTAAATGGGTGACAAATTTTCCATTGATACATTCAAAGATGATATACAAACTTGATATTGTCAAAACAAATTTCATAACCGTAAAACAAATTAAAACTGGGTTTATGATTTATTGATTTCATAGGAGGAAAACAAGATAACACAGAAGTTAATTTTTAGAGTTGAATTGAAACAAGTATTTAACGATAAGAATAAAAACAACGTTTTCCTTCAAATCATGCATTTGTTTTAAAAATTACGTAATATATACCCACATAGAAAATAATTTATATGCTTAAAAACACATATCCAAGAAATTTTTTAACTTGAAAATTAAGCCATAATAAAAATCACTTAAAGACAAAACAAATAAGCCATATCGTTGCTCGTCCACATATGTATTTATCTTAATATGCTTGTGTCTATATTTGTATCGTCTTTATGTTAGGTTGAAACATATATAAGTCTGTAAATTTAGAAAAAATTGTGTAATTATCCATTCTTTTATTCTTTTAACCTTGTTAATTATACATCTACAATAATGTTAAAAAAACTTATGGTGTAACGTCTAGAAACATTGTGTTGTCCTGTACGTCTAGAAACACAAGCGGAGAATGAATATAACGTGACTCATGTTATATCGAATTGGTGCTTCCGAAGGGGGTGTGTTTACATGATACACAAATGGAGCTAATACGCGACAAAGGAGCGACAAACTAGGACTTTAATTTTGTTGTAATGATAAAGAAAACCTGCCGCACGACTACAAATAGATTCAAGACTAAGTTTTCATGTTACTGTGAGTAAAGTTAATTATTCTAAATATGTAAATATAACAAGGATAAGTATATATGATATAAAGATGATATATCTATTATATTTTCATTAGTTTTCCAATTATAAGAAATCTAGATATAGATAGGCCGACAGTAAGTGGAGTGTCTCTAAAAAGCATAACAAAGAGTGTGCGATTGCTTCAGTACGATGCATCTGACTGACTTCTGTTTCCAATGGAGAACAAGTGTTGCATTCAAAGTACAACTTTTAATGCACCTTCAATATCCACAACTCATACCATGCAAGCAGCTGTGTACGTTTTGGGAAATGACATTCTCAGCATGTGCACGTACGCAGAGACTATAATGCTCAAACTAGCTAGCTATATATATGTGTGTGAATTTTAGAGAATTTCATGTGCGGTCAGAGGGTTTTCTCACCTAAGGTGGGTTTTCTCACCTAAGGTGGGTTTTCTTTTAAGGGTGATCTAAAATTCGAGATTGATCGTGACAAACTGATGTACAAGCTTCACTTTGGGACGTGTCAGCCTAGCGTTCTAATATTCCATACCCGAGTAACGAAGATAATCTGGTGGAAATTTGACCCGTCAGTGAAACAAGAGAAAAATGGGTCTTTTAAGCCATCCATCTAATCAAAATATTCTCTAAACTTGCATTTTCTTTTAGGATTATGTATAAAGTTTCCTCCGGTTCTTATCGAGTCATTCTAGCTAAAATGGTATGTTTTACTCACTAATTGGTGATGTTCGAATCTTACAATTTGCAATTTTTGAGTTGTAAGGGATAGTTTTTATGACTAGATTAGGTACTGATAAAACAAAATATGAAGTTTTCTCAATGTGTGTAAAGAAATACTATATGTTTTTTAGAAAACTTAATACATTATTTTAACTTTTATAAAAATAAATTAAGATGATACGAATGACTTTATTAATTAATTTGGAACATGTACTTCTATTTATAACTACTTATTTCACAAAACATTATGAGAAAAACAAGTTTTTGTTCTAGGCTTGCGTTATATGAACATCCAGATTTGTTATCAGTACACCCATATCTCTTTATCTCTCTATGTATGTATAGAAAATCATAAAGAGAAGGAGAAAGCAATAGATATAACTTTAAAAGACCCTTAATTTGTTCTATTAGCACGAATAATGAGAGTCAAATCATCTATACAACAAACAGTTAAATAATTTCATATTATAGCATCTTTATCATAACTCCATAAATCTAGCTAGTTTTCTAAAAGAATTAGATACATTGTTATATAAAGTGGCGTATGCCATAGCTTTATAGCTTTAGTGAAATGTATAGCTTCGACATGATACAAATATATAACAAACTAGCTAACAACATCGACTAATTTAATCATCTAACAACTTCAGTTCTTAATTAATTAGATCATATAGATTACATATATAGTATACAGATTGTCAGTTGGTTGTAGATTTAATCAAGTTATATAACAAGAAATATTTGATATGAAAATAATCCAACATAAACCGGGCCATGATTACCAAAGAAGCAACAATTTACAAACAGTTTTTAATTAATCAAAGTTTATGCATATGATCATCTTCATCACCAATAGTACTACATCAGGCTCATAACAATTAAGAAAGTGTTTATAATCTATCTAACTAATTCATTAAGAAGCAAAAGAGTTGACACAAATTAGGAATAAAAGGGTAAAAGAATGAAACCTGAAATCTTGCTCAACAGTTCAAATCCTCAAGAATAATTAACCTAAATCTTCTTCATACTTGACCAATTCTTGTGTGATTTTCAAGAGAATTGATGTACATTCCATGTGTTGACATCGTGTTGTGGTTAAAATGGGTGACGACCACCACCGCCGCCTCCAACGCCGCTATTGCCGCCACCATTGCCCCAATAACCA
The DNA here is from genome assembly GCA_024085815.1 of Flaveria linearis. Classification (NCBI taxonomy): domain Eukaryota; kingdom Viridiplantae; phylum Streptophyta; class Magnoliopsida; order Asterales; family Asteraceae; genus Flaveria; species Flaveria linearis. Next base: position 1,471,391 of record CM044014.1, on the reverse strand, counting down.
TCGTTTGGTAGTTGAATTGAGTTGAGTGGTTTTGAGGCATACCTTGAAAGAGTGAAGGATCCGTTAACAACTGTTGTTGTTGTTGTTGAGGAGTGATGGCTCCCGGAGACCCTAGGGAGCCACCTTGTGGTGGTAAAGTGTTTTCTTCCTCGTCAAGAGGAAGTCTTTCATAGGCGGCGTTGCTGAACGACGCCGCCATGATAACCACCGGTCCGGCGGCCAGAAGTGCTCCGACCACGCTTCCACCAACCACCTGACCTTGTCCACCAGCTAGATAAATAGTCAAACTGGTGGCAGCAGGTGGAGCGGTGGAGGCAGAAAAGAACCTGACAACGATAATATCTCAAATCGTCCGTGCAGTGACGCCACTGCACCGGGCGACGCGGGTTGCCGGAGAGTCACGTTTGTGACCGTCCCGCTCCCGCTCATAATGCACACGCCACGCTGTCGCCGCCTCGCGAAGGCGGCGATGCTATCCATCACATCACACCCATCAGCAACCTCCATAACATGGGTTCTAAGTGCGTTTGCACTGTCTCTTGTGATGATAATCGGCGGCTTCGGTTTGTTCTTCGAACCCGCCGGGCGGCCTCTGGGCCGCCGTGAGATTTCACCTTCTTTACCGTCGCTGCCACCAGCGGCGCCGTCGTCACGGTCTCTTTTAAGACCACTGCTACCACTTTGTTCATCTTCTGAATTCTGCTGTTGAAACTGCTGAAGATTGAAGTTTCTTGTGTGAAAAGGGGGAGGGAGAGAGTGACCGTGTGATGCTGCAGTTAGCTGATCCATTGATCTTGATCGTTTGACCTTCAATCTCCTTAAAAATCCAATCAAACAGCAACAAATTAAACTATCAAATTAGGGTTTCGATTCAAGATTGAAAAGGGTCGATCGATCTTCAGTGGTTGTTGATTTAATTTATCGGAGTATTGACTTCAATTCCACCAAACAAGATGGATGGAGTAGTGGAATCTTTAAAGATCCACAAAATCCAGTTGATGATGAAGAGAAGATGAAGATGAAAGTTATGAAAGAGAATTGATGTGGTTGAGAGTTAGGAAGAACGATGTGAAGCTTGTGATGTGGGTTTTTGTGCTCATGGTGCTTTAATTTCTCTCTCTGCAGAGAGAGAGAGAGAGAGTGTGTGTACTGATGATGGGTGTGGGTGAATTAATGTGTGTTGATGGAGAATAAAAGATTAGAGGATTTATGGGTTAGGGTTAGATTTGGATTTAGATAGCTAGAGGGGTGGATCCTCTACGGAGATCATTATAATTATTATAATTATTGTTATTGTTTCCAAATATTATGTTTGACCGATGCATGTTCTAAGTAGACCAATATTTTGTTCCTTCTTTAGTCTTTACTCAATATATATCATAGTAATAATTATTCTTTTGTGTACCATATATCGGATTAAGAATTTCTTTAAGAGTTTCGTTATGATAATAAATGGTTAAAACTTGTTAAGATAGAACAAAACGGTTGATGAATTTAATAATAAGTAAATATGTAATAGTTTTGTTGTATCATGTATTTTTTGAACAATTTTAACTAGTTCTTCAATTTTTACTATAACCAGGCATGAATGTAAGCCGTGTTTCAAAATTGTTTAATTACTATTCTTATTAAGGACTTTGATCAGTGGATTTCACGTGCCTTTCACGTGTGTTTGGATTCTTTTTTCCTTTTAAGGAAGGATCCCCTTCATTTGCTTAGAAGGATCCCGTTCATTTGACTAGAGAGATAGAGGGTTAGAGAGAGAACCCTAAGAATGGAGCGACGGTTGGTTGTGGTCCTTTGTCCGGCGAAGGCGGGTTGGGGTCTCGCTTGCGCTTGGCTCCGTTTCTCGACGACGGCAACTTGGAGAGAGAGGGGGTTAGAGAGAGAAACCCTTGAGAAAGCGGCGATGGCCGGTCGCGGTCCCGTTTTTGGGGTCTCGCTTATGCATTTCTTCGTGAAAGACGACTACGATGGCCGCTTGGCTTGCCGTTTCTGGTGACGCCAGCTTGGTCTGTCATTGTCGGACATCGCGTTACTATGTTTCTCTTAGATCCGTTGCTCGTAGGTTCTCTGTTTCTCTTACATAGCCTCGATCAGCCTGAGACCGTTTTGTGGCCTATCGTTGCCGGTCGCACCTTCTCTACTAGATGGTAAGGGTTGTGCCTTGGTAGCATGGGCTATATGGTCATTTGATTTGGTGCTTGATGTCCTTGGGGTTATAGATCTATCGATGATGGTTATGATTATTAGCCAGAGACTCTGTTATGGCTTATCGTTGCCGGTCGCCGACCACCGCCCCCTTGTGGCGACAGCGGTGTAGGCTTTGCCTTGGTAGCATTGGGTTCACACATGTTGATGATGATGAGCTTAGCTCTTTTGAGCTGAGTCTGAGTTTGTTTGCTGTTGGAGAGCACATATGTCGATGATGATGACCTTTGATCGTCTGAGATCGAATTGGGCTATTTCACTTGATAATCTTATCTGGGTTTTCTTTAATTAATAATTTTTATTGTTGTTTAGAAAGACGTAATTGATGTTGATGATGATGAGCCTAGCTCATCTGAGACTGAGCTTGAGCTCATTTCACTTGATGGTTTGTTATAAGTTTTTCTTTGATTTGTGGTTTGGATGCTGTTTGAGAAGACGTGTGTCGATGATGAAGAGCTTAGCTCATCTGAGACCAATATTTAGCTAATTTTACCTGAGGTCTGTTTTGGTGTTTTCTTTGATTAATGGTTTGCTGGTTTGATCTGTGTTTAGGGTTTTTCCTATAAAGGTTTATGTTGATAATGAGCCTACCTTTATTGAGACTGAGCTTGAGCTCATTTCATTTGATGATTTATTCTGGGTTTTCTTTTGTTAATGGTTTTGGATGAATCGATCTCATCCTAGATTGAGACTTCGTTTTTAAACTTGATGGTTTGTTGGGTTTTTTATTAACGGTTTACGTTGCTTTTGGGAAAGACGCACTATAAGTTCGAGTTATTTTACGTCTCGACGTAAATTTAGTTCAAAAACGATTTGGATTGATTGTATTTTATACTACATCGCATGACATACGACGCCGCCGCAACGCGCGGCGGGGTTAAAACCTAGTTATTATTATTGAGCTACCAAGCCAAGTGATAGTTATTTTTATATTTACAACCCTTAAAAGAAAGCTAATTCTAACTTTATATGAACAACATAGTTACCTAATAATATTAAACTCTATTTGAAATTATCTAAATGTATTTTTTTAACAATCAACGAATAATATTAATCCGATCACCTGTGCAAGCCCAATGCCGAAAGACTACTCACGCCCCCAAACACAGACTGTGCTAGTGGTCTGGCCTGTCTACCATTCCAAGGGAAGATTAAAAACATACCACCTAAAACCTCACTATGGCAAAACCTATGGCCTAATTTGTATCTAAATGCAATAAACTTTACAACTCTACAAGACTTCATAATATATTATAATCACCATAATAGTTTAGTTATCACTTTAGGTAATTAGGTTCATATATTTTTCTATTATCAAATTACTAAATTTTTTAGAACTATTATAACAAGTAATTTATCATTTTTAAAATAATTTGCAATCAAAATTGTTGTTTATAAAAACATATAATTGTCATTATTATTTTAAGTTAAAAGGGTAAAATAATAAAGTAAGAGTTTTTTAAGTTAACTTGAAAATGCCAAAGAGCTCTTGATCATCTAGTGATTTGGTATGAATTTGACTCTTATAAAACAAATGATATGTAGATTCTTGGATAGATTTTAGAGAGCTATATACGCATCCGTCATTTATAAAGGTTAATTAAGTAAAAAAATATATTTTTTTTGAAAATTCACTTTTCCGCTCATTCAGCCTCAAGACCGTAGTACTCGAAGTACTCAACAAAGCCATATATAAAAATTATAATTAATTCATTTTCAAATCACCATCTGTTTGGCTGTTCCCATCCACATGGCATGTTGTACATATCGGCCTCTCAAAGTTTCAACTTCATATATACAAATTATAAATTAGGATAACTTAACGTCCCACATATCTAGACATATATATAACACAACTAGAATTGACTATATATTCTATCCAACTCAATTAAAAACATTTGATAACTAGATTCATAACCAAACCTATAGATTACATATACCCATGAGATTTCAAATAATCTTTAACAATGTGTACTAGCAGGTCACCAATGCTAACTTCTGAGTTACATATAGTTTAAATTTCTTTAAATTAATGTGTTTAAACATATTTGCAAATAAGACTTTGTACTTCTCCTCATGAATATCTATAACTTTACTGCGTTTACTAGGTTCATCTCTAAATTAATAACTTGTTTTATGGATGTCGTCTTAATGGTAGCTAGCGCGATCAAGGTACCTTATACATGCACTCTAAGAACTCAAGTCTTAATGGTAGCTAGCTAGCGCGATCAAGCTAGGTACCCTATACATGCACTCTACCAACTCAATTAGTTCATGAACACATAATCTACAAGCATGTAAACAAACTCCAAAATATCAAGCATGGTTACATTTAACCGTGTTTGGATGCACAACAGTCTCAAGATGAGTAACCAAATGAGAAATACGCATACAAGCGACCAAATATAAGTTCATGGACTTCTAGTGAGTAAATCTCTCTATTGGTTGAGAAAAGAGTTAGATGTTTCACATATGATTTTGACTTCTAGATTTTTTTTTAATCATAATTTTTCAACATATATTTCTTCATCAGAAAATAAACTTGCAAAAAGAATATTAATTTCAAGGCAAATTATAGCCTCCAAAGCATGCGCATGCACACACAAATCATCTTCACGAGATGAAGATCAACATCTTTCTAGAATTTGAAGAATATGCATATATATACCTACCATCCTTATTTGTGTTGTTTTGTTATAAAAGGCAATCTTTTGTCTGTTTTTGTTACAATTCATAACATAAAGATATATACTCTTTCTTGATTTACTTGAACTTATCTTGTTGAGAATCCAAGTGGTCGATAAAAAACTTCCATCTGAAAATAATAATACATGATCATCTGAAAATAATAAATTGTGAGAGATGTTTGGTTGCATCATGTGATCCAATTGTTCATTAGATGTCTTGTGATTATCATTTTCTTTGTTTGGGCACTGTGTACATTCGGCTACAACCACATGACCAATGTGATCTTGAAGCCCAAGAGGAGAGACATAACTTGTAGTACGCCATCATCGTGTGAAAGTGTATCCTTGTATCTATACTATGTATTAATATAATTCTTTTTGAATTTTTGAAATGGCTTAGTCACGCCTTTTGTTATTTTATTAATTTTTTTTTGAACAACGGAACGGGTTTCATCCTCGAGCTAAATGGAGGAAAAAAGTTTTACTAAAACACAAATAAACTTTTTAACCAGTCCTCTATCTGGTGTACTTGCGCTCACTTTATGTTTTTTTAAAACTCTTTTGCTAATTTGTACTAATTATACATGATATATATAGACAAGACTTATGAAGGCAACATGTAGTGAACATATGGATGATATATGATGAGAGCAGTCACATGCATCGCTGCCCATCCATAGTCAACAACGTCGGATGGGACCCACTTATTTCATTGTGACACGTGCCACTACCCTACCCTTTAGAAATTAGTAGAAGGATTGAATTGAAGAAGATAAAGACAAATCGTAAAAACACTGTTTTGGGTCTCTTTCACTTAGGGTCCGGTTATTTAAACACCCCTAAATTTTAAATCAATATCCGAGTGTCTTATACGTAGCGTATGGGTCCATACGCTACGTATAGGATTGGTTGTCAGGGAATGTTTTCACTCCCTATACGCGTCGTATGGACCCATACGCCGCGTATAGGGAATGAAAACATTCCCTGACATGTTTATGTTAGACGCGTGTAAGGGGAAGGCTATATGTCGTGTATAGAACCATACGCCACATATAGGTTTCAATTTTTTTTTCTTGACTTGGCTGAGAAGCATGATGAACCTATACGCCGCGTATGGACCCATACGCGGCGTATAAGTTATGGAGTTTATATTTTTGTGTTATTTTTACATATATTTTTTTATAAAAATTTTATGTATAGGTTATGGTGTCGACTATATTTGTACGGTCAGCTTGAGATTTTGCATATAAGTTATGTTTTGTAACAATGCATCTAATGGAATTTTAGTGCTTGCATTATAAATTACTAGCCTTAGACCCGCACTTCGTCGCGGTTTGATTTCAAGCGCATAAAATAACGTTATAATTATAGTTCTGGACTTATCATGTTTTCAGCGAGTTCAACAATATATGCACTCGGATTATCGCTACACATCTTTTAATGATTTATTATTATATTGTCATGATACAATTATCGAACATTAAATTGTTATAGATACAATAACATGGTAAATACACGATATGATATTGTAACTAATATAATAATACAAATATTATAGTTGTTGTTGTTATTGTTATTAACCTTATAATAATAATTAGTAATAGTAGTATTAATATGATAATATTTATTATTATTGTAATTATTTTTCGAATTAACTAACATATTTTACATAAATATTAAAATTATTAAACTCACAATATGTCCATAGAAAATATTAGCATTGTTGTTATTATAAATTTGAATATATATTAGTTATATACTTAAATATTTAAATAAAATAATACTTAATTTTTATTTTAATAGTATTTAGTTACAAAAATATAATTAGTAAATATAAATTTAAATGTCATTTTGTAGTATCCTAAATGAAATAAAATTTAAAGAAAGTGAATTAAATTAATATCATATTATGAAATAATGCATTAATAATGTGTACTAAATAATATATTAATTAGAATAAATTAATTAAATAGTGGGTAAAAATTGAACTATTACATAAAGCACTTGTACTATTTGCTTAAAATGTTATATTAGGCGTCTTACACTTTGAATAAAATTACTATATTATCATCTTAAGATATATTAATCATATAGTGGTTTGACCCGCGCGATGCGACAAGTGTCACCGATTCTCAATTGAATAGCACAATCTAACCCGACCTGACTTAAACATTAATTATATTTGGGTGTTATTATTATTATAACTATGTAATATTTAGTAATTATATACTTATCTATATAAATAAGATAATATTTAATGTTAATAATATATAGTTATAAATACATAAATAGTAAATGTAAATTTAATTATTATTTTAAAGCATTATTAATAAGATAATACTTAATTTAGTAAATTAAATAATATATTAATTAGAAAAAGTATACTTAACGAGGGTAATTTAGGAACTATTACATAACACACTTGTATGTTGTATTTAAATAGTTATCTTAGGTGTCTTACACTTTGAATAAAATTACAATTGTATCCTCCATAAATATTTTATATAATAATATAGATAAATTATATATATAATTAATTATTGTAACTGAAAAATGATAATGATGGAACGGCTATTACTAGAATATTCATATTTTTTCAATCGACAAGCACAAGGCAAGGCACAACTAGTGAAAAGATGACAACCACACATTGCATTTGTTGAACGCATCACATGCAATTTAGTGTTTTTGGTAATTAATAAATCAAGAGCTTTGTGTGAAACCTTGCCTTGTAGGTAATCAAATAACGAAAGTTTATGATGATTCATGATTTTAATTTTGCTTGTCTCAAAACTTTATTTTAAATTTACCTCTTGTGTGTATACCAGTTGATCTACAAACTTCACAAATCTATCCAGCTAGTTATTTGTTGATTTAATATATCTTTTAAATTTGCATGCTGATTCTCGACTCTATTTGTTGTGTGTTGGCCAAAATTACGATTTGAGTTAGTCCAGGCTGATACAAACATTTCTTTGTAACTCTCTAATCAGTTTTTGTTTATATATGATAATACTTCTGAAAATATAATAAAACATAATTAAATTATTTTTCTACATTTAACAGTATTGTATATATGTATGTAATGAAAAACTTACTTTCTCGCTTCGCTTCAACTAGTCGTTCGTAAAGAAGGTTATAGTTATACTCGTAAATCTCCGGCGTGAGAGACTCACACAAACTTACCCATGCATATTTAAACTTTCCCCAGTCATCTTTCGTAAAACTTGCTTTACAGTGTTTCGCGATATTTTCATCAATATGTCACCTGCGTAAATAATTCGAAGCATTCGGAAATACTTTAACAAATGCGTTCATTAAAGCAAGTTCTCTGTCTGTTATTATGGCGCGCGGCTCCATACACCTGTTTAACGTATCTTTCAATCTGTTAAGCAGCCATTCAAAATTATCTTCCAGTTCTTTACTAATTAACGCGTGAGCAATGTCACACCCCAACCTTGACGGCGGAATCGTCGAAGTGTGAGGGTTAAGATTGTTCACAGCCACATAACGCTATCCTTAAATGAAAATAATATTATCATAAGTTTCAAATGAAATACATTCATAAGTCTCAAATATGAAAAAAAAGTTCCAAACAATACAAAACATAACAAAGCATTTTATTTAGCTAGGTCCAAATCCTAGTTTATTGCAAGCTTCAAATGATGACTTCAAGCGTGGGCATTTCCTGAAACATGTTAAAAATAACGGGTCAACTATAAAGTTGGTGAGTTCCCAAGGGTTTCACATACATAATATACCATGGATTTCGAGTAGCAATTCATGTCATAGGTTATGAGTTAGCAAGTTTATAAAGCACATATAGTACAATCAAACCTCGACTAGATTATATGTTTATATGAGTGGCTAAGTGTACTTGGTTCCCTAGTGCACAAGCATACGGCTCCTAGGAGTCGGCAATACATCGACTTTAGCACCAAATAGGCTTGTCAGGCCCAAAGATCTAAGACGTCGCCAGGCTAGCAATAGTTAATGATTGTAAACAATATATGTAACTCTTATAAGACTTACAATAACACAAATAACCATGACAAAAATAAAAGTATGAATTGCATGTGCTTTCATAAGATCTAAACGTTTATAAGTGTATGTTGTATAATGTAACATGTTTCACCCCAAAACAGTGTGAAATAGCATAAAAAGGGGCAAGGAAACTCACTTGATCAAATAAATATTTATTGGATGATTAATAAGAAAATAATAACGCGCGTCGTTTCAACGTAGTCCTTCACAATGCACCTAAAATATATGTTTTACGCGATTTAAGTAATGATTTTAACGAATCGACGAGGACTAGGGTTTAAGTGGATTTTGGGGCTTGTCAAATACTTACCTTTAAAAATTGAAAATTATTCATGATTTCTTGAAAATTATATATATATATATTCATATATATATACACATATATATATATTTATGTTTTAATTCATGATGTGAAAAGAACGTTTATAATAACTTGGAAAATGTATAGAACAAAGTTTTATAATTAAAAGAAATAACTACAATTTAAACCATATTATTTGAAACGAACGTTTGGATCAATAATAATTTATCAATTTATATTATTATTTAAAGTCCATTTTATAAGAAATAACCTAAATTAACCTTTGTTATAATATCTTATTAAAAGATATTTAATTATTTAAATCTTGAAACATTTGCAGAAAATTATGTGGTGTCTTTAAAAATGTTTAAGTTTTACAAACATCATTTTTATATTTTTTTAGAATTTTTTTATAATTATTTTAAGGCTGAAAAGCCTTTAAAAAAATGTATGGAGGTGCCCGGGTTCGAACCCGGGACCTCCAGGTGGACAGTCAAGTGTGGAACCAGTGAACCAAGGCTCTGAGCCGCGGTTTATCTTGGTTTTGATTTGTTTTAAACATAAACTAATCAGTTTCCCCCATTCCCTTAGAACCCTAGATCGTTTGAACAACAAATTGAATGGCAATTCGATTGTGTTAAAGGAAACAAACATGGGGCTTTGACTCCCCTTGTAAATACGAACAAAATGATGTATCTAATTACCCGTTTTGTGACTGAATCGATGAAGAACAGGTTCAAGAACAGGTCGCGATTGCCTCAGTTCCAATCGATGATCAAATGTTGATGTTAATCAAATTAAACTTGAGAGTAGTTTCGGATGTGGGTCTTGATGCAAAGCCCTCTGCCAATTTCGTCTCACGATGCTTGGAAGATGGTCCTCGACTAATTTGCAGGTTCGCGACAGTGAGGGTGATTGAAGGTGGGATTTCTTGTGTTTTCAGGTGCAATTGAGGACTGTGTTTGATTATAGATAGATAAACGTTTGATCTGATTGAATTAATTGAGTTATTATTGGTGTTTAAGGCTTGAACGGCTATGGGGTTTAAGACGTTTCGGTTAATCATTCGATTGGGTTCATAACCGACGTTTAAACGCATTCAAAGTTCTTAATGGTGTTCGAATCGAGTTCAAGAACGGTTTGGAACAGTTTCGGGATCAAGAACGACCAATTTTTGACGTTTAAGAGGTGGCCGAAGCCGGCCGGATCTTGGCCGGGAAAGGTGCCGGAAAAACGGGTTAAGGGGGGCGGTGGTTTGGGTTTTTACAGGATTACCCCCTGTAGTTTCAAAAATTATCATTTTATGCATAAAACCTTTATTTTAAGTTTTAAAAATGACAACTAACCCCCCCTAAGTTAATTAGTTCTAATTTAAGATCATTAAGTTTCTTCTTATTATTATTTTTTACTATTAATATTGTTGTTAATATTATTATTTTATTATCCTTATTATAACTTGTATTATTATTACTACTATTAATATTAACATAATTAATATTATTTAATATTTTTTTATTTTTAACTTTCATATAATAAAAGCTAGTGATAACCAAAAAGAATAAGATATGAGTTTCATAATTGTCAATAATGACCCTTATAAGAATAAACAAAGTTAACTTTTTTTAATGAAAATACGAGATGTTACAGTCTCCCCAACTTAAAAGAATTTCGTCCCGAAATTAAAAGAAAAATGTAACTATGCGAACAAAAACGGATACTTCTTCTTCATATGCTCCTCACGTTCCCAAGTGAACTCAGCTCCACGCTTATTCTCCCAACGAACCTTGACAATTGGGGTAGTGGTAGTTCTAGTCCTCTTCATAATGCGATCCATAACTTCCACGGGTTTCTCGACAAAGTGTAATGACTCGTCGATCTGGATGTCATCCAACGGGACATGCAGACCTTCGTCAGCCAGGCACTTCCTCAAATTCGAGACATGGAACACAGGATGAACTCCACTAAGGTCGGAAGGTAATTCCAGTTTGTAAGCCACTTTCCCAATCCTCTTCAGAATCTTGAAAGGTCCTACAAATCTTTGAGCCAGTTTACCCTTCTTTCCAAAGCGAACAACACCCTTCCACGGTGAAACCTTAAGAAGAACCATCTCCCCAACTTGGAATTCCAATGGCTTACGTCGCTTATCAGCATAGCTCTTTTGTCGACTTCTTGCCACTTCAAGGCTCTTTCGGATGATAGAAACTTTATCGGTCGTCTCTTGTATGAGTTCAGGACCAGTGATAAAGTTTTCACCAATGTCGGTCCAGCAGATCGGTGAACGACATTTACGACCATAAAGTGCTTCGAATGGTGCCATCTTGATACTCGAGTGGTAACTATTGTTATACGAAAATTCCGCGAGCGGTAAATGCGTATCCCAATCACCACCAAAGTCTAGGACACAAAGGCGTAGCAAATCCTCCAAGGTTTGAATGGTTCGCTCAGTTTGACCATCAGTTTGGGGGTGGTAAGCCGTTCTTAGATCCAATTGAGTACCCAAGAGTTCTTGCATAGACGACCAAAAGTGCGAAGTGAAACGAGCGTCTCGGTCGGATATGATGTGAAGAGGTACCCCATGACGACTTACAATTTCATCAACGTATATACGAGCCAACCTTGATGTCTTGTAAGTGTCACGTATGGGTATAAAATATGCTGATTTGGTCAATCGGTCGACGATCACCCATATGCTATCATGTCCTCGAGAGGTTCGGGGTAGCTTGGTTATGAAGTCCATGGATATGTGTTCCCACTTCCACACAGGAATCTCGGGTTGCTCAAGTAATCCACTTGGACGTTGGTGTTCGGCTTTAACCTTCGTACACGTGAGGCACTTAGCTACATAAGTCGCTACATCTTTCTTCATTCCAGGCCACCAATAATGACCACGCAAATCCATGTACATCTTGTCGGAGCCAGGGTGAATAGAATAACGAGTTTGATGAGCTTCGTTCATGACAAGGGTACGAAGGTTATCACGATTTGGAACCCAAATTCGGTTTGCGAAATACATCAACCCATTAGGTTTCGTCTCCAGTTGAGTTAGAAGGTTATGCTCCAGTTCATCCTTCATTCTTCCTTCTTGTTGAACCCTTTGTTGAGCCTCCAAGATACTAGACTCGATGTCACTATCTATTCTCAAGTTTTGTAGCAGTACAGTAGCCTCGTTGACATCTAGTCGAATTTCAGTATCGAATCCCCTCAAGGTGTCAAACCATTGTCGTCGATCGCGAATTTCTTGGAACGAGGCCATCTTGCTATGAACCTTTCGACTTAGTGCATCGGCCACAACATTTGCCTTCCCAGGATGGTAACGAATGTCACAGTCATAATCACTAATCAACTCAACCCAACGACGTTGTCTCATATTGAGATCTTTTTGATTAAAAACGTGTTGAAGGCTTTTGTGATCAGTGTAGACTATACATTGCGTACCATAAAGGTAATGTCTCCAAATCTTCAAGGCAAAAACAACAGCACCAAGCTCGAGATCATGTGTTGTGTAATTCACTTCATGAACCTTCAATTGTCTCGATGCATAAGCTATGACCTTTCCTCGTTGCATAAGAACACAACCAAGGCCTTGTTTTGATGCATCGCAATATACGGTGAAATCATCGTTTCCATCGGGCAGGGTCAAGATAGGAGCATTGCACAGTTTGTGCTTTAATACTTCAAAGGCTTCTTCTTGTTCGGGCCCCCACTCGAATGGTTTATTCTTTTGTGTCAGGGAAGTGAGAGGCTTCGCGATCCTTGAAAAGTTGGCGATGAATCGCCGGTAATAACCAGCAAGACCAAGGAAAGAACGAATCTCGGTTGGAGTCGTGGGAACACACCAATTCTTCACAGCTTCCACCTTTGCAGGGTCAACATGAATTCCTTGGCTATTCACCACGTGTCCTAGAAATTGAACTTCCTCGAGCCAGAAGTCACACTTCGAGAACTTCGCGTACAATTGTTCTTTCTTCAACAACTCAAGAACTTGTCGTAAATGCAGTTCATGCTCGATGTTAGTCTTGGAGTAGATAAGTATGTCATCAATGAAGACGATCACAAACTTATCTAGATAAGGTTTGCATACTCGGTTCATAAGATCCATGAAGACAGCAGGAGCATTGGTTAAACCAAAAGGCATCACCATAAACTCATAGTGCCCATAACGAGTACGGAATGCGGTTTTAGGGATGTCATCATCATGGACTCGTAATTGATGATATCCAGAACGTAGATCAATCTTCGAGAATATAGCAGCTCCTTGAAGTTGATCAAACAAGTCATCGATGCGAGGAAGAGGATAGCGGTTCTTGATGGTAAGCTTGTTAAGCTCACGGTAGTCGATGCACATACGAAACGATCCATCTTTCTTCTTCACAAAGAGGACAGGTGCACCCCAAGGCGAAGAACTAGGACGAATGAAACCCTTCTCGGTTAGCTCTTGAAGTTGACTAGAAAGTTCTTGCATTTCTGATGGTGCAAGTCGATACGGTGACTTAGCCACGGGGTTTGCTCCCGGTATTAGATCAATTTTAAACTCAACTTCACGCACGGGAGGTAACCCACCAAGGTCGTCGGGAAATACTTCCGGAAAGTCTCGGACAATCGGAACGTCCTTGAGTTCTTTCCCTTTGACTTTTGTGTTGACCACGTAAGCCAAGAACGCCATATAGTTCTTACTTAAACACTTTCGGGCTTGAGTGCAAGACATGAGTTTAAGCCCTTTGGAAGATTTTTCGCCGAACACTTTTAGAGTATCGCCAGATGATAACGGTATACGGATGCACTTCTCGAAACAAACGATCTCGGCATGGTGTTTGGCTAACCAATCCATACCAATGATGACGTCGAAGCTCCCAAGTTTCATAGGGATAAGATCAATAAGAAAATCATGGGTGTCAAGACTTAAGATGCAATCACGGATAACGACATCCACGGTGATCGGTTCTCCATCGGCAACTTCAACGGTGAGAGGTCTTTCTAGTTTCGTATGTGGCTTAGCAAGTACGGGTTCAAACTCTAATGAAACAAAACTCTTATCGGCTCCAGAGTCAAATAGAACGTATGCATAAGTGTTATTAATAAGGTACATACCTGTTCAAGGTTTAAGGCATTTAGCGATATAGGTAATGTATGAAAGAGACTTAGATCATAAATGTTAGGGTTGAATTTAGCATACCGTTCACCACATCGTTGTTTGCTTGTGCTTGATTAGCATTGATGTTGAAAGCACGTCCCCGGGCTTGTGGAACATTACCCGCAAGACGAGGGCATTGTGGACGCATATGACCAGGATCTCCACAATTATAGCAAGCACGGTTGGTGACAGTTGTGGCGTTGTTAGGTGCATGACGACAAATCGCAACCAAGTGACCGTATTTGCCGCATAAGGTACAGATGCGGCACGGGGCGTTCCCCGGATGATGATACTTACAGGTGTTGCACATAGGTTGAAGGCCAGCATAAGCCCCAGCCACAGGCACTTGGGTCACAGGTGTAGCCGTAGGTACCAGTTGTCTTTGAGGTGGTTTGGGTGCAGCCACAGCATAATTGCGTGTTGGCGTAAACTTGCGCTTCTTATTGTTGTTGTTGTGGTTATAAGATGGTTCAGCTTTGGTTTCCTTAATAGCTTCAGTAACCGCTCTTTCCACTTTCTTTGCACCCTTCACAGACATGGTGCCCGCTCGTATATGATTCTCGGTGAGTTGAGCGGTAATCGTAATGGCTTCTTCCAAGGTTGTGGGTCGGCTACCCACCTACGGCATCTTGGATTTGGGGTGGTACGCCCTTGATGAATTTTTCAATGTTACGGGGTACAGTGTCGACCATGTGAGGCAACAGGATGCTCAGCTCGTGGTGCCTGGTTGAATAAGTTAGGTGATCACCACCATCTTGTTTTAGATTCCAGAACTCCTCCTCAAGCTTTTGTATTTCACTCCTTGGACAAAACTTGGCGATGGCAATGGTCTTGAACTCTTCCCAAGTGAGTGCTAAAATAGCATCAGCTCCTCGATTTCTTTTCTCGCTATTCCACCAGGTAAGTGCCCTTTGTTGTAGCATACTTGTGGCATAACGAACTTTGAGTGCCTCGGGACACTCACAGTTGACAAAAGTGTTCTCCATACTCTCGAACCACTCAAGGAGACCAGTGGCTCCTTCCTTTCCACTAAAACTAGTGGGCTTGCAAGAGCTAAAGTGCTTAAAAGTACAGGTACGGGTGTTCCCTTGTTGATTATTGTTATTCTCTCCATGAGCACCACTATTGTTCCCATTAGTGTTGTTGTTGCTATTAGCCATCAGGGTGCTATTAAGCTCAGCAACCATGGTTGGGAGTACAGCAGCCATTTGTCGAGCAATCATTGCTGCAAGCTTACGGTCGGAACTTCCACGCTTTACATGATGACGAGACATGCTAGATATACAAAATGAGTTAGTTACAGGAATGAGAATAACAAAGGATAGTAGTTTAGACAAAGACAAGCTAAGGGTTGTAAGGTACACAGAATGATTCCATTTTGGTAACGCATTACCATTTGAAAACATTGACACGTCAAGGTGAATTGACCCATTTGCCTTAGAGATATGTGTATTTTGACCATAGTTTATCACTCATCCCAGAAATCCCCAGGTAGCGTAACGGGCCCCTCAATGAGATTTATACGAATACGCTTGCCTTAGCCCGAGGGCTTTTTGCCAGGAAATCCAGAATACAGGTGTCTATGTGTCACACAATATTTCTTAGGTTCATGAAATCAAAACCTTGATGAGATTTATATAGATTAGACATAACGCCTAGAGATCCAAGTCATAAGCATAAGTATACGATTCCACGTGTCGTCGAGAATAAGATTAAGAGATTTCATGTTCGGGGAGAGTCTAAGAGTCAAATGTAAGTTTTGGGAAACATGTAGAAATGTTTAGGCAATCCTATGCTAAGGCATCAAATTGCACATAAGGGACATAGCATTATGTAGCTTGCAAACAATATATAATTCCAAGAATAATAATATTATTCTATGAGGTTCATGCATAAACTATAGTCTAGGTCACCATTTCTAATAACCTAAATCCCTATAGTTATGGGCTCTGATACCAATCTGTCACACCCCAACCTTGACGGCGGAATCGTCGAAGTGTGAGGGTTAAGATTGTTCACAGCCACATAACGCTATCCTTAAATGAAAATAATATTATCATAAGTTTCAAATGAAATACATTCATAAGTCTCAAATATGAAAAAAAGTTCCAAACAATACAAAACATAACAAAGCATTTTATTTAGCTAGGTCCAAATCCTAGTTTATTGCAAGCTTCAAATGATGACTTCAAGCGTGGGCATTTCCTGAAACATGTTAAAAATAACGGGTCAACTATAAAGTTGGTGAGTTCCCAAGGGTTTCACATACATAATATACCATGGATTTCGAGTAGCAATTCATGTCATAGGTTATGAGTTAGCAAGTTTATAAAGCACATATAGTACAATCAAACCTCGACTAGATTATATGTTTATATGAGTGGCTAAGTGTACTTGGTTCCCTAGTGCACAAGCATACGGCTCCTAGGAGTCGGCAATACATCGACTTTAGCACCAAATAGGCTTGTCAGGCCCAAAGATCTAAGACGTCGCCAGGCTAGCAATAGTTAATGATTGTAAACAATATATGTAACTCTTATAAGACTTACAATAACACAAATAACCATGACAAAAATAAAAGTATGAATTGCATGTGCTTTCATAAGATCTAAACGTTTATAAGTGTATGTTGTATAATGTAACATGTTTCACCCCAAAACGGTGTGAAATAGCATAAAAAGGGGCAAGGAAACTCACTTGATCAAATAAATATTTATTGGATGATTAATAAGAAAATAATAACGCGCGTCGTTTCAACGTAGTCCTTCACAATGCACCTAAAATATATGTTTTTACGCGATTTAAGTAATGATTTTAACGAATCGACGAGGACTAGGGTTTTAAGTGGATTTTGGGGCTTGTCAAATACTTACCTTTAAAAATTGAAAATTATTCATGATTTCTTGAAAATTATATATATATATATATTCATATATATATACACATATATATATTTATGTTTTAATTCATGATGTGAAAAGAACGTTTATAATAACTTGGAAAATGTATAGAACAAAGTTTTATAATTAAAAGAAATAACTACAATTTAAACCATATTATTTGAAACGAACGTTTGGATCAATAATAATTTATCAATTTATATTATTATTTAAAGTCCATTTTATAAGAAATAACCTAAATTAACCTTTGTTATAATATCTTATTAAAAGATATTTAATTATTTAAATCTTGAAACATTTGCAGAAAATTATGTGGTGTCTTTAAAAATGTTTAAGTTTTACAAACATCATTTTTATATTTTTTTAGAATTTTTTTATAATTATTTTAAGGCTGAAAAGCCTTTAAAAAAATGTATGGAGGTGCCCGGGTTCGAACCCGGGACCTCCAGGTGGACAGTCAAGTGTGGAACCAGTGAACCAAGGCTCTGAGCCGCGGTTTATCTTGGTTTTGATTTGTTTTAAACATAAACTAATCAGTTTCCCCCATTCCCTTAGAACCCTAGATCGTTTGAACAACAAATTGAATGGCAATTCGATTGTGTTAAAGGAAACAAACATGGGGCTTTGACTCCCCTTGTAAATACGAACAAAATGATGTATCTAATTACCCGTTTTGTGACTGAATCGATGAAGAACAGGTTCAAGAACAGGTCGTGATTGCCTCAGTTCCAATCGATGATCAAATGTTGATGTTAATCAAATTAAACTTGAGAGTAGTTTCGGATGTGGGTCTTGATGCAAAGCCCTCTGCCAATTTCGTCTCACGATGCTTGGAAGATGGTCCTCGACTAATTTGCAGGTTCGCGACAGTGAGGGTGATTGAAGGTGGGATTTCTTGTGTTTTCAGGTGCAATTGAGGACTGTGTTTGATTATAGATAGATAAACGTTTGATCTGATTGAATTAATTGAGTTATTATTGGTGTTTAAGGCTTGAACGGCTATGGGGTTTAAGACGTTTCGGTTAATCATTCGATTGGGTTCATAACCGACGTTTAAACGCATTCAAAGTTCTTAATGGTGTTCGAATCGAGTTCAAGAACGGTTTGGAACAGTTTCGGGATCAAGAACGACCAATTTTTGACGTTTAAGAGGTGGCCGAAGCCGGCCGGATCTTGGCCGGGAAAGGTGCCGGAAAAACGGGTTAAGGGGGGCGGTGGTTTGGGTTTTTACAGGATTACCCCCTGTAGTTTCAAAAATTATCATTTTATGCATAAAACCTTTATTTTAAGTTTTAAAAATGACAACTAACCCCCCCTAAGTTAATTAGTTCTAATTTAAGATCATTAAGTTTCTTCTTATTATTATTTTTACTATTAATATTGTTGTTAATATTATTATTTTATTATCCTTATTATAACTTGTATTATTATTACTACTATTAATATTAACATAATTAATATTATTTAATATTTTTTTATTTTAACTTTCATATAATAAAAGCTAGTGATAACCAAAAAGAATAAGATATGAGTTTCATAATTGTCAATAATGACCCTTATAAGAATAAACAAAGTTAACTTTTAATTTAATGAAAATACGAGATGTTACAAGCAACACAAAATGTCTTGTGTGTCGAGGTCACACCAACAATCTGAACAAACAGAAGTTTGTACATGTTTGTTTTATTTGTAGCGTCTATCATCAGCACGTGCGGAAATGCACGTCAAGTGTCGTATGATTTTGGATGACAAAAAAATATATCTTCTACAGTATTTGTATCAGGATCTTTTCGGGTGTAATAAACGTACCTTTTAGAAAATAAAAGGTTTTCTAAAACTTGCATTGGTGTTTCACCGACTTTCTTTTTACTTCCTATCTTATATTAAGCGTTGTATACGTCTCTGGTTATGGATACGTTATTAGGATTTTGCTTTTTTAAAGCTGATAAGATGTTACGAGGATCCATGTTCTGATCAGTAAGCTGCTCCACCAAATTGTATTCGTTTAGAGAAAACCTTCTTACAAATGGGTTCCCCTCCATATGTTGAGCGGAATCATGGTTTTGTTCGTCACTTTTCACCTCTAATTTCCACGAACGACGTTTGTTATAGTATATCCCTACTAATTTAAAAGGACATCTGAATTTTTTGCTACCAGATCGTCTAACTGTTGCTTTACATTTATGTTCGCTACCACGATCACAAATAAGTCATACCTTTACGACCTGACCTTCTTTTTTTGATCTTCGTGAAATAATAACGTAACCATTATTACGTCCCCTATTAACATCCCAACAGAGTATCTCATCGAGTGATAAAAATTCTTGAGATGTTTCAAACGATACTTTTGTCATCTGATTTTCATTGCTCGAGAGAAAATTTATATTACTTTGTTACGGTTCGTAACTTGACTCTCAGCAGAACTCGAATTCATCATCAGGAACATACGATTGGTTTAAATCTGGCAACCGTGCCTCGTAAGATAATTGAACGTACGAATCATCTTGATTACTATCTGCCACGTACGAAATTTATTTAAATATTCACCAAACAAATAGTTACCATCCCAAAACAACATAACGAACGAATGAAAAAGTGTGATATTTTGAGAGAAACATACGTTTGAGATTTTCACAATTTAGAGAGATCGAAAGCGTTCTTATATATTTGAAAATAAATATTGTGTCCCGTCACATATAGATGTCAGACGTACTACAAAACCGTTTTGTACCAGGTACGAATATATGCAGCGTTTGATGCCATATGTGGCAAGCCTATACGTAGCTCCACCGACAGCTATACACGGCGTATGGGTCTATACGCCGCATATAGCTGATACCCACATGACTATACGCCACAGGTCTATACGTGGCGTATGGGCCTATACGACCCGTATAACGACTGATGTGACGTGGAATGTTAGGCATTAATGGTGCATTAATGGTCGAAACCTATACACCGGGAATGGACCGCGTATGGACCCATACGCAGCGTATAGATGGGTGTTGATTTATCCACCTGGGTGTCTCTTTATTAGCACCATTCATTTATCCATTTTTCCTTTGTGTTGGCAACGTTATTAAAAGCGTATTTGCTGAATTAATATACAATATATCAATAGGACAAAGTTTTATTTAACATATATTTGCCATATTATGATTTATTAATTTATTTATAATGAATATTATTCTTCACTGCATTTTAATGCTCAAAAACTTTATTTATTTATTTATTTATTTAGAAAGCAAAATTTTATTCAGCAAAAAAGCCCAGGCCAGCAAGTGATTAGCAAGGGCAAATTACAAAAATAATAAGGAACAAAAATGAAGGTGATCCTGAATTAATTTGATTGAAGTCAGGTCAAAATAGAAATTAAAAAAAACTCAAAATAAAAGACCACCCTAGTACTTTTGTGGAATTTTTAAGCCTGTAAAGTTCAACGGAAGCGTTTTGGTTTCCATTTATCCTTCTTTATAATCCACATATCTTTTTTAACAGCCAACGAATATCATAAGCCCGATCATCTGGGTAACCTATTAGTAAAAAACCACTTACGCCCATGAATGGACAGCACTGATGAATTGGCCCACCCTCCATTCTAGAAAAACACCCACTACCCATAGACCTGTTATGATAAAACCACTAAGGTGGTGTTTGTTTTTCTGAAAAGAGCTTCTGAAGCTCTTTTGTCTGCGCCAAAAAGAGGCGGGCAGATGTTTCTGGTCTGCAGAGTGTTTGTTTTTCTGAAGACGTTTCACTAAAAAAGGTCCGCGTGACCTCTTCTCCAAGAAGAGGTTGACTAAAGTCTTCAGAAATCTTCTCACCTCTTCTTCACATATCAACCCTAAACCCCCAAATACCCACACCCCACATTCTGGTCTGCTCCCGTCGCCTCCCCCCGTCGCCTCCCCCCGTCGCCACTCCCCACCGTCGCCACTCCCTCGTCGCCACTCCCCCGTCGCCACTACCCCCGTCGCCACTCCCCCGTCGCCACTACCCCTTCTGCTTGATTAGGTTTCACCGTCGCGCCCTCGCCGTCCTGCTCGATTAGAGTTCAAATCTTGAGGTAAATTTTTGATCTTGTTGCTGATTTCTTGATGTTGTTGATGATGTTGTTGATCTTGTTATTGATATCAAATCGCGACCGCGCTTGATCTTGTTGTTTGAACTTGTTTCAAATCTGCTCGATGTTGTTGATGATAATGATGTTGTTTAAACTTGTTTGATCTTGTTGATGATGTTGTTGAACTTGTTTGCTCTTGACCCTTCTTCTGATTTCTGTTGTTGTTGAATACTGTTGATTTCTGTTGATGATGTTGTTGATGATGATGATGTTGTTTGAACTTGTTTGATCTTGTTGATGATGTTGTTGAACTTGTTTGCCCTTGACCCTTCTGCTGATTTCTGTTGTTGTTGATTTCTGCTGATTTCTGTTGATGATGTTGTTGATGATGTTGTTGATGATGATGATGTTGTTTGAACTTGTTTGATCTTGTTGATGATGTTGTTGATCTTGTTTGCCCTTGACCCTTCTGCTGATTTCTGTTTTTTGAACTGATTAATAGAAATGGTTTGCCCTAGAAATGGTTGGGTGAACTGATTAATAGAAATGGTTGAATCTTGTAATTTTGATTAAATTTGCTTGTTTGTTGGTTAATAGACATGGGAGATAAACATCAATGGACGACTGAGCAATTAAAATGCTTATTAGAGGTTAGCATTGACGAGGTAAATAGTGTGGGTAAAAGAGGTTTAAGCTTGTATAAAGACTCATGGAGTAAGGTAGCAAAAGCTCTTAAGGAAAAGTTCGGCATAGATATGACTCAAAACAATTGAAAAACGCATATGACAATCTTAAAGCCAAATACCAAGGATGGGTGTATTTGAAAAATAAAACTGGCAACCTATACAATGCTCAAACAAATACGTTTACCTTAACGAACGAGGAATGGGAAGATTTTAAGAAGGTATGTTCATATATATATATATATATATATATATATATATATACATATATATATATATATATATATATATAATAAGTTTTACTTATATTTAAAAACTTATAAAATTCTTTTACATGGGTTTAGGGGCATCCAAAAGCGGATCGTTGAAAGCTGTTCCATTGCCTTTTCCAGAACTTTGTGCACAGTTGTTTGATGGTAGTACTGCCACTGGGAGTGGCAAGTGGACATCAACCCAAACATCAGT
The DNA here is from genome assembly GCA_024085815.1 of Flaveria linearis. Taxonomy (NCBI): domain Eukaryota; kingdom Viridiplantae; phylum Streptophyta; class Magnoliopsida; order Asterales; family Asteraceae; genus Flaveria; species Flaveria linearis. Next base: position 1,448,906 of record CM044014.1, on the reverse strand, counting down.
GGCTGGGTCGTCTTCTCGTCAACATGTACAACAACTTATGATTACGGACACCAATTTACATGACACAGAAGATGACGCAGGCACTTATCATACGAGCTTTGAGGCTTCTCCTGAGCCTGCTACGGATGCTCCTTTCGAGCCGGCTTGTGAGCCTACCCCTGAGCCTAATTTAAAGAAAAGGTCCAAAACCTCAAAATCAACTACCAATGATGATGATTTAGCACAGGATATGAGAAAGGCCCTACAGTTTATGATGAATGGCAAAGAAGGGGCAACGATTCATGATTGTTGTGAGAAATTGAAGTTGCTTGGGTTAGAGCCAGTGGATCCTCTATTCTTAGCTGCTTATAACATTTTCGCGTCCTCAGACATGAGAGAGATATGGATGGCATTGCCAACTGTTCCTGAGGCACTAAAGGGGTGGATTGAAATGACGGCTAGAAGTACGGGACTAATAAAGTAGTGAAGAACATGGTTTTAAAACATTATCTGTTTTTGGTTATGCATTATATGCTTTTGGTTATCTTTTGAAAACTTTGTATGCTTTTTTGGTTATGTTGAAAACTTTGTATGCTTGAAAACTTTGTATGCTTTTTTGGTTATGTTGAATACTTTGTATGCTTTTATGTTTATTGGTTGTGCATGTTTAATGATTATTTATGATTTATTAACACAGGATCATTATGGACTATGATAAGAAACTACTTCTCTTAATCCTTATGTACTTGTATATCCGTTTCTTTCGGAATAGAGGTGCGAAACGAATGCGAGACAATGATTCGAGTATGACGGGACATAAATATACGTTAGAGTTATTGCATGGAAACCCAAAACAATGCATTGAATTGCTACGTATGTCTCGTGAATCCTTTGTCCGACTATGCGCACATTTTAGAATTAATTATTCGTTAAAGGATAGTAAACATGTATCGGTCGAGGAGAAGATGGCTATGTTTTTTATGTTAATCGGTCATAATCAACGTTATGTGGTTATCAAGCGTAGATTTCAACACTCGAAACAAACAATTCATAAATTTTTTTATGAAGTATTGGATAAAATGATGGTTTTCGCCAAAGATATGATAGTCCCAACTACTTTCAATCCAAATCCAAACATTCCGGGACATAACAAAAGGATACGACCGATTTTTAAAGGAGCGGTCGGTGCACTAGATGGAACTTTGGTACATGCTATTGTCCCTACTGGAAAACAAGATTTATATAGAGGTAGGGGAAAAGGAGATTGCTATCAAAACGTACTAGCAATTTATGACTTTAACATGATTTTTACGTTTATCGTTGCCGGCTGGGAAGGAGTAGCACATGATTCCAGAATTTTATCAGAGGCATTATCGGATCCAGATTCACCATTTCCGTTTCCACCACCAGGTTTGTTTATGATTTATTAAATACTTTCATTTTAGTTTAATATTCTAATTAATTATATTTATACAGATAAATATTATCTTTGTGATGCCGCATACGCAAACATACGAGGGTTTATGGCTCCATATCGTAATGTGAGGTATTGGCTTGGAGATTTTCGTCGAAGAAGAGCATTAACAAATAAAGAAAAATTTAACCATGTGGTGTGTGTAAAGTATATATATTTTAAATAAGGATTTTCACACAATTTGAGTTTTAATTTAAGAAACGATTATCATTCTTAAACCAACTACACACAATAGGCAAGTGCACCTATCGCATAATAGTATAGTTTTAGGTAAGAACCGAGTATCGATCCGTGGACACAATGGCTCCCAATACTAAATCATCATCACTATTTAACCGATCAATTGAGTTTGGATTTGTGAGTATCATAGTTAACTAAAACGATTAACAAATTAAACTAGTAGATTAAGAAAGTAAAGATGAAGATACACAATCAATTAAATATACCACTTGGACTTTGATTCCACTTAGCATAGAATTAACAACTAGCACAAATTCGAGGTGAGACCATTTCTTACACATGAAACATGGAAGTAGCCTAAACCCCCGTCAAGGATATCTAAACATATAACCATTCGGAAAGCTAGAACGATAAACACACAATAGCCACCTAAAGTTATGCCATGAAGAACTAATGATATAATTATGTCGATGTTAAAGATGAATTAGACTCTCGTTAGGGTTACCTAATTCCACAAATCTTTGGAAAGTTAACACGATAAACACATGATAACCACCTAAACTTGGAAAAAATAGACAAAACTATAATTACTCTTCAACTCATAAACTTCATACCACGATTACAAAACAATTCATAACCAATGACAAGAGATATTTATGACATACACTATGGTTTTCTCAAACATAAGCATAAGGATGCACATTTAACCAATTCTACTAAATCTTCAACCTTCATTCACCATTCCTAGTCAAATATCACAAGATTACATACAAAATCTGCAATTATATGCATAAGTCTTGCAAGAACATGAAGTTTTCCAACATAACATGCTTACAACACCCACAAGGTTGAACATTTCATCAAATTAGAACAAACACACACAATCATTGAAGAATAATCAAGTTTCATCATAACATAAACATAAACATCACCAAGAATCATGTACAAGTTGTTAAATCATGCTAAGTTTCGTCTAATCCAAGTGATAATAAGAGTTTAGCCCATAAGGCTTACAAAAGACACACCCAAACTCAAGAACATGGAAGAACTCATAGTAGATCTAGAGGAATTCAAACCAATTTTGAGGGGAAATGGGTGGATGATATTAGATTCTTCTTGAAAGTGTGAAATCTTCAATCTTGACCTTCAAATCTTCCAAAAACTCTTGAGAAATGTTCAAAGACACCTAAAGGGTTTTGGGAGGCTAGGGTTTTGAAAGAAATGAAAGTTTCTTTTGGAAATGAGGTGTGCTAGGGTTATAAACCCGTTTTCTGCCCGAATATGGCCATATCTGAAGTGATATGACCATATTCAGTATCAAAAATAGACTATTTGGAATTTGGCAGCTTATATGGTCATATTCAGCTTCAATATGATCATATCAGAAGCATTTTTCCTCTTGAACCTCTTCAAATCTTGAACTTTCTTCACAAAAATCACCGAGCTTCATCCGAAACCTGCAAGATTCAAATAAAACACAAATAAGTGTCTAAATATTGAATTTTGTAACAAAAATGACTTAAAATGCAAAGAAATACATATTAAAAACATGTATATTTATTATCATATCAAACATCCCCACACTTGAACTTTGCTTGTCCTCAAGCAAACTCTCATACAACCATTTAATAAAAGAAGTCCCATTGACATAAAAGATGGTTAGAGACAAACCATTTGTTACATGAAGATCCAAACTCATAATTGACTATCAAACATGGCACACTCATAAGAAGAAACCAAGTGTTTTAAGCTTGCTCTTTCAGAAATGTTCAAATGAGCATCACATGCCTACGAAGTTTCTTTTATGCATGAGTATAAACCGCTCACAAAAATCACTCAACACTCGGTTATTTGTATGTATAAGTGTATAAGTGAATCACTCAATGCCAACCAATGATACAAACATAGTAATAAGCTTGCAAAGGGGTCAAATCTCCACCAATTAACATAAGAGAATGCATAAAGCAAGAGGACTTTTAACGGGTTGTAACGGGGCTTGGGTAAAAAGGGTATGGAATTTTTGGTAAAAGTGGTTAAACGGATAAAAATTCCGGAAGTCTAGATGCTAAGTATGATATATTAGGCTAATATGTACACACGATTTAATATAACTAAACTAATACAAATCTACTAAACGTGAGATATGCATGAAAATTGTTCTTTCTTATGCATCAAATAACTCACATTTATTTATTCCTATTCTAGACAATATAATATAACATTTTTCCTCAGTTTTTTTTTCAATTTTTTTTTTGTTTTTGTTTTTCTCTCTTTTTTTCATATTTTTCTTTTCTCTTTTTCTTTTTTTTCTTTTTTTGAACAATGGACGTCTAATTAAAACTAGTAAGCATTAAACAAATTCGATGTCAAATTTAGACAACTAGAAATAACCGGAATTTTATCACAAGGGTTAAAAGATAAAAATGGCTAATTTGGCTAAGTAGCTAATGATGTGGGTAATAACAAAGAAAAAATGGAAAATGGTTCAACATGGTGACTAATGGTAACAATTGGGGGAAATGTAAGAGAAAGAGAAAGAAAAAAAATGGCTTATACGGTGGGTATTCCTAATGCCTCTGTCATTTTCATGTAAAAACTCAGTTTATGGTCTTGAAATGCATATCCTAAGCAAGTTCTCACGTGGATGCACATTTGACACACTCAAGAATCAACAAACATGTAAGCAAACACTAAATCATATGATTTCATGTGATAGAGGCACAAATAAGCTTACGGAAATGGAGGGATAAAGGTAAAGTTCAAACTCATGCATAAATATCACATTTTCAACTTGCAATGCTCACTGAACATCTGAACATTTTATCATAATGCACTTGGTTTCTCTTAGTTCTGTGATTTAACAATTCAATCATGGTTTAAGATCTAAAAGAAATATAAATGGATGTTATTTATTCAACTTTTTAAAAAAATTTTGTCAAAAATGGGATTGTTTTAAGGTGCAATGAGATATACGTAAAAGACTTGCAAAAGTTTACAAAAACCTAAACATCCCCACACTTGAAACATACATTGTCCTCAATGTATCAATACATGTAATGTAATGTAAGAAACAAATGGGGAGAGGGGGGGGAAGAAGGTGAAACAGAAAACTCCCCTGAAGAAATCCAAGAAAAGAGGCCCAACAAAATCTCAAACGTCCGCTAAGCAAATCATCACCCTCAATATTCCACGAAAACTAGCGATAACAACACTTCAAGAACAAAGCAATAAGTTTAGCAAAACAAAGAAAAAAACCAACATAAATAAATAGTACATAAAGTAAACGAACATAAGGAAATGATAACACAAATACGTTGTCACACCCTCAATTTCCACAAACGGGGTTTTACCGTTAGGCGTGTGACATACCAGGATCTCAGACACGGTCATATCAAACGACACTATATGAGTTTAAAAATAAACATTTGATTTAAATCAGAGTACATAAAAGAAATGAATAACAGTGCGGAAGCGTAAAACTGAAATGTAAACTATACTGAAAGTCTGAAAATGTTATGCCAAAACAAATATTCAATGCAACTAAATGAAACTGATGAATGAATGTCCTGAGTGCGTCCTTAATCGTGCATCATGAGCTTAAGCGTTCCTGTGACCTGAGAAAACATGCTAAAATGTGTCAACATAAAGTTGGTGAGTTCACAGGTTTAATCAACAAGAAATGTGTTTGTAAGCGTTTCCATGGTTTGCGTTTCAATGGTTTAGTATATAGAGCATATCGTTAGGTAGCTAGCCTATGTTCTTGTTACTTAGCGTTTCGAACCGAAGCTGACTGTTTACGTCCTATTTGTGTTTGTTGTATCCCGTCATGTCTCATCAGACCATGACAATGTGTTTCCACCACGTCTTAACCGACCGTGGCAATCGTGTGTTAGGTCAATCTAGCACCCGTTCGACCTCCAATCAAGCTAGCGCGACTAGCCCGGGCGGGGTTTGTCAGACCCAGTAGTACTACTCAAATTACCTCGCTAATCCCATTACTAACGGTTCGAGTGTGTCAGGACATGTTATGTGTTTGCACTAACGTAACAAGCGATATCAATAATACTAAAAACCATTTATAAAATATGTTTGCATGTTTTCTCCCCCAAAAAGGAAAGAAAGTAAAATAGGGCCGTGAAACTCACTTTGATTTCACAGTAACTGAAATAATGTTCGCACAAAGGATCGGGTTCCGATTAACCTGTGTTTCATTCAGTGTATATATATAATTAATACTAATTATTAATTACAAATATAAGAGTCATACAGTTTCGCGTTCGCGTCTCGGTTACAGTGTCGGTCATCGGTTGTTCAGGTTTACTCATTCGCGGTTAACACAAAATCAAGCAACTTGTTTTTATAATAATTTATACCATCATATATATATATTCATATATATATATATATACCTATATATATAACCATAACACCCATGCAAACATGAATTTATGCACCAATCATGAGATATATATACACTTATACATGCACCCAGCATACGTCTACATGTTAGATTAATTCACAAATTACCCATGCGCCTAGTATTGTTGTTCATGCGCCTAAACATCCATGTATATATAATTACCTATATATAATATGCATCCAGGCGCCTACCAAATTCCTTGCATACTCAATTCCATGCATACATAAATATATAACATATAACCATTTACAAGAGCATGCATATACATACCATATGACCACAAAGGGCCCATGTGCCCACCATGTTTCCACTAACATAACATATACAATATTCAATTAAACCCACTCACATATGTATGCATGCATCTTAATTCGTTGTCCACTAACATACCTATATAATATCATTTTTTTAACACACTGGACACACATATTCAGACACATTGCAAATTGCCTTTGCCTCCCCATTTGCAGCCCCCATGCGTCCCAACATACATACGGTTTCACACACATATTTTCATATATAAAATCGCAGGCTTATATACACACAATATGCAAACTATATATATATACATATAATTGGCAGAAACAATTATGTATGCATGAATACATCGAAGGACCTGCAAACACATTCAAGAACACGCAGAACACGTATGTAAATGATTAACGCAACCCGTAACGAACCCAACGAACCGATAATTGAAACCGTAACCGAAACCGAAATACTCTAAATGAGAGGTAACGAGAAAAGAACCATACCGAATGAGATGCGGTTCAAATTCGATCGTCGTTCGCTGTCGCCGGGCGGGTTGTTGATTGTGATGTGGTTCGATCCCTTCGAAGACTGCAAGGGAACCGTCGCGTGAAACGGGAGGCCACCAGAGGCTAGAGACGTACGGAAAGGGTTGTCGGAGAAAGAATCGCCGGTGCTAGTTGTCGAAGGGAGAAGTTTGGGTGCTTTTTGGTGGAGGGGCCGAGAGGTATAGGGTTACGGGAGGTAGGGTTTGGGTTGGTTATTTAAAGATGATTTAACTTGTGGATTAGCATAGTGGTCCCTCTAGTTTGTGTAGTTTGCACATTAAAGTAAATCATGTTTAGTTAGTTTATAGTTACGTATTTAAATATCATTGATACTAATGAGAGTAATACCAATAACAACCATTATTTTTATAATAATGAAATATGTTAGTTATAAAATAACATAGAGGTGTTAGATAATGGAAACGGTGTTAACCCGAAGATTCGGGTTATCACATCATCTCCCTATTGAAGGAATTTTCGTCCCGAAAATTAGAATGATAGGTTCGGTTAAATGCATGAGATTAAGTGGTTTCAATCAAATGTGTGAGATACAGTTAGGTTTGGCGGTTTACAATATGTCGGACATGTATGGTTTTGATAGAGTTGTGACATCATCCCCTTGTTGAAGGGAATTTCGTCTCGAAATTTAAAGGAAAAGTATCTCAAGAATGAATACCTTAAGAAGTAGCTGTCTGATCGTTGAACAGTTGTGGATACTTCTTCTTCATTTGATCTTCGCGTTCCCAGGTAAACTCTGGTCCACGCTTTGAGTTCCATCGGACTTTGACAATGGGGATACGACTGTGTTTGAGTGTTTTGACCTCTCGGTCCATAACTTCCACTGGTTCCTCGATGAATCGTAGTTGTTCGTCAACATGTATCTCGTCTAACGGAACGACGAGAGTCTCGTCTGCAAGGCATTTCCTCAGGTTTGAAACATGGAACACATTGTGTACTCCACTGAGTTCTTCGGGTAGGTTCAGCTGATAAGCTACGGTGCCAACCCATTTGACAATCTCAAACGGTCCCACGTACCTAGGGTTTAGTTTTCCACGTTTCCCGAAACGAATCACGCCCTTCCAAGGTGACACTTTCAACAGTACTTTGTTACCAATATGAAACTCCAGTGGCTTACGGCGCTTGTCGGCGTAACTCTTTTGTCGGTCACGTGCTGCTGCCATACGGTTACGAATCTGCATGATCTTCTCAGTCGTCTCGTGCACGAGTTCAGGACCGGTAAGTTGGCTTTCTCCAACTTCCGCCCAACAAATAGGTGATCGGCACTTACGCCCATACAGTGCCTCAAATGGAGCAGCCTTGATCGACGTGTGATAGCTATTATTGTATGAAAACTCCACTAACGGTAAGTGAGTTTCCCAACTGCTGCCGAAATCAATCGCGCAGGCGCGCAACATGTCTTCCAAGGTCTGGATCGTACGCTCGCTTTGGCCGTCAGTTTGAGGGTGATATGCCGTACTCATGTCTAGCCGTGTACCCAATGCTCGTTGTAATGATTGCCAGAAATGTGAAGTGAATCGAGCGTCACGATCAGAAATAATAGAAATTGGCACACCGTGCCGAGAAACTATTTCCCTAAGGTAAATACGTGTTAGCTTCTCCATTCTGTCAGTCTCCCTAATTGGTAAGAAGTGTGCGGATTTCGTCAAACGATCTACAATCACCCAAATGGTATCGCATCCGCTAGGAGTCCGAGGCAGTTTCGTGATAAAGTCCATAGATATCTGCACCCACTTCCATACGGGAATTTCTGGTTGTTGAAGTAAACCAGATGGTCGTTGATACTCCACCTTAACCTTAGAACAGGTTAAGCATCTGCTTACGTAAGTGGCAATGTTAGCTTTCATGTTCGGCCACCAGTAAAGGACTTTTAGATCGTGATACATCTTGTCTGAACCCGGATGTATAGAATACCGTGACTTGTGCGCTTCGTCCATTACCAGCTCTCGTAGGTCTCCATACAAAGGAACCTATATTCGCTCCATGAAGTAACGAATTCCGTCAGTTTTGGTTTCCAGTTGTTTCTCCATGCCTCGTAGTGATTCGGCTTTCAGGTTCTTATCTTTCAACGCCTCGAGTTGAGCATTACGTATCTGATCGGGTAATCCGGTGTGGATGGTGAGTTGTAAGGCTCGTACTCACTTCGGCTTTGGTGTCTCCTTTCGACTCAAGGCATCAGCTACTACATTAGCCTTGCCCGGATGATACTTGATCGCACAATCGTAGTCGTTCAACAGCTCGACCCATCGACGTTGTCTCATGTTCAGCTCCTTCTGTTCAAAGATATGCTGGAGACTCTTGTGATCGGTATAAATAGTGCACTTGGTACCGTACAAGTAGTGTCTCCATATCTTGAGTGCAAATACAACGGCTCCCAATTCTAAGTCGTGTGTCGTGTAATTCTTCTCATGAACCTTTAACTGTCGGGAAGCATATGCGATCACCTTCTCGCGTTACATTAACACACAACCGAGACCTTGAATAGAAGCATCGCAATACACCACAAAATCTTCAGTTCCCTCGGGTAAAGATAATATCGGTGCCGTGCAGAGTTTCTGTTTTAAGAACTGGAATGCTGATTCTTGCTTGTCACCCCAACTGTACGCGGTGCCTTTTCGAGTCAACATTGTAAGCGGTTGGACGATCTTCGAAAACCCTTCGATAAATCGTCGGTAATATCCAGCTAATCCAAGAAATTGTCGTACCTCCGTCGGAGTCTTTGGTGTAGCCCAGTTCTTGATAGCTTCTATCTTTGCCGGATCAACATGTATGCCCTTCTCGTTGACTACATGACCCAAGAATTGGACTTCCCGAATCCAGAAGTCACACTTCGAGAATTTGGCATATAGTTGTTCTTGTTTAAGTAGTTCCAAGATCAGTCGAAGGTGTTCCTCGTGCTCTTCCTTGTTTCTTGAATAAATCAGAATGTCATCGATGAAAACGATAACAAACTTGTCCAAGTAGGGTTTGCACACTCGGTTCATAAGATCCATGAAAACTGCTGGTGCGTTGGTCAAACCGAATGGCATTACCAGAAACTCATAGTGACCGTATCTAGTTCTGAATGCCGTCTTTGATATGTCCTCCTCTCGAACTCTTAGTTGATGATATCCTGATCTCAAATCTATCTTCGAATAGAAGCTTGATCCTTGAAGTTGGTCAAACAGGTCGTCAATGCGAGGTAGAGGATAACGGTTCTTAACCGTCACTTTGTTCAGCTCACGATAATCGATACACATGCGAAAAGTCCCATCCTTTTTCTTGACAAACAGGACTGGGGCTCCCCACGGTGATGAGCTAGGTCTGATGAATCCTTTATCCAAGAGCTCTTGCAGTTACGTAGACAGTTCTTGCAGTTCCTTTGGTGCTAGTCGATATGGTGCTCTAGCAATAGGGGCGGCTCCAGGCGTCAAATCAATCTGGAACTCGACTTGACGATGCGGTGGAAGACCAGGTAAGTCTTCAGGGAACACTTCAGGAAAGTCACGAACGATAGGGATATCTTCAATCCTCTTTTCTTCAGTGGTCTTCTCAGTGATCATAGCTAAGATAGCGGTATGGCCTTTACGTAAGCACTTCTGGGCTTTCATATACGAAATGATGCTAGAAACGGCACCACTTTTCTCACCCTGAACGGATAAGGCTTCACCACTATGGAGTGGTACACGAATGATCTTCTCGCGACAGAAAATTTCGGCTTGGTTTTTAGATAACCAATCCATGCCGACGACTATGTCAAAACTACCAAGAGTAACAGGCATAAGATCTATCTCAAATTTGTGTCCCGATAGCTCTAATTTACATCCTTTAAGAATGTGAGTTGCCTCGATTATTTTACCGTCAGCTAGTTCTACCGTATAACTAGGGTTCATTTCAGTCAAGGTTACATCTAAAAGCTTGATAAACTTAGTAGATATAAAACTTTTATCAGCACTGGTATCGAATAACACAGAAGCAAAACAATCGTTCAGAGGAAACGTACCAGTAACTACGTTTTGATCGTTCCTCGCCTCGCCAGAACCAATCACGAAAGCTCTACCTTTGGCGCCATTTCCATTGTTGTTTCCATTATTGCCCCTGTTGCCATTCTTCAGTTGTGGACAGTCCTTTCGGTAGTGGCCCTCCTTACCACACTCATAACAGCCTCTAGTCACTCCGCCCTGGCGTTGTTGCTGGGGTTGTTGCTGAGTCATCAGTTCACCCCTGCAGTCCTTAGCAGCATGGCCCATCTTTCCACACCTTTGACAACGGAGTCGATCACACTGGCCAAGATGGTGAAAGTTGCACTTGTTGCATTTTGGATACTTGCCCACATAGTTGCTCGATCCCTGACCATTGTTGTTGTTGTTCTGATTATTGTTTGTGAAGCTTCTGGATGAATCAAACTTTCTGGTCTGCTGTTGTTGGTTGTTGTTGGAGTTTGAGGACTTGTTAGTAGTACCATCCCACTTTCGCTTATTATCAGTTGAGCCAGATGCAGCGCCCCGTTTAGGCAAAGTACCCTGTGCCACTGCCTGGTCAGTGAGTTTGTGAGCTAGTCGAATAGCCTGCTGAATAGAAACAGGATCAGCAGCCATAACACTAGCTTGGATTTGAGGAGCTAAACCATCGATGTACTTCTCAATCCGTTTGTAAGCCGGGGTCACCATCTGAGGACATAGAGCAGCCAACTCGTGTGAACGAGTCGTATATTCCTCAATGTCAGAACCAACCATCTTAAGATTCCAAAACTCGGTTTCTAGTTTCTGAACTTCATTTCTGGGGCAGTACTCTTCCTTCATCAGTATCTTGAAATCATCCCAAGGCATACTGTTAGCAGCATCAAGTCCTAAAGTCTGGACCTGTGAGTTCCACCATGTCAAAGCTGGTCCTTCCAGTGTGCCAGAGGCGTACTTAACACGACTTCCAGCAGGACAGTTGCACATGGCGAACACTGACTCGAGCTTCTCCAGCCAGCGAAGTAGTGTGACAGCACCCTCAGAACCATTAAAAGAGTGGGGCTTACAGTCCATGAACATCTTGAAGGTACAGATAGTTGGACCTGAATCAAAAGGACATATATAATTGTTTAAGAACCAATATGTGTTATCATAGGAAAGATTAACGTGTCTGTTGATTCTAGATTACCTCCTTGATTTAGATTTTGGTTGTTCTGGTTCTGATTGCGGGCCTGCTCATAAGCTGCAAGCGCGTCAGCAACACGCTCATTGATGATAGCATCCAACTCAGCTTGAGTCATGTTAATGTTTCCTCGTCCACTCGGGCGTCCAGGTCTTCTTCCAGACATGATTCTTCAATTCACAATACACGACAGTCACTAATCGATTAATAATGATTGATAAAAATAAATTGTTTCATACTAGTAGGAATGAAGAATTTGTTTGCATATCAATAGTGAGGTTTTATGAGAACCGAGACCTTATGTCTCCAGGAAATGAAAAATCTGTACTGATTATGATCGTTATCACCCAATAGAGTTTCCAGAATTCTCATGCACGACAAATTACAATTACGTGTGCACCCGTGATTCTAATTTGCTTTGCATGGTCACCCATGGTTCCTCCCATTCGAGATAACATAGTTTGTCAAGTACCGAGTGCTATCTGTTAGGACTAGCGAAGATGATAGGGCATGTTGGAAGTAGAAACAAGTACAATAGAGTTAGAAAAGTAATGCGTGTTGTTCTCCTTGTTTGTCATCGTTAGGTTTGTCGTGTGTGTTAGAAAAGAGTTTCGTGTTCCCAAGTGGTACATGTTAGGTTCAAATCGTCATTGCTTCAACTCCAGGAGTGAAGAAACAAGTGTAGTAACGTTAGTATGCCGGGATGATACAGGTGACATGGATAATGTTTGATCGTTCAGATAATGTTTGATCGTTCAGTAATGTAATGTTAGCATGTCGGGAGAATGTTCGTACAACTATCGCAATCATGTAAGAGTATCTGTGCAATACTAGTGTTGTGTATAAGGCTATAGTCTAGATGCAAATGCAATCCTAGTTCTCTATAACCAGTGGATCTGATACCAATCTGTCACACCCTCAATTTCCACAAACGGGGTTTTACCGTTAGGCGTGTGACATACCAGGATCTCAGACACGGTCATATCAAACGATACTATATGAGTTTAAAAATAAACGTTTGATTTAAATCAGAGTACATAAAAGAAATGAATAACAGTGCGGAAGCGTAAAACTGAAATGTAAACTATACTGAAAGTCTGAAAATGTTATGCCAAAACAAATATTCAATGCAACTAAATGAAACTGATGAATGAATGTCCTGAGTGCGTCCTTAATCGTGCATCATGAGCTTAAGCATTCCTGTGACCTGAGAAAACATGCTAAAATGTGTCAACATAAAGTTGGTGAGTTCACAGGTTTAATCAACAAGAAATGTGTTTGTAAGCGTTTCCATGGTTTGCGTTTCAATGGTTTAGTATATAGAGCATATCGTTAGGTAGCTAGCCTATGTTCTTGTTACTTAGCGTTTCGAACCGAAGCTGACTGTTTACGTCCTATTTGTGTTTGTTGTATCCCGTCATGTCTCATCAGACCATGACAATGTGTTTCCACCACGTCTTAACCGACCGTGGCAATCGTGTGTTAGGTCAATCTAGCACCCGTTCGACCTCCAATCAAGCTAGCGCGACTAGCCCGGGCGGGGTTTGTCAGACCCAGTAGTACTACTCAAAATTACCTCGCTAATCCCATTACTAACGGTTCGAGTGTGTCAGGACATGTTGTGTGTTTGCACTAACGTAACAAGCGATATCAATAATACTAAAAACCATTTATAAAATATGTTTGCATGTTTGCTCCCCCAAAAAGGAAAGAAAGTAAAATAGGGGCCGTGAAACTCACTTTGATTTCACAGTAACTGAAATAATGTTCGCACAAAGGATCGGGTTCCGATTAACCTGTGTTTCATTCAGTGTATATATATAATTAATACTAATTATTAATTACAAATATAAGAGTCATACAGTTTCGCGTTCGCGTCTCGGTTACAGTGTCGGTCATCGGTTATTCAGGTTTACTCATTCGCGGTTAACACAAAATCAAGCAACTTGTTTTTATAATAATTTATACCATCATATATATATATTCATATATATATATACCTATATATATAACCATAACACCCATGCAAACATGAATTCATGCACCAATCATGAGACATATATACACTTATACATGCACCCAGCATACGTCTACATGTTAGATTAATTCACAAATTACCCATGCGCCTAGTATTGTTGTTCATGCGCCTAAACATCCATGTATATATAATTACCTATATATAATATGCATCCAGGCGCCTACCAAATTCCTTGCATACTCAATTCCATGCATACATAAATATATAACATATAACCATTTACAAGAGCATGCATATACATACCATATGACCACAAAGGGCCCATGTGCCCACCATGTTTCCACTAACATAACATATACAATATTCAATTAAACCCACTCACATATGTATGCATGCATCTTAATTCGTTGTCCACTAACATACCTATATAATATCATTTTTTTAACACACTGGACACACATATTCAGACACATTGCAAATTGCCTTTGCCTCCCCATTTGCAGCCCCCATGCGTCCTAACATACATACGGTTTCACACACATATTTTCATATATAAAATCGCAGGCTTATATACACACAATATGCAAACTATATATATATACATATAATTGGCAGAAACAATTATGTATGCATGAATACATCGAAGGACCTGCAAACACATTCAAGAACACGCAGAACACGTATGTAAATGATTAACGCAACCCGTAACGAACCCAACGAACCGATAATTGAAACCGTAACCGAAAGCGAAATACTCCAAACGAGAGGTAACGAGAAAAGAACCATACCGAATGAGATGCGGTTCAAATTCGATCGCCGTTCGCTGTCGCCGGGCGGGTTGTTGATTGTGATGTGGTTCGATCCCTTCGAAGACTGCAAGGGAACCATCGCGTGAAACGGGAGGTCACCAGAGGCTAGAGACGTACGGAAAGGGTTGTCGGAGAAAGAATCGCCGGTGCTAGTTGTCGAAGGGAGAAGTTTGGGTGCTTTTTGGTGGAGGGGCCGAGAGGTATAGGGTTACGGGAGGTAGGGTTTGGGTTGGTTATTTAAAGATGATTTAACTTGTGAATTAGCATAGTGGTCCCTCTAGTTTGTGTAGTTTGCACATTAAAGTAAATCATGTTTAGTTAGTTTATAGTTACGTATTTAAATATCATTGATACTAATGAGAGTAATACCAATAACAACCATTATTTTTATAATAATGAAATATGTTAGTTATAAAATAACATAGAGGTGTTAGATAATGGAAACGGTGTTAACCCGAAGATTCGGGTTGTCACATACGTTATGAGTTTGTACAACCAAAATACCAAAAAGTACAACTCAAACGCAAAAGGAACCACAAAAGAAGATGTGAGGTCGTCAGACTAGTCCTCCATCACATCTGCATCATCTGATGGACCATGTTGCTGCTCTGTTTGCTCGGGCGGTGGAGGTTGGGAAGTTGGTATAGGAAAAGGAGGAGGAGGAAGACCAAACTCATTTTCAGCAGCCCACTTTGTTATAACCTGCATTATCCAATGCACCCCGACACGAATATGAGCTAAATCAGAAGAGTTATCAACGGGTGGTGGAAGAGGTGGTCGGGTGGCTCCCTCGCCATCAATGAGTGCTATCGGAGGAACCTCTGCATTCTCAATGCAAGTCGATGTACCTATGTTCGTATTCGGGGGAAACCATCTTTTCTCCTCGGAGTCTAACCAATACCATCCATCTGCGGACTCATATGCAGCGAGTCTCATGTTGATCAGCATTGATTTATGGATGAGTTTCGTTTGGTGAGAACAAGGTATTCCAATGAGGTGAGCAGCATCCAGGAGATGTAGAGATGAAGCAAGTTGAGTGATGAACGCTCCTCCACAGATTGGGCTACTATGCTTTCTACCAGAACATTTTGAGAAAAACATGGCGAGAGCGTATGCCAAGTTACATGGCTGCTTCCGGATAAGGCAATATAGAAAAAACATGTCATTTTCAGTGACAACACCCATGCTTGAACCTCGTCCAGAAATAGTGCCCGAAAGTGCTCGATGAAAGTAGCGATGAAGGGGGTCTCGCATTGGGTGCTTTTACTTGATGTAGAATTGTATTCTCCCGAACCGATCTCAGCCCATAACGCGACTAGGTTATCAGTTGATGTCGACTTCAAACCCTGTTTAAAGATGTTCCTACTAGTCTCATTATGGGTGTAAAGACCCATCATCACTCCGAGATCTGCTACAGACATTGTATGTTTTCAACCACCAAGTTGGAATTGAATGCTACTTGCGTCCTTGAGATTTTTGGTCTTACGATCAAACTGATAAGTCGAACAAAATTCCAACACAAGCACACGGTATTGATGATGTTTGATATCAAACAGACGTTTCCAAGGACGGGGGAGAAGTGCATTAACACGGTTGGTTTCACCCAAAGCATCCAAAGCTTTTCAATCGATAGTGTGAGCCGCTATTAGTTCCTTGTTTTGAATGGTGAGAAGTTTCTTCGCGGCCCGACTGTCACTTTCAAAACGAAGGAACGGATGAAGATCATCATTGGCTATGACCTGCAAAAGAAATACAATATGTCAATTTTGATTCTTGTAAAAGAATTAAAACAAACATGATAGAAATATGAAAACAAAGTTAACATATTTTGACATGTTAATGCCTAATCATTACAAGAAACCAAATCAACTTATTTCATTAAAGAAGTTTACTAAAAGAAAAACACAAGTTTGACCAAATCATACCGTTTAAACAAAAGTCAAATGAAGACGGTTATAACATAAAAACAGAAAGAAAATGACACCCAACAACCTAAAGTTTACCAAAATCATGAAGAATAACATATAAATCAACAACCATTGACCATGTTCTTTTTTTTGTAACTAAACGTATATTAACGAATAGTGCGCAACAAACTCTCTACACCTACTAACAATACCAATTACAACTTCTTTTGACCTAAAAATTGCATCTATCATCCACTTGAGTATGTATGTGACATATTCAACAAGATTATACCAAACAAAAATATTTTCAGCCTAAACTTAAAATAAACATCAAAGATAAGCAATTAACAAGAACAAAAATCTAGTTGCAAGTAAAGAAAAATTACCTTGGAGAGAAGAAACTAAAAACAATTATAACTTTTTTTCAAAGAATAAATGGGTGATTTGGGTTGATGGTAAGAAGTGGTGGCTGGTGGGTTGTGTTTGTGAGAAGTGAGAGGGAAGTTGTTTTTGCGAAGGGGGCAGGGGTGGTGGTTGAGGTTCCGGTGGTAGGTAGCGGTGGTCACGGTTGTGGTGGTTGTAGGGCGACAGGGGGAAAGGTGGGGGGGTCGTGGGTCGCGAAGTGGTGAGATGGGTGTTGTGTCGGGAAGAGGGGAAGCTGAGGGCTGCAGTGAGGTCGCCGGAAGGGTAGGAGTGGCGCGCAGTGGAGGCGGCTGCGGTTGTGCCGGCGGTAGGTGGAAAGGAGGCGGCCGGTGGTGGTGCCTTCGGTTGTGGTGGTTGTTGTGTGGGGGAGAAGAAGATGGATGTGGAGAGAATTAAAAGAGTTGATACCAAAAGGGAACAAAGAACATTTGAAGTCAAACAGGGTTTTGTTTTGTAGTTTGTTTTGAATTTTTTTTATATTTCTTTCTTTCAGCCAATATGACCATATTCATTTAAATATGATCATATCAGTAAGGTTTTCTTGATGTTCATTTTATTTTTAATCAGCTAATATGAGCATATTCATCAAATATGATCATATTAGTGATTATTTTTCAAAAACTCACATTGACTTAAAATACCGTCATATTACATCACAAAAATCAGTTTGTTTGACACAATTTCATTATAAATGACGTAATACACACCCGATGATGTCGACGACTTCGTTTTTTTTTAGTAAAATAAAATAAGATAAAATAAAATAAAATAAAATAAAACAAAATAAAGTAAGAACTAATTAAAGTAAACTAATTAAGGAAACATGTAAAAACAAAAGGATACGGATGATTTTCAAAATCTCGGGTTTTCTCCTGCAAGTGCTTTGTTTATTTACGAGTCATTAGCTCGACTCGACCCCGCATTCACTTGTCATTGGGGTGGAGTTCCATGACGTCAAACTCCTTCTCATCTCTCGGGCCTTCAATGTAATGCTTTAAACGGTGACCATTAACCTTGAAAAACCTCCCGTCCGAATGTTCAACTTCGACGGTTCCATACGAGAATACTTGCTTCACGATGTAAGGACCCGTCCATATTGATTTTAATTTACCGGGAAACAAGCGAAGTCTTGAATTGTAAAGCAATACACGATCCCCCACTTGGAATTGTTTGTTGTTCTTCAAATGGTTGTCATGTAATTTTTTCGTCCTTTCTTTGTAGATTTAGGAATTTTCGTATGCTTGATTCCTCAACTCTTCAAGTTCATGGACTTGCAAAAACCTATTTTCACCTGCATCTTTTAAATCAAGATTAACGGCCTTCAAGGCCCAATAAGCTTTGTGTTCGAGTTCAACGGGAAGGTGACAAGACTTTCCATAAACCAACTTAAATGGTGTGGTGCCAATTGGAGTTTTGTAAGCGGTTCGGAAAGCCCATAGAGCATCATCTAACTTATCCGCCCAATCCTTTCGGTTTTGCCCAACCGTTCGTTCCAAGATTCGTTTAAGACCTCTATTAGTGACCTCAACTTGACCACTTGTTTGTGGGTGGTAAGATGTTGAAAAACGATGTTTAACCCCATAACGAGTTAACGCTTTTTCAAGTTGATTATTACAAAAATGAGTGCCACGATCACTAATTAGAGCCTTAGGGGCACCAAACCGAGAGAAAAGCTTTTTCAGAAATTTCACCACTACCCTAGCATCATTTGTAGGCAAGGCTTGCGCCTCGGCCCACTTAGACACGTAGTCAACGGCTACTAAAATGTATTTGTGACCATGTGATGAAGGGAATGGTCCCATGAAGTCGATGCCCCAAACATCGAATACCTCGCATACTTGTATGCTATTTTGGGGCATCTCATCACGTGAAGAGATGTTACCTGCGCGTTGGCAAGCATCACATGCTTTAACCAACATGTGTGCATCCTTGAATACGGTAAGCCAATAAAAACCAGAATCAAAGACTTTCTTAGCGGTGTAATTTGCTCCATAATGACCACCGGTGGGTCCTTCATGACAATGGCGAAGTATGCTTATTGCCTCGATTCCATGCACATATCTTCTCACCACTTGATCCGCACAAACTCGAAAAAGATATGGATCTTCCCAAAAGTAGTACTTAACATCAGACATGAATTTTTTTTTTTGTTGATAAGTCATACCTTTCACGAGAACTCCACCTGTAAGATAGTTAGCAAGATCTGCGAACCAAGGGAATTCTTCTTCAATCGCCTGAACCTGTAAAAGAAACTCATGAGGGAAATTGTCATTTATGTTGAATTCCCTTAGTTCTTCCATGGATGGGTTCTCAAGGCGTGAGATGTGATCTGCCGCTACGTTTTCAGCTCCTTTCTTGTCTCGGATCTCTATATCAAATTCTTGTAAAAGCAAAATCCACCTGATCAACCGTGGTTTTGCATCTTGCTTGCCAAATAGATATCTAAGAGCTGCATGATCAGTGTAAACAATGGTTTTAGATAAAACAAGATATGAACGAAACTTATCAAAAGCATATACTACAGCAAGTAATTCCTTTTCAGTGGTAGTGTAATTTTCTTGTGCATCATTCAATGTTTTGCTTGCGTAGTATATTGGATGAAAATGCTTGTCCTTTCTTTGCCCTAAAACCGCACCGACTGCATAGTCACTTGCATCACACATCAACTCAAATGGAAGAGTCCAATCGGGAGCTACCATTATGGGGGCATTTATCAGTTTTTCTTTTAAGAAGTTGAATGCATTTAAGCATTCCTCATTGAAAACAAATGGGACATCTTTTTCAAGAAGTTGTGTCATAGGCCTTGCAATTTTTGAAAAATCTTTAATAAAACGTCTATAAAATCCCGCATGACCTAGAAAACTTCTTATTGCTTTTACAGACGTAGGTGGTGGTAGTTTTGAAATAGTTTCAACTTTTGCCCTATCTACTTCTAAACCAACATTTGAAATTTTATGCCCCAACACAATGCATTCTTTCACCATAAAATGGCATTTCTCCCAATTTAATACCAAATTGGACTCTTCACATCTCGCGAGCATTTTCTTCAAATTGCTTAAACAATTATCAAAAGAACATCCAAAAACTGAGAAGTCATCCATGAACACTTCCATGGAGTCTTCGATCATATCATGAAATATGGCCACCATACACCTTTGAAACATGGCCGGAGCATTACACAATCCAAATGGCATTCGCCGATAAGCAAATGTGCCATAAGGACATGTGAATGTGGTCTTCTCTTGATCATCGGGTGCAATCGGGATTTGGAAGTAACCTGAAAAACCATCAAGAAAGCAATAAAACATATTCCCAGATAACCTTTCTAACATTTGATCAATAAAAGGAAGAAGGAAATGGTCCTTTCTAGTTGCATCGTTAAGTTTGCGATAATCAATGCAAACCCTCCAACCTGTGATGGTCCTTGTGGGTATTAATTCATTCTTTTCATTGGTCACCACCGTCATACCTCCTTTCTTTGGTACCACTTGTACCGGACTCACCTATGCAGAATCTGAGATTGGGTAAATCAAACCTGCATCAAGTAGTTTGATTACTTCCTTTTTAACCACTTCTTGCATATTAGGGTTGAGGCGACGTTGATGTTGGACAACTGGCTTGTAATCATCTTCCATTAAAATTTTATGGGTACAAAAAGATGGATTTATTCCTTTTATATCCATAATCTTCCAAGCCATAGCTTTCTTGTGCATCTTCAAGACGTCTAAAAGTTTGACTTTTTCATCACCTGTCAAACCAGAAGCAATAATAACGGGTAATTTGGAGTCATCATCAAGATAAGCATACTCAAGATGAGCGGGTAGCTCCTTGAGTTCCAATGATGGTGGTTCTTCAATTGATGACTTTGCTTTTGGTTCCTTCTCTCGATCAACCACTTCAAGAACTTCATGAACTTCCACATCAGAGGATGGTTCATCTGCTGACATACGAGTTAGCTCGCCACAAATCTGGTTAGCTTGATCGGCATCAAGCTTTTCATCATCAAACAACTGTGTTTCCAAAACATCATGTTCAAACATTTCCTGCACACAATCATCCACATGACAATCAATAGTATCAACAAAATAAAGTGTATCATCATGGATTTGAGAATGTTGCATGGAATCCTTTATCTTAAAAACCACCTCTTCTTCATCCACGCGAAGGGTCAATTTACCTTCAAACACATCTACTAAGGCTCTAGATGTAGCTAAAAAGGGGCGACCAAGAATGAGAGGTACGTTCTTGTCTTCATCCATATCAAGGATTACAAAATCCACAGGAAACACAAACTTACCAATTCTTACCAACATATTCTCAACTATACTTCTCGGGTATTTCACCGAGCGATCGGCAAGTTGAATGCTCATACGTGTTGGTTGTGGTTCTCCTAGGTCTAGCCTTTCAAACATGGAATATGGCATCAAGTTGATGCTAGCACCTAGGTCAGCTAGAGCATTATTTACAGTCAAACTACCAATCAAGCAAGGAAGTGTGAAACTTCCCGGGTCTTTCATTTTCTGTGGTAGCTTATTTTGAAGCACCGCTGAGCATTCTTCATTTAGAACCACATGTGAAAGTTCCTCAAGCTTCTGTTTATTTGTTAGAAGATCTTTGATAAATTTGGCATACTTGGGCATCTGTGACAAAGCTTCAACAAACGGTAAGTTTATATGTAATTGTTTAAATAGGTCAAGAAATTTACCGTATTGTTGGTCCATCTTTTCTTTCTTCAAACGCCCCGGGTATGGAATAGTGGGCTTGTACACTTTCAATGGTTCTTTGACTTGTGTTGTACTTTCTGGGCCTCGCCTAGTGTTAGGCACCTCGTCTTGAACCTCGACTTCTACCTCTTCAACCACCAGCTTAGATGTGGAAGTCGTCTCAATCTCTTTAGTGGTTTTACCACTCCTTAAAGTAATTGCTTTACAATCTCCTCGTGGATTTGCTTCGGTGTTACTCGGGAGTTTACCCTTCTCCCCCTCGGCTAGCAAACTAGCCATTTGACCCATTTGGTTCTCAATGCCCGAATCGCCGAACCTTGACTTCTTAATTCATCCAAAAATTGTTGTTGTCGAACTTTGGCTTGATCATGACGAGCTTCAGATTTTTGATGACGGGATTCGGCAGTGGACAAGAATTGTGCCATCATCTCTTCCAAATTTGATCTTTTCTCGGGTTGTGAACCACTACTTGAACCTTGATTTTGGTATTGATTTTGTTTTTGAGGTCGAGAGTGATCTTGGTGTTGTGGTTGAAATGATTGTTGGATTTGTTGGAATGGTGGTCTTTGTTGAAAACCCGGAGGTTGGTTGCTTCCACTTGCCTTCCAACTAAAATTGGGATGATTCTTCCAACCTGGGTTATAAGTGTTACTGTACGGATTGTTTTGAGGTCGATATTGGTTATTCATGAAATCCACTTGTTTATTCACATTGTAGACAACTCCATGTTGACAATCGGAGCTCATATGCGCACCACCACACAAATGACAACTTGTTTGCAATTGGTTCAATTGCATTTGATCAATTCTTTTAGCCATTGTTTCCATTTGTGCAGCTAGAGATGTGTAGTCGTCTACATGGTGAACCCCTTGTCTTGATGGTCTACTTCGTGAAGATGGCCCTTGATAAGTGTTCATTGCTAATTGTTCAAGTATGGCATACCCCTCCATAGGGGTTTTCATGGCTAAAGATCCTCCAGCTGTAGCATCGACTATTTGGCGATCTTGTGGATACAACCCGTTGTAAAAGGTAGTAACTTGCATCCACTCATCCAACCCGTGATGTGGATATTTCCTCATCATCTCCTTATATCGTTCCCAAGCTTCATAAAGTGATTCTCCTTCATCCTGCATAAAAGAAGTGATATTATTCCTCAATCTTGCAGTTTTAGATGGTGGAAAATATCTAAATAAAAATTTTTGAGCAAGATCCTCCCAAGTGGTTATAGAACCAGCAGGAAGTGAGTTTAACCAAGCCTTTGCTCGATCACGAAGGGAGAATGGGAAAACCCTAAGCTTGCTTGCATCATCGGACAATCCGTTCGTCTTGAACGTATCACAAATTTCCAAAAAGTTTGCTATATGAGCATTCGGGTCTTCATCCGATAAACCATAGAATTGAACATTGTTTTGAATCATTTGAATCATTTGTGGTCGAATCTCAAAGTTATTGGCTTCAACCGCCGGTCTGACAATGCTCGATGCCAAACCACCCAACGATGGTCTTGCATAATCATAGATGGTTCTTTATTCATTGTTTCGATTCCCCATGTCTTCCGAGTTTGTGTCCTCGGAATTGTCTTCTTCTTCGGTGTCGGTTTCGTCGGTAATTTGTGCACGAGTAGCTTCACTATCGATTTCCTTAGCTATTTGTATAGATTTTGCCCTTAAGTTTCTTCTCTTAAGTAATTTCTCCGGATTTGAATATCGTTCAATCAGGTCCTCGACAGGTGAAGATGTGGACACAAGCTTCCTGATAACACAACACAATACCAAGCACCGTAAAAAGGGACAAAAGATAAACACTAGTAAAATGTAAAAATGCGAAAATAAGATATACACAAATAGTCAAAGTAGCAACTTCGATCTTTCTTGAAATCGCCGTGTCCCCGGCAACGGCGCCAAAAACTTGGTGTGTGTAAAGTATATATATTTTAAATAAGGAATTTTCACACAATTTGAGTTTTAATTTAAGAAACGATTATCACTCTTAAACCAACTACACACAATAGGCAAGTGCACCTATCGCATAATAGTATAGTTTTAGGTAAGAACCGAGTATCGATCCGTGGACACAATGGCTCCCAATACTAAATCATCATCACTATTTAACCGATCAATTGAGTTTGGATTTGTGAGTATTATAGTTAACTAAAACGATTAACAAATTAAACTAGTAAATTAAGAAAGTAAAGATGAAGATACACAATCAATTAAATATACCACTTGGACTTTGATTCCACTTAGCATAGAATTAACAACTAGCACAAATTCGAGGTGAGACCATTTCTTACACATGAAACATGGAAGTAGCCTAAACCCCCGTCAAGGATATCTAAACATATAACCATTCGGAAAGCTAGAACGATAAACACACAATAGCCACCTAAAGTTATGCCATGAAGAACTAATGATATAATTATGTCGATGTTAAAGATGAATTAGACTCCCGTTAGGGTTACCTAATTCCATAAATCTTTGGAAAGTTAACACGATAAACACATTATAACCACCTAAACTTGGAAAAAATAGACAAAACTATAATTACTCTTCAACTCATAAACTTCATACCACGATTACAAAACAATTCATAACCAATGACAAGAGATATTTATGACATACACTATGGTTTTCTCAAACATAAGCATAAGGATGCACATTTAACCAATTCTACTAAATCTTCAACCTTCATTCACCATTCCTAGTCAAATGTCACAAGATTACATACAAAATCTGCAATTATATGCATAAGTCTTGCAAGAACAAGAAGTTTTCCAACATAACATGCTTACAACACCCACAAGGTTGAACATTTCATCAAATTAGAACAAACACACACAATCATTAAAGAATAATCAAGTTTCATCATAGCATAAACATAAACATCACCAAGAATCATGTACAAGTTGTTAAATCATGCTAAGTTTCGTCTAATCCAAGTGATAATAAGAGTTTAGCCCATAAGGCTTACAAAAGACACACCCAAACTCAAGAACATGGAAGAACTCATAGTAGATCTAGAGGAATTCAAACCAATTTTGAGGGGAAATGGGTGGATGATGTTAGATTCTTCTTGAAAGTGTGAAATCTTCAATCTTGACCTTCAAATCTTCCAAAAACTCTTGAGAAATGTTCAAAGACACCTAAAGGGTTTTGGAAGGCTAGGGTTTTGAAAGAAATGAAAGTTTCTTTTGGAAATGAGGTGTGCTAGGGTTATAAACCCGTTTTCTGCCCGAATATGGCCATATCTGAAGTGATATGACCATATTCAGCATTAAAAATAGACTATTTGGAATTTGACAGCTTATATGGCCATATTCAGCTTCAATATGATCATATCAGAAGCATTTTTCCTCTTGAACCTCTTCAAATCTTGAACTTTCTTCACAAAAATCATCGAGCTTCATCCGATACCTAAAAGATTCAAATAAAACACAAATAAGTGTCTAAATATTGAATTTTGTAACAAAAATGACTTAAAATGCAAAAAAATACATATTAAAAACATGTATATTTATTATCATATCACCATGCACATGCAAAACTTCGGAACGTTATTGAGCGCGCTTATGGTGTGTTGAAAGCACGATTCCCAATATTGAAGAGGATGGCGCCATTTCCGTTGGTTACACAAAGGAATATAACCATTGCATGTTTCGCGCTACATAACTTTATAAGGAAAGAGGGTTTGAGCAATGATTTCTTTACACAATATGATCAACCCAATATGTCGCTAGGAAATAGACATGCGAACGTTGATGCTGATGAAGATGAGGTTGAAGGACTTGGTACTGCATCAGATCGGGAATACATGACTCAGTTACGAGATGAAATTGCTGAGCAGTTAATGAATGTGTCATTCGGAAATAATATGGAATGAATGATCTAAAAAATGTTGTTGTGGTTTAATTTATATTAATTCAGCATTGTATAACTCTTTTAACAATTTATTTTAATTTCAGTTTATTGTGACAGTTTATTTAAATTTCTGTTTATTTTAACTTTTTATTAATTTCAGTTTATTTCAGCAGTCTGCAGACGTTACAAAACAAACAGTCTTCTTAATACAGACTGCAGAAGTTTGGTCCACCTCTTCTCCTACAGATGTCTGCAGATGTGGTCTGCAGACTGCAGATGTTTTACCTCTTCAGAAACAAACAGCACCTAACTCACTATTGAATCAAATGACATTCAAACCTATGACTTTCACGTTAGAAAGTCATAGGGTGCCTCATGCGTATCTCATTCATTGTTAGGGGAATATATAGACAGAAAGCCATGCGTGAAAGCTAGGGTGGAAAAAGGAAAGTGAAGTGTGAGCAAATGGGTCAAGGGTGTACCCACTCCCCACCAACACCCTAACCGGCGGATTCTACGCTGATCACCCTTCCTTTCTAATCTTGGAATTTGTTTATCAAACTTAACCAACCCCGACCGGCCGGTCTTTTCTCCATGTTTATATTACAAATACACTCCTCTAGTTGAGCCGTTACTCAAAATCAACTCACTAAAAAGTCAAACTTAAATGCTTGAAATAATACTCAAGCAGCCACTCTAATTGAGGCGGTACTCGAAATCTACTCACAAAAAACTTGAATTTAAATGTTTTGATATAAAACTCAAGCTTAAATTAGAGCTCATTTATTAAGAGAGTTCGAGCCCTAGCTTCACATACTGAGTTTAAGTGACGTCATGAGTCTAAAATAAGCTTACAATTTATATAAAAGAAATAACATACCGGAAACTTGACTTAACTCCGCTTTGCGCAAGATCCGAGGAGGGACTGTGTCCCTTCGCGATTCGATGTACGCAATTTTACTCTATTTTATGTAGAAGGTTGTTTCTCATAAGATTAAAACATAGTAATTTTACTAGTTGTTCCGTTAAATAGTCTATATAAGTATAATACATGTTTTATATAATAGATGGATAATTAAATAATAATTTTATTATAAATAAAACTATGATAAATTAAAATGACTAAATAATATATATTATATATAAAATTATAATTATAAGTATATACTATGTATATAAATAAAACAATTAAATAAGTTAATAATTTTTAAAAAATAAAAACCCAATCCCTAGCTAGCTAAAGCTTAAGCAATATAAAACTGTTTTGTTAATGAGAGGCTAGTTCACTTGGTAAAGGCTTTGTTTTTTAGAGGGAAAGTTTTAGGATCAAACCCAAACAGTTATACAATTTGGTATAATATAGGAATATGATTCACTTGTCATTTAAAAAAAATATAAAACTTTTTCATTTTTTAAAATGATCACCAAGTATTCAAGTCTAATAACCTACAAACATATAGGATTACTAAGATTAGGAGTTACGTGTGAGTTAGCAAGATGGCCTTTTGAGTCTAATGGGTTTTGCGCACCCAATCACATTTTGATACATTCCTTGTTGGTGTTTGAAGCAAATTTATTAAAGATAAAATTAAACTTTTTGTCTCTTACATATATACTAATTTTCACCTTTACTTGTATATATTTCACCTTTCATCCTGAGTTTCTATTAAGTACATGAATCATCTTTTTATCTTATGGGTTTTCACAATTTTTGTTCTTTCCAACTAATTGAAGTTGAACTTTCTTCTCTTATTTTTTCACATGTTAACTTTTTTTAAACCCTTCCCATCCAAACTCTAACCCACATCTTCAAATTTTACTCATTGTTAAAAATATATATCCATAAAAAAGGCAGAAATGAGGGTGGCTTAAAACGGTTGAAGTTCGTGGGTTATGTAGGTTATGTTCCATTAGTGGAAATGCTAATGTTCATAAAAAGATTAATTCACTCAATGTTGATTTTGGTAATTTTATTCGTTTTATTTCAGTGATTTTCACTTAAATAAATTTCATTATGATGTTTTTTTAGATAAAATACCTTTCAGTACTATAAACTCTAACGTAACGAATGATTGTTTTGAGTTTGTTTAATCTGTTATCAGTTAAACACGATAGAAGTTAACTTTTTTCATAATTATATTTTTATGAGCATCAATTTTATCAGGTTAATGAAATAAAGAATAAATAATTTAGTATTAGGAGTGGGGATTGGGTTTAATAAGAAGGTTATTTAGCTTTTTTAAAGGTTTAGTATTAAAGTACTCTTGCTCTTAACGGGTTAATTTAATTAGTTACGGTATAAATTAGATATATTATGCTATATTAATATAAAGCTGCTAAAAATTTTTAGTAAGTTTATACTAAATGAAATCTTTCAATAGTAGGGTATAATAGGTAACAAATAGGAATTTACTTTTTCTAAAAAGGTCAAATTATATCTTCATGGGAAAGTTAAATATTATTCGTGCTGACAAACAACCATCTCATAAAATTGATTATTTCACTTGTTCCATTTTTAATCATCAAAAATCAATATTCAATTTCGATGCGCGCCTTAGAAAGTTGTAGATTCATATATAATATATCTACCACATTTTCCACATTCGATTCACAATATCTCTGCACACTTTCCACGTTTGATTCATAATAAATCTGCCACATTTTAATGTTAAACAAATGCTTGACTAGGCTATGGTAAAACTGGTGCGTCTTTTACAACTACGTGCTAATTATTTCGTATTTAGAATTAAAATTTATTAAATATAAAAGTAAACTAATATTAGACAGTGTGATTTAATAAAAGGTGAAGAGTCAGTATAATAATTATTTACAAATCTATTAGGGTTACTATTTAATTTTAATAATCCCAACTTTCGTTTATTAACGGGATTATTTCAACTCAAAAAATGTTTATTGACACTCCCAACTTTGAGTTTATATACCAAATCGTCACCATAAAGATAAAAAAAAAAAAAAAAAGGTTTTACTTTTTCTGACTTCCTGAAGCGTTCAAAGTAAATGGAGCGCAAAGCAAATCCTGAATAGAGTTCCTATTGATTGGGGCTTTGCAACACCTAGCCAACATTTACGACCAAACTTGATTAGCAAAAGAACATTGAAGAAAGATATGGTCGATGGATTCAGTTACTTCAACGCATTGCATGCAATCCAATGACTTGTGCAACACACCTCTAGCTAGGGCTGTAAACGAACTGAACGTTCAGCGAACAGTTCGTGAACCGTTCGGCGGGAAACAAGAAAATTCTGTTCGTTTAGTTAAACGAACGAATATAAACACAAGCCACATTCGTTCATTTATGTTCGTGAACGTTCGGTAATGTGTTCGTTTATGTTCGTTAATGTTCGTTCGTGAACATTTGATAATGTGTTCGTTTATGTTCGTTAATGTGTTCATTTATATTTTTAATTTTTGTGTCTCTTATTTTCATGACTATTATATCAAGTATTTTTTTATATATATGTTAATTACTTATTTATTTTTGATTGATTTTGTGTAGTGTTTGTAATAAAAATATAAATTCTATTCTAAAATAAATCTATAATCATTTGTATTCGTTTATGTTCATGAGCTTCTTTGTGTTCGTCATGTTCATGAACAGTTGTTTGTGTTCGTTTTGCTTTTGTTTACGTGCATTTGCATTCGGTAAGTGTTCGTGAATAGTTAATGAACATGTTCATGTTCTTAATAAACGAACACGAATAAAAAATCTCGTTCGATAAGTGTTCGTAAGTAATTTATGAACAAGTTTATTTATCAACGAACGAACACGAACAAGACTTGTAATTTGTGTTCGTTGAGTCTAAACAAAACAATTTGTTTCCTATGGGAATCCACAAAAGGACATACGACCTGAGTTTTTCATTTTAATTCAAAAAAGGTTTTTTTTTTTTTTTTTTTTTTGAGTCAAGTGTATTTAAGTCATTATATAAATAAAAGAGTAAATTTCAGTTTTGGTCCCTATGATTTAACTATTTTAACCATTTCAGTCCAAAAAGAAATCTTTAATCATATCATGCCTTGTGGTTTCATTTTTGTAACGGTTTTGGTCCCTGACACTAACTCTGTTAGTTTTTACAGTTAAATGTGAGGGTGCTTTGGTCATTTTATATTTGAATGACTAGTTATGTAAATTACATTAGATTAGGATAATTGTATTTTTTTAAAACAATTAAAAAAATTAAATGTAATCCAACCCAATCCCCCAACACTCCCACCATTTGGGTTGGAACAAATTACTATAATTCGTCCCCGACGACGGATTAATCGACATTTTTCACAAATTTTACGAACAAAAGCTCTTATTTTCATATTTGTCACTCCTTACTTTAATTTTGAATCCATTTCTTGGAAGAAAATAAGTTTATTTCATTTTTCGATTTCGAATCGTATTCCTGCGAAAGAAATAGTGAAGTTGAAAAAACACCTAATCTTTTGAATCTTTGTTGCGGAGTCGATAAATTATACGACCTCTGGTTGAATCATAACGACTTACTTCAATTTTGACTCTATCTCCTCGCAACATTCGTATAAAACTACGTCGGATCTTTCCTGAAACATAACCTAGAATCATATCTTCATTATCTAAACGAACCCGGAACATGCCGTTGGGAAGCGATTCAGTAATTAATTACACTACAAGAAAAATAACATTCAGCAAGGACAAAAGTCCTCGCTACATGTTAGAATGTCCTCACTGAAGATGTATAGCGAGAACATGTCCTCGCTGAATATTCCTCGCCGAATATTCCTCGCCAAAGCCCCGTGGCTACAGGTCTACAGCGAGGATAGTCAACGAATACAGCGAGGACAGCTCTGACTTTTGAAAAAGTAATTAAATACCATACAGCAAGGACTTTGTCCTCACTGTAAAATTTATTTTAAATAATTATAAAAATGAATATAACATATATATTTATACATTATACGTGTATAAAGGTATTATAAACGTATTTGTTAATATATTTATACATTATACGTGTATTTATTAAATACCCTACAGTAAGGACAAAGTCCTTGCTGTATTTTAGAGAGGACTTTTTTTAGTATTTTATTTTGTCTTTGCTATAGTCATTAGAGAGGACTTTGTCCTTGCTGAATGACTGGGAATTTCACTGCAGTTTTTGCTGTAAATGCAGCTTCCCGCCCAGAATTTTTCTAGGTCAATGCATGTTCTGTTTTCCAGATTTCCATCAAACACCAATGATATAATCAATCATACAACTAAAATATCATCATACCATAATCTAATTAAAGTTTGAGAGTACATTAAAATGATAAATTCGGTTACATAATCTAATACCAAGATCTAAGTTCATAAGAAACATTAGAATAACCTAGTCAGAATTGCCGTTCTCGTCATCAGAGTCAAATTCAATCACAATATTGTGTTCTGCCAAATTCTTGGGTGTAGACAGGTGGTGGTGGTGGGGTAGATGGTCCTGGACTAGAAGATGATGAAGTGTATCGGGCCAAACCGGGTACAACATGTCCACGACCCCTGTTAAACACATGACGTGTACCCAATATCTGATTCACATAATAGACTTGGTCCCATGGTAACTTGAGTAGCGGTGACAAGATCTATTACTTTTGTTCACCGCCGAGCGACGAACATTGTCTTCGCTGCAGTATGAATTGACCATCTCATTCCACATCTCAGGCGTCACACCCTCGGGAACCTTTTGGCGAATGGCATCTCTATTTTCCAACCCCCTAAGTTTGGTGAAATTATTTAACTTGAACTTGTGTTTTGTACTAGAATAGAGCTCGACGCAAAGCTTCATGATACCAGCCTCGAATGGGATTTTGTAGCCCGGATGATCAAGATAAGGTGTCAGATTAAAATAAATTATAAGTCTGCAATTTATAAAAGAAATATATAATAATTAGCAACAGAGTATATTATTTAAAGTTCTAATATACTAAACAATCTTAACCTCCAATTGGGGACATATGGCAGTCATCGCCTCATCAGGGACATCTTTCCAAGATTTATAGTTCAGTGGGACTGTAGTCCTTATAGTAACCCGAGGAGATTTATGCAGCAGCACCTAATAACGAATATCTATGTATTTAATAGTTTAACAACAATTGAAATATATAATTTTCTAGAAGTATAGTGCTAACTAAATAAGTAAAGAAGAAGGTATTCATACCAGTTTCAAGGAAGCAACATGAGAAAGGATTGATTTGATTGGCCGACCATTAGAACAGCCTACAAAATCCATGTAAACCAATGAATATTTGGCTTGAACCGGGAACATAGAGAATACTAATGTAAGATACAAATAAAAATTGAATTATTCATGACAGGTTCATTTGAAGTGCCACCTGCACTTCAAAAACTCACTGCTGCACAAACAACTTATTTTGATCATCTAAATTGTTTACACTTTCATCCTAGTAAAGAAAATTTTACACTTTCTATTACATTCCAATGTTTCAAAATTATCAGTCATAAGACTGTTTCCACTACTACTATGCATAAATAACAAAAAGTTCAATTTCATGATCAAATAACCATAGCACACTGCACACCTTAGTCACTCTTTAGTATGATTTAGAAACCATAAAAAAAATCTTGACAGATCAATAGACCAAACACACTTTAATTTAGTTTAAGCTCAAAAAACACACTTGAATGGGTCAATAGACTAAACACAACTTACACACGCTATAATTGGTTTATCAACCAAACACACACCTAATTGGGTCGTTAGACCAAACAACACCTTATACACGCTTTGATTTGGTTTAAGAACAAAAAACACACCTTAATGGGTCATTAGACCAAACACACTTTATACATGTTTTAATTTGGTTTAAGAACCAAAACACACCTTAATGGGTCATGAAACCAAAAACACACCATATTCACACCTTAATTTGGTTGCAAATCAAAGCAAACTTTGAATGAAAATACACCACCTGGATACTATCAAGATTAAAAAACTATTAAGTGGAAAATAAAATCGAATCATTATATAAGATATAATCATTATAAGAACAACACAACTACAAATTTATTATAAAGTTTACTTCTGTAGCTCCATTAGTAGCTTTTCCTTCTTCTATGATGGGTTTCTAGTGGTTTTCTTGTGCAATTTAGGGTTTAATGTGTTGGAAGCGAGGAATTGAAAATTTAAGTTGGGCTCCTATTTAAAAGACTAGTGTTTTTACTCACGCGTTGCTGCGGGGGTAACCCTTAACGACTCCATTTACCGGTAAACTACAAATGTGATTGCTACCAAACATAACATAAACTTTAAAGATGGTAAAATGGTATGAAATTAACTCCTCGGTTTTTATTTATTCCTTCCATTGTAAAAATTTTCCAGTTCCAGTTTGTCGATAGGCAGATATTGGAAGGTAAAGGGGCAGGGGGTTTGAATGGTGGTGCAGAAAGCCATTGTAACGCTTGGCTGAGGTAGCTGAGGCAGACGATCGGAGAGGGGTAGGAGGAAAGGGAAGAGGCGCGTCTTACAGATTGGGCGAAATTACAACAATACCCATCCTTTATGTATTGTAAAGGAGTAAAGATGACGTACAAAGATGACACGTAAATATGTGTGTCATTTTTTTAAAAATTTTTATAAAATACGACATAATTTTTATGACACGCGAAAATGCACGTCATCTTTCTTCGTACGTCATCTTTCTTCGTACGTCATCTATTGCACGTCATCTATTAACAGCTTTGTAGTAGTGATACCATCATGTATACATAGTACATACACACATATATATACATGTGATACGTACATACGTACATTGTACGTCATACATGTCATACATAGATACATACATACACAGTAATCCATAGCAAGATATATACATTGTACATCATATATGTCTTATTGGCATACATGCATAAATACATTATACATTATACCTGTGATACATACATACATACATGCCATACATACATTCCATATATACAAATAATATATACGCATATACATTGTACATTATACATGTGATACATACGTACGTACATATAACTACATTGTATATTATACATGTGATACGTACAGGATACATATATCAAGTAATACATACATACATTGTTTATTATACACGTGATACGTACATACACACGTACATGTCATACATACAGTGCATATATATAGGTATTACATACATACATTGTACATTATACATATGATACGTATATGCAACATGTCATACATACACACACAATATATCCATACATAGATACATACATTGTATATTGTACATCATACATGCCTTATGTATGTACATACATAAATACATTGTATATTATATATGTGATAAGTAAATACAAACATGCCATACATATTATACATACATACACGATTTATACATACACCATACACACATACATGTAATAAATACGTATCATGCATATATGCATACAAAAAGACACTACATACGTACATTGTACATTATATATGTGATAAGTAAATACAAACATGTCATACATATTATACATACAAACATGATATACTTACACCACACAAATACATGAAATAAATACGTGTCATGCATATATACATACAAAAAGACACTACATACATACATACATACATACATACATACATACATACATACATACATACATACATACATACATACATACATACATACACACACACATACATACATACATAAACACATATATATACACACACACGCTATTGCAAATCTGAGCGGATTTTTATTTCATTTACGGAAACTGAAAATATATTTAAATACAATATTGTGTATTTCTATTAAAAACAAAATTAAACTTCAAAAATACTTGCAGCGAGGACAATGTCCTCACAATATGTGACCCGAGATGTTTTTAGTTTTGGAGGGAATAAAAAATATGTATTTACGCGGTATTTTTTAAGTTTGGTGGGAATTGAAAATTAAAAAAAATACGTATTTACCTATAGTGTGGACATTGTTCTTGCTATAGATTTAGTCAAAAAAGCTCCCCCGCTTTTATATATTTTCACGGTCCATAAAATTAATTAAAAAACAAAAAAAAAACTGAAAATTGTACTGCGAGAACATTGTCCTTGCTAAAGGTCTGGTCAAACTAGAAAATCAACTTGCCCTACCTTTTTGTCTTTTAGTGTGCTATAGTAAGAATATTATGTACTTGCTATAGAATTTCCTTGCTAAAAGTCATTTTTCTTGTAGTGAAACCTCTGATTGAAACCCTAACCCCCACCACCCCTTCCTTCCCTTGCACCACCGCCTGCACCACCTCGTGTCATTGACACCATTGACCTCGAGAGAACTTGCATTAAATGAGTAGGCTTACTCGAAAACAGGAGCAAATTTGTCCATTTCCACTGCTACAAACCAGTCAGCAAAAGTCATGTCATCCCAGTTGAAGAGTGTGATTCGAGCTGACCACCCACCATGGTAACCGGTAAGCAGGTGCCAGTTAAGACTCGCCCCAGTTATAACGGGTTTAGGACGGTTTGGCGTTGGATGCTAGCCCAAGCAGTCGAAAGGGCGGTCCGGTTCTCGAACGGGACAAGTAAAGCCTGAGCTGGAAGTAAGAGGGCTGGTGCGGTTGCATTACACATTTGTGAACTTCTACCACTAGGGCAACCACAAGCACAGGTTGGGCAGGGTATAATTGACTCGTTGAAATAAGCTGAAAACGACACACAACATCGTGGGCTCGAGCCTTTTGCTTGAGTAATGTTGCAAACCACTTGCCAACTGGAAACAAAAGTTGATCCTGGTAGACCGCTTGGGTCAGGGAACTCACTGAGGTTCACCCGATTCAACCTCCCACTGATTTTGAAATTTTGAGGCGGGATAAGCTCCAATCGGTTCAAATCGGGTGCAAGGGGAGGAAGGGGTGGTGGGGGTTACGGTTCCAATTAGGGGTTTTAGGATGGTGGGAGTGTTGGGGGTTTGGTTTGGATTACATTTAAGTTTTATTTTTTATTTTTTATTATTTTAAAAAATTACAACAATTATATTAATCTAATATAATTTACATATTAGTCATCCAAATATAAAATGACCAAAGTACTCTCACATTTTACTGTAAAAACTAACAGAGTTAGTGTCAGGGACCAAAATCATTACGAAAATGAAACCACAGAGCATGATATGATAAAAGATTTCTTTTTGGACTGAAATGGTTAAAATGGTTAAACCACAGGGATCGAAACCGAAATTTACTCTAAATAAAAATTTAAGTTAATTGATTTGTATAATGACTTAGCCTATAACTTAACAAACCCAATTAATGAAAATAAATGAAAATGTTAACTTTTTATATAGTGAGAGACCTAGAAAAGAAAAGAAAAAAAAAATTAGATGAAAAAAACAAAACTGTTCAAAACTTAAAGATAAAAATGACAATTAACTTTATGTTAAAGATATCAAACATCATCTCATTTTTACTTACAGAGAAAGTAAGATATATCATTTGTTCAAAAGGTTTATCGTCTAAAACTTGTAAGATACATATAATTAATGATTAACAAAAGTATATTAACATAACATTTAGTTATAAAAAAATAATTAAACCATAAGAATTGATTCCAATGGCGAAGTAAACCGTAGCTAATGGAGGGGTGGACCACGGTGGTTAGCATGTGCGTCGCATCATGGAATCATCTCCGGCCTCCGCCCTTTGCGCTGTAACTCCATTTTTGAGAACTTTAATTAATCCCATTTAATTTGTAATTTTTTTTACTTATTATTATATTATAAACTGCAGAGATTATCATTAAGTTAACGTGGTTAATAACGCCATGTGAAGGGATAACCAATAGTGACAAAAACTTTGGTTATCGTAGCAGATCGATTGATCATCTTCTTAATTAGTTGTCTTATGGACTAACGATATGAGATTAGATTTGCGTATACGATAAGTTCACATGCTAAACCATAACTTGCAACTTTTTTTTAAATATTAGCAGAAGTTGATAAAATTGTTTTGACTTAATTTGAAAGTAATATATATATGGCAATTTATGAATTTGTTTTTCATTGACCTTTGAATATTGGTCATCTTGTTGAAGTTTAGTTTCTTGTGTTTAGATAGTATGCCTGAAACACGTCGTTGAGCTAAAATGATTAATGAAATAGATCTGTAATAATCTAATTGCTTTAATCAATTAAATGGGTGTTCAGACGAATCTTACCATAAATTCTATATGGCAAGTGGGTCACTAATTTTCATTATGTTATATGTAATTCATTTATATATAAAAAAAA
Organism: Flaveria linearis; assembly: GCA_024085815.1. NCBI lineage: Eukaryota > Viridiplantae > Streptophyta > Magnoliopsida > Asterales > Asteraceae > Flaveria > Flaveria linearis. The sequence continues at coordinate 1,411,977 of CM044014.1, read as the reverse complement.
GTATTAATTTTAATAAACATAATAAGAAAGTATCGGGTTTCATTTTAAATAAGGTGTAAAATAATATGGAAATCACATGTACTAAAGGATAGTTGAAATGGTAAAATGTATTGTTTTTATACAAGAGGTCACGCAGTTTAAATCTTGTGAGTGACAGGTATTGAAATATAACTAGATTTTTTTTAACCACAAATGTTACCCTAATCCTAAATACATCTATATCTAGTTTAGAAATATAATTCGCATTAAAAAACCAACATAAAAAACATGTTTGGATTTGGTGAAGCATACGTCCAAAATATTCTATCGTTTTTTCAGAAAAAGGAGGAGATTTAATTAGTTATTTGTGATTAAAGCTAAGAAAGAAACTTTTACGTGTTTAATTTTAAACAATTTACTTTGTCCCATGTTTTTGGGGCTAAACATCAAATTAATAAGGAAATATAAATACAGCGATATATATTTGACTTTACACTAGATTGAACTGGAACAAAAATACATAATGATAGTTGATAATGATTGTTTATCAATTATTTAAGATTAATCATTTTTCTAATTTGTTGTCTAATCATTCATCTAAAATAATTAAATAAAACCCAACGAATTCCACCTCATTTTAGGGACAACCTATATTTAATCATTTCTTGCAAAGTCTACATGCTTATTAATATTAGCTAGTATTCATATTTTTTGGTTTAAATATATTTATTTATTGTCTAACATTGTATAACCATGCTTTATTTCATAAACTCGTGTTTTTTTAGTAACAATAAGATTTATTTGTGATGGTTTATGCATCAAAAGTACGTATTGTATGTAAAAACATGAATACTCTTGATAAAAGAAACTTTATGCATACAAGTTTTAGTTTAGCGAGAACATAAACAAATGACATGTGACTTGTATGTTATTAGTGTTAAAAGAGTTGTGTTTGCGAGCTGGGTGGTTGAACTTGACACCAAAACCCTAAAGTTTTATACAAACCTAAACACGATGCGTAACAAAATTTATATTAAACAGATGAAAATGAACACGATCACGTGTCGGAACTTGGACAGTTTGTGCAACATTCCTGTACATGGACTCATTTGTGTTGTATGGCTGGTTATTAATGTGCTTTGTTGTCTTTGAGTTTTGCTATCATCAACTTTCTTATGTTTAAGATGTTGACCAAGTTGGGAAGTCGTTTGATGTCTTAAGCATACGCGTATATGGGCCTATATCTCAGCCTAATACCAGGTTATTTATGGGCTATTCCAGTGGATTAAATCCACAATCAGTTATTTACTTGTTTGATACTTGCTAGTTGCTATTACCAACTCATTAATCCCCGTTTAATTTTTGATATTTTGATTTTTCAAACGGTCTTGAAAGGATCAGGGCATCGGTTCAGCTAGAGTTTTTGGTAAAGTTTTAAAAGCTCATAAGAATTTATGCATAAGATACTTGAACTTTATTATTAAAGTTTTAAAAGACGATTAGAGGTCCACTTGTTGCACTTATAGTCTAAAGGTTATTGCAGAGACAAACCACTTGTTTCTGCAATCATTTTGAAGATGTTTCTACTTTTTAAAACACTGTTTGAGTCTTATCATCATGGCCAAAAAGACTTCATTTCAAAATAAACTGATTATTGATTGGTCTAAGCTGCCACATTGTGCAATCCATTTCCAAACGCTTATGATATCCACTCCATACTTGTTTGACCACATAACAACAATCGTGTGTTGATCTGACCTAGTGGTGAAAAAAAAACGGTTCTAGGTCCTATCTGGTATACACTGAAACTGGACAATGTAGACACCGTACTACTGAAAAGATAGAGTTGAAGTGGATATAAGTTAACACAAGGTCAGGATTTTTCATGTGGCATACATCGACATTCGTAACTACCTCGGAACAGGTGAGTCGGACGAGTGTATTTGACATGATGCTCATAACGAATACAAGCAGGTGATGAATTCAACGTTTGAGTTTGTAGACGTTTGGTACATTTGGAAAGATTGCCACCAATTTACACACAATTTGAATAATTTGGATGTTTAAGTAAACTTTCAATTGTATTTCAATCTTTATCCAAAATTTTAGATGTTTGTGGGGGTTCATGTGGAACTCCAAGGACTGTTAATAGGTTTGGGCTGTATTTTTTTGGCAACAAGTGTTCGTTGGAGCCAAAGAAGCCGCAAGGCAAAAAAACTTGCCGCTGCAGATTCTGTTAAAGATGAAACATTGCCAAAAACATGAGCAAAATGTGAAAAATGCCATCAAGTTTGTACATTAAAGAATGTACTTGAGTTTTTAAAGCTTCCGGAATCAATCCTGACACCTCAATTAGTAACATTACCTGTCACTTTCTCTCACTCTAAAATCTGAAACAAACCACAGCAAAATGAATAAGAGATTAGGAACACTAATCCTAATCTAAAACAATTAATAGGATTGCATATTGCATTTACTCGAGTTGCAAAGAAAGAATCAACAGTTGTTATGCAGTAACTTGTGCCCACATTGCATATTTTAGTTTCCTACAATGACAAATAGGTGGGTAAGAATGGCCAACACATTTTTTGAAGTGTAACAAAACAGAGATCCCAATACATACAAAGTCAAAAGATTGTGTTTTCCTAGCTCAAAGCATCTATCATCACAAGTAATATGTAAGTCGGAATCTTAGAAGTCAAACGATAAACTTGAACAAAGAAACGAGAACAGAATGCTAGATCTGATTGCAGGCTATTCAAGAATGGTATGAAGTTCGACATAACTCAAATTATCACAACGTTTACCAGATTTAAGTGGTGAATTGCTTTTGTATGAAAAGAGGTGACGAGTGATAACAATGCATGCTGATGAAGATGTTAATCTTCAACAAATCCAGGTTTTGAGACTAACGAGTGAAGTTCTCGGGCTTTTTCATCATCAAAACCGAGAGCAGCCATTATTTTGTATCCTGCTCCTTCCTTTTCAGACCATACTCCAAGAAGAAGATGAGATGTTGTAATTTCCCCATCATCACCTAAATTCATAGCATAAAATGATTGAATATTTGAATTTTATTAACATCTCACTTGACTACTAGAGTTTTAGATGACAAAATATATAAACTAACCTGATTTGAGTTTTTCATCAACAGCCCAATCAAGGGCTTTTTGAGCTGATTCAGTTAGAGGAGGATGCTCAGGACTAAAATAGAAATAGTCAGGTTTTCCAATCAATTTGATGGCCTCTTCGCGCACTTTGCCAAGTGTAAACCCATTTGCACGCAACAATTTTGAAGCCCGGTTTGTTCCTGCAAATTAATAGAAAATTATAGAATTGAAGCTGATTAAAGCTTGATTAACCAAAAAAAAGGAATTTACAAAATCAATATAAGTCAAATATATATATGCACAAAGAATCTTTAGAAGTGGTGATGACCGGTATTTGCTTAAATATTTTGAATTTGTTAAAGAATCAGTATCATTCAACATTAAGATTCAATCATAAACTATGGATTGACTACTTGACACAAAAATAAAACTGGTTGGGTTAGGCTTGAATTAAGGAAAAATATGGCCTGAGAAGGTCATTGAGGATGCATCGAATTTTAATGTACATTTAAACTCAATCACAAACTTAAGTTGCAATAATCAGCTATGATAGTTTAGGTGAACTATATATGGTTATGATTTTCTAATTAATTAGGGTCAAAATAATAATTTGGATAACTAGGTAAAAAGTTGTTGCAAGATAATTAATTATTGTGACAAAATGTAAAATTACAAAGCTGTCTCTAACTTTAAGTATTACCCCCTATGACTTAATATCTTTTGATTTATAAGATGTAGGCTATTTTTGCCTGTCTTCCTTGGTTAGAATCTCTTTCAGCAAGTGAAATGGTAGGCACGCCGTGCCCTAATTCAGGTTTATGATTCTTGTAAACTGTAATCTTTGGTTTAGTTTAAAAGATCCAGATTTAGCCATAGATTAAGGCAGCGTTTAGGAAGTATTTTGAATGTGATGATATGATACTACATAATCAAAATATTAATATCATGCAGGATCTAGCATTTGGATGTGATTTCTACTTGGAGATGTAATTATCAGTAACTCTAAATATTTAAGAAATTAATAGATAAAAGAAGGGTACATAAGTTATTTTCATTTGTCCAAAAGAATCGGATACTCAAAGGTAAAGTAAATTCAACCCCCCCCCCCTTTTTTTCTCTGGTCCTGATGGTTTGTTTGGAATTTCATATTTAAACAACTTATCTACTTACTGTGAATTTCTAAAAGCAAATAAGCACCTGTGAGCGGTTAGATGAAGAAAGGTGTCTATGCTTGTTTTAAGGTAAAATAAGTTGTTTTCAATAATCAGTTTGAGATTGTACACTTCAAAAAGATTATTTCTGTGGATTCAATATTACATGTTTAGTCTTATGGTAAAATAATCTGATTACTTACTTATGCCTATAAGCATACGGTTTAAACAAGCAATCCCAAACATCCCCTACGTCTTTGGTTTTAAAAGCAACAGGGCAATCAAGTAATCAACCAATGAGCACAGGGTCCCAAAAACCAAGGTCTGGTGCAATGGCACTAGCCCACCTAAGCAAGGGTCTCATATTCAAAAGATACTTATAGTTTAATAAAACATTACAATATCTACCTTGTTAATACTATAACATAAAAAAAATACTTAAATTGCATACCCAAAGTAGTCTAAAATCAAATAACCAATCATCAAATTGATCAAGTAATCCTAGTATTCTATCAGTCTTTAGTCATCAGAACTGAGCAAGTCATCAGAACTGAGCATGGATTTATCTTCCTCATCATAGATCCCTTCTTCAATCCCATCTTCAAAACGGCCTTTTCCTTTATCATTTCTTGACGACCAAACTCGTCATCACTTGCTCTTAACCATAATGCTCTAGTTATAATAACCAGGCTCCCTACGCCCCTAAGCTCAACCTACTTCACCCCATGTCAATCATCACCGATAAACAACATATCACCGTCATCTCTAATCCTCCACATCAACCGGTCCTTGTTGTAGCCTATATCCGGCATAGGGATAGGATCAGAAGTTCCCTCACTTCTATATCAGTGTTTCAATGCACAATTGAACGACTGAATTTCACACACACAATTTTTCACTTCTTGGGTGATGAAAGTCCATAATTTCATTCACAACATGCATAAACACAACTGCATTCCAAGTTTTCTCATACTACATCTTCTTAAAACTAACCACATTCAAAATTACAAATACACAATTATTCATAAACACAAAATGCATCAGATAAACAGTGCATTTCCATAATTCATAATAAAAAAGAGAGAGAAATTGCACTAACCCTCGACTAGTATTCCCATAAGAATAGCTTCAGTGCCAGTATTTGAAAACTTGAGCTTTCTCGCCTCCAATTCACCCATAGCGAACGACTTTATACCTTTCAACGACCATCTAAAAAGACTCAAATTGCACCCCAAACCATTCAAAACAAGCCCCTAATTCCCAAAAATTAATTTACAACAATAAAAACTCACTTGGGAACTTTATCAGTTGAATTAAGCCTATCCGGATTCCTACAACCAAAAGAAAAGCAACTCGATTTCAAAAACCCACATCCCCAAATCTAACGATTGAACCTGAGATTCGTGCAATTAGAAAGAAAAACTCACGCAGTTGGGAGACTGGAAGTAGCGTTGGCGGATACGGGTCGGGACTTTGGTGAACAGGGTCGGAGATGGGAGTATTCGAGTTGTAATTTGGTAATCCCTAACCATTGGCTCTGTAAAATGGGTGTGTGTATTTGGGTATTTGAAGAAAACGGGTCGGTTTTGTTTATGGAATGATGATTGCAGCAGATAGTGGAAGAGGGAAAGAGATGATGAGAAGCCATTTTCCCCCAAAATGGTATTGTATCTTGATGAACACTTTAGATAGGGAAAGAACAAAACATCCGGTGCCAGATTTCGATTTGTTTTGTTTTTAAGAATTTGGGCTTAATACTTGCGATTATGGGCCATATGATCCACTAAATCAGGTCCAATGTGTTTATTCTAACGTAGAGGTGCACAGCCAAACCGGGTCCCCGACCCAACCCGACGACCCGAACCGAAACCGAACCGGTTTTGAAACGGTAATAGCCCAAACCGGTTCCAACCCGGAAAAAACCGCCGGTTTCGGACCGGTTTTTATTTTTTTGGTTGAAACCGGTTTGGAACCTGCTTTTATCCAACCCGGTTTTGGAACCGGTCAAAAAAAAAACGGTTTGGAACCGGTTCGACCCGTTAGAATTTTTTTTTTTTCAAACGGTCATATAGCCGTTGGGGGGGGGGTTGACCTTTTATTCAATTTTTTTTGACCATTTTACTCTTATATGATAGTATAAATAGGTAGTGGGTGTAATGATTTAGTAACAACACTCAAAAGCTTAAAAACGTGCTTAAAAACGAAAAAACACTCCCTCACTTTCTACTTTCTATTCTCTCAATCTCTTGAATTTTATATAATGGCTTCTGAATCATCCGTTCCAACCGGTGGATCCTCAAGTGTCGCTACCGTTGTAAGAATTCTTCCAACAACGAGAAACCAAGAGATTTGGTGCAACTTCGACTTATGCGAAATGTTGAATGGTCAAAATAAAGCTCGATGCAAGGCTTGTGGTTCGTTTTTCAAGTCGGATTCAAACTCGACTTTGAGAAACCATATGACCAAATGGTGCAAGTCTTTGAAAAGTACACCGAGTCAAGGCCAACACATCAATCGGAAACGGTAGTGGTTTATGGAACTTTAGCGTAGATATGGTTCGAGATAGAATGACAAAGTTTGTAATTCAAGAAGGATCACCGTTCGATCACTTCGGCAACCCTCGGTTAACAAGATTGATTCAAAAAACTCTTCAACCACGCTACACTCACGTAAGTCGCACCACTCTTAGACGTGATTGTTTAAATCTTTGGAAACAAGCAAAAAATGATTTAAAGGTTTTATTTGAAAATTTACAAACCAGTGTGAACTTAACTACCGACGTTTAGTCCGCCCCACACGGTTTACCGGACGTACCTTTGCGTCACCGCCCATTGGATAGATCCAAGTTCGTGGCAAATGATGAAACGTACGATTGTGTTTGAATTATTTGGATATTCGTATACCGGTGATAATTTATTTCAAATTTCAGACTTTGTAATCAAAACATATAAATTAGAAAACAAAATTTTTTCAATGTCATTTGATAACGGCTCAAACAACATATCCGCCGTTGATAAATTAAAAATAAAATATAAACCGATTTGTGACGGCGTATTTTTTCATTTAAGATGTGTTGCACATATTATTAATTTAGTTTTGCAAGATGGTCTTCGTGTTCCTGAAGTTGAAGATTTTAAAACATCTTTCAAAAATATGTTACATGATGTTTTTAAAACTAGTAGAAAAAGATATGTTAATTATATAAAAATGTGTCACGATATGATTTCCATTTGTTTAGGACCAAATTGGGATGTCCCGATTAGATGGAATTCTACTTGGAAAATATTTAATAGTACTTTGCGATAAAAAGAAACGCTTCATGTTTTTCATGATGGTCTTGCAATGCGGGGTCGGGTTGTTCCGTTTCCGTTAGAGGGTTGGGAATATATTCAAGAAATAACTCAATTTTTAGAGCTTTTTAAAAACGCAACTACAAAATTGTCAGTGGTTTATTATCTGACAAGTTGTCTAACACTTCATCAAGTGTATTTAATGAACACATAAATTAAGTGAATATGAAGAAAGAAACGAAATATTTTCAGCAATGGTGGCACCGATGAAAGAAAAAATTTTAAAAATATTTCATCGAACTACTCTCCGTTTTTACGTGTTCCGCCGCACTAGACCCGTGCTTAAATGTTTCGGGGGTAGAAACTTTAATTGATGAGATAACTTATAATTTAGATTTAGATGAAAAAGATCCATTTTTTAATATTAATGCAAAACAACAATTTAATGATATTTTTAAAAAATTGTTTAATGTTTATGTTGAAAAATACGGTATAACATCAAACATCCACCGGTCATCGAACGTGGAATCGAGTTCGTCGAGCTCAAGTAGAGACCCGATGATTAGTTTATATAATACTTTGAGTAATGAAAACAGTAAACGTCAGAGGGGTAACACCCCAAGTAGCGAACTCAGTAGGTATACGGGAACCAGTTTTTTATCTACTATGACTCCCGAAGATTTTTTATCGTTTGATATTTTGACATGATGGAAAGGAAAGGAATCACAATTTCCAGTCCTAGCCGTTATGGTCCGTGATTTACTAACCGTCCAAGCTTCCACGGTAACTTCGGAGTCTGCATTTTCTGTTAGTGGCAGGGTTTTATCGATAAGAACAACAAGGCTAACTCCAACATCGCTAGAGATGTGTATTTGTTTAAAAGACCACTTAGATGCGGCCGAACGAGTACAAGATAAATCAAACCTTGAAGAAGAAATGCCAATTGAAAAAGAAATACACGAACAAGAAGTACAAACCGGACGATCGTCACCGCTCTCCGACGAAGAACTCACTTATGATTTGTCTCAACGAATTGGCACACAAACCGACGAAGACGATTAAATTAAAAAATTTGTATTTGTAATATGGATCTTTTGTTTTCTTTAGTTTAATTTTAATGTAATTTTTAATGTTATTTTTCGTAATGATTTAAGTGTTTAGTTTTAAGTTTATTTTTAATGTAATTTTTAAAAATACATCACTCAATAAAAATATATTTATAGTTGTCTTAATTAATCTACTTTACTATTGTTTTAATTAATCTACTCTACTATTTTTTAATTAATCAACTCTACTAATTTTTAATTAAATTATATATAATTTAAATAATATTAAAATATATTTGTAGTTGTTTTAATTAATCTACTTTACTATTGTTTTAATTAATCTACTCTACTATTTTTTAATTAATCAACTTTACTAATTTTAATTAAATTGTATATAATTTAAATAGTATTAAAATTAAAAAATAACCGGTTTTTTCAAACCGGTTCTGGAACCCAACCCGGTTTGGTTCCAACTCGGACCGGTTCCAACGGGGTTGGGTTTTCCACGCTCAAAACCGGTTCCAACCCGAACCGGTTCATGGTAAAAAACCAATCTCTAAAATGTTGACCTGGAACCGGTCCGGTTCGGACCCGAACCTGTTTAAAAAAAACAGTTTGTGCACCTCTATTCTAACGGGGTGAATATTCATGAGCGTCATATTAAATTTAGCTCATAGTTAATAACTAGTATTAAGCCCCCGCGTGTGGTGGGGGCATAAAATCATGCCAATTATCATTAACGTCACACCGCCATCAGCGGCCACCAACAGTAGAAGAACTCGTATTAAAAAGAAATAAAAACGAAAAGTATAAAACTAAACAGAAAGTAGACATAAAACGTTGAAACATACACGTGAAACGTAAAACATTAAAAATAATAACTAAATCGATCTAGGACCCACGCATTGTGATGGTGCCACTAAATAAGAAAAAAAATATACGTAAAAATGTTGAATCACACGCGCACGTTACAGCGTGTTAACTCGTATATTTAGAACGAAACATACAACGAAAAGTTTGTAAAAGATGAAAAGTATAAGGGCACAGAATTGAAAGTGAAAATTTATAGGGGTTAAATTGTAAAAAAGTTAAAGTATTGAAATTAAAAGTATAAAAAAATTAAAGGTAAAAAACAACCAAAAGTATGTTACAACTTTTTAAAGCTACAGTATAAATCATAATATGTTAAAAAGAAGTTGTTAATAATTAGTAACTAGAAGGTTGACGCGCGCGTTGCAGCGCGAGACCTTTATTTTTTTCTTTTTGTTTATAGATAAAATGGGGTTGTTGACTAAGGTTGCATACAAATATAGTTAGTCAAACCATATATCATGGTAAGCTTGATCTTAATTTAAGTTGTATGAATATTTGATTGCTAATAGTTATGTATATCAGAGGTGCAACGCAAATTAATAAAAGGTTTTAGACTACTTGTTACTCTCATGCTGTAAACATACAGATTGTAAAGTTAAGTGATATGCTTTAAAGTTCAGTGATATACTTCAAAGTTAAAAGATTATCACTTTCAACTGCATATTATCGTTTCAGATCTTGAAACCTTTCACCAACAAATCATCATCTTTGTACATTGATGGATTGACCAATCTTAAGTATCCTTAAACAATTCTTTAATCAGTGTTCGGTCCCAACAGAAACAATCGTTTAGGAAAACTCCTGAAGAACCAATTCACAAAGTGCAAGTACAAATCTTTCAAAATTTCCACCGAAAGCAAAGCTGGTTTGTAAACAGATATAAAAAATCTACCTAGAAACTATCCTTGAAACCAAGTAAAAGTGCTAATGGTTTTAAAAAGCTAGAATTACTTGAAACCAGGTGAAGGTGCTAATGGTTTTAAAAAGCCAGAATTACTAAAAAAACAAAAGATAAAGCTCCAAATGGTTAATTGACAAAGTTAATATATTTATCAATCAAACAATGTACTATAATTTTTTTTAAATGTAACACCATGTTCATAATAAATTATACCTCATATATTCAATAAGCTAGCAAGCACGTGCCTGTAGCATCGACTACAATTTGAAACAAACATGAATTTTAAATTATATGTGATCAACATCACACAACAAACCTATGAAAGGAGGTAAACTTAAATAATAATGATAAAAAGTAATAATACATCAGGGCGGTAATATTAAACAACATCAACCAAATGACATGTTAGTTTTATGGTTTGTAAATCGTCATGATTAAATTCAAGTTCTAAGTACTACAAACATAGTAACTATTTTAGTAAAGTATTGACTAATTGAATTAAGAAAAATAATTAGACAATAAAGGTGCATATCTTACTTGGTATGCCTTTAGTTTTTCAACTGCATTATCAGCAAGCCAGTAAACACCAACAGAATGCTTAAAACCGAGAATGTATTGCCCTAGGATATACCATGTGTGATAAGCTCCTCTCCTACATTAAGTGACGTGAGGACCTCACATTGTTGTGCATTTTAAATTTGATGTTCGACACCTCCAATAAAAATTTTAGCTTGTTTTTGACGTACCTGGTGCTGCAAAGAGCTCCCGCGTTTTCGCAGGGTCCAGGGAGGGTCCGTCCCATTTAAGGGAAGATGTACGCGGTCTTTCCCCCACATTTTGTAGGGAGGCCGTTTCCACGGATCGAACCTGAGACCTTCGGTCCATTAAGAACAGCTTTTACCGCTGCGCCAAGGCCCGCCCTCTAAAAGCTGTTCCTAAGGGACCGAAGGTCTCAGGTTCGATCCTAAGGGACCGAAGACCTCCCTGGACCCTACGAAAATGCGGGAGCTCTTTGCAGCACCAGGTACGCCCTCTTGTTTTTGACACTACCAACTATTAAGGATTATTTTTCATTATGTGGCATCAAGGAAGTTAATTGATAAATTTGAAACGACAATGAGTATAAACTTTTGTGTAGACGAATGCTAGAAAAATTAAACTTCCGTTTTATAGATATAATTTGACGAGACCTTATTTATTTATCACATAGAAACAGAGTGAAAGAAAGTTACTATAATATTACCTCTACAATAAAGAATTTATTTACCCCTAAATATTCCTAAGATTACATTTTTTTGTAAAGCTTTGATGAAAAACATGACCATCTTTTGGGTTAAAGGTACTAAAAAAACTAACAGAGTGAAAGCAGCATTCACCTAACCCACAATTTGCTATATAAAAAAAATTGTGTTTCAGGGTCATGTATCTAAATAATTAGTTTTATATGTATCTAATAGATGATAAACCTCCAAATTCTTTTGAATTTACAGTACACGATGGCAACCATGAAAACCCAGTTTTAGTCCTATTTGTTTTTCTCACATGAATAAAACAACAAACTTATTACATTAGTATTTTGATCATAAACATATTAGTATGTTTACTACAATTCCAAATTTCAGGACTAAGAAACATACTCATGCATTCATCTTGATTCATTTTGATCATAAACATATTAGTATGTTTACTACAATTCCAAATTTTAGGACTAAGAAACATACTCATGCATTCATCTTGATTCATGCTGCCAACTGAAACTAAAATTTACTAAGAAACAAACAATTGCAAGATATAAACATGTGGTGGTGACTGAATTTATAGTTGAGAACTCAAATCAAATTTGAACCTCTAATCTATTAGTTAAAGAATTGGACCGAATTTTGAGGCACATGCACATTGAATTAGAGTGCAAACTATCATCTACGATAAGCTGAAGATCCCAAATGATTAAAACATATAAAGTTTGGAAATCAAATTAGCAATGCATCTTTATGAGCGACTTTTAAATATCAGAAATGAATAATGCAAAAGAAATCCATCACAGGGAAGAAATCAAGAAAATGAAAACACCACTAAAATGAAAATTAGTGTTGTTTACCTAACTACCGAAGAGGAAGAGGGTAAGGAACTTGCATATGAAGCCGCCACTTAGGGTGAATCAAGTAATTTTTTAGATCTAGAAAACCAAGCTCAGCGGCCGTTAAACCCACATAATCCGGTCGATGATTTACCCCGTTGGCCGACCAGAGTCTTTTATCGCCATCATTGAGCTCTTCAAACCTAGAACCACAGATCGATCAACGATGTTAAGTCACCGGAAGATTGTTATAGATTAAATTAACTCACCGAAAGGTTGTTGAAAACTGAATTTGATGATAGAAAAGCTTCTTGACTGCATCTTCTCTCTCTCTTGACATCCTTTTGTTGTACAGAAAATGCACGTGGCATGAGGAAAAGCTGGGAACCTAATAAATCACCCATAGCCCCATACACGTGTATATACAAAAAGCAAGGTGTCATAGTTAAAAGTAGAGGCTAAATGTGTGAAGAGAAAAGATTCGTGGTCAAAACATAAAACACTATTTCTTCCATGTAGACACCGACCATTGAGATTAATATATACCTAGATGTTTTACCGCGCGTGTTGCAGCGTGTTGCCCGTTTAATAAACCTGGGCATGTTTGATGATCATTGAGCGTTTTCCGTTTAATAAATCTGCGCATGTTTGATGATCATTGCAGTTAAACTAACCTTTGTTAGATGATCATGTTTGCAAATAACCTAATCAATGACACATAGTCATAGTGTACTTTTCGAAATACATAATTACAATCCAAAACACATATTATCATGACATAATTAGCTGAGAGAGAATTAAAAACACATCTCAACCAGTTTAATATTGATTCTTAGAATAAATTACAGCAAATACACTTAAAAATAGCCAGAGTAGCTAATTGTAATTGCTCTGCTCCTAGCTGTACTCCAATGTATTTGGGGCTATTGCTTGTGTAATACTAAATGCAATGTAATACAAGACATGAATTAAACTAAAATATAGACATTTGAGTGGTAGGTAGAAGTGTTAATTTCTCTTCCTTTCTCTTTTAACTCCTTTCATTTATTTTCAACCTGTGAAAGAAAAGATAAAATATGCTTTTATTCCATCCTAAATTTCTCATGTTTAAACTCAAAGACACAATGTGAATACTTATACACAATCTTGATTTCCAGCTAAAATTTCAAACAGTAAAAGTGAAATTAAGTACTTTCAAATCATATCTAAAAGAGAAATAGTTTTATATAAGTAAGATTAAGCACAAATCTCAAGTTTTGTGGAAATGTCATTAACTCATATAAACCATGGGCATAGTCCCTTGTTCTTTAAAGGAATTGTCTTGATATGCCTCCGAATGAAATCGATAAAATACGACATTAAAAAATGACAAAAGAAGAAAGTAAACAAACCTAAAGTTTAAAAATATTACTTATTGGCTAAAAGAAACTATAACTATTATGCATCTAAAGCTTGTACTTTATGCTCAAATGATGTCCATCAGTTCCGAATTATAATTTTAATCAAAAATCACACAAAATGATAAACTCTCATTATCAAGTCTCAACCCCTAAATAAATAACAACCAGTGAAATAGAAATACATGTTTCGTTCTGGAGCCGTAGGTCACAACCCACAAACCAACTTAACCCCTCAATCCTATTCCTCCTCCCAACCCTTTAACCACCACCTTAATAAGTTTAACGTTGTTGAATCGCCGCCGGCAACCACCATCCACCGCCTCACATCGGTGTTCCTGCAGGACGATGAGCCCCAAAACCATGGTTTATTACCTATCGGAGCACCCTGAAATCGTGAATTTCCGATGGAGCCACACCCAATCATGGGGCTCCACGTGGTCCTTCCTCTTCACCTCCATCGTGACGTACATCGTCCTCTCCGTCGTCCTCCACCTCCTCCTGTACCACCGTCGCCGCCCCGTCCCCCTAGGCCCCATCCCCGCCCTCCAACCCCTCTTCATGGCCCTCCACTCCCTCACCGTCTTCACCGGCGTCCTCTTCTCCGCCGCCGCCGAGATCCGGGACACACGGTGGTTCTGGCGCCGGACCAACACCACCCTTTCCAATGGTTCCTCTGCTTCCCAGTGTTTTCACTGCCGGATCGGACCGGCCTACCCGAGTCGGTGGTCGGACCGGTTTTGAATTTTTTTTTACTTTCTTGAGTAAAAACGGGGTGTTGAACTATAAATTAATGTGCTAGATCAAAAAGTAAACCGAATTCAAAAAACGGGCTCGCACGGGCCTGGGTTTTTGAAGCTGCATTCGTGTCCGCGACACGTGCGGGCACACACGAGTTCGCTGGAAATCCAACCTTTTTCCCCATTTTTGCACCCCCATGCGCGCGGGTAGTACTTGTAGCAAAATATGTCATAAAGATACACTAGAGTGATAAAAAATTACTTATAAACCAAACATCACTTTGTCCCCACACCAATGTGGGACAAAGTGTTCACCATAATCTTAAACATACATTCACACACACCAAAATATACTTAAATTTTATATATAACTATAAAATACATATATAAATCATATATAAATTACTTATATTTAATTACATATATAAATATAATTAAAATATAGTTAAATCCGGTCCAACCGGTCCTACCACCAAACCAGTAAGGCGTCCGGTTCGACGTCCGATCCGGTTCTGAAAACATTGTTGCTTCCCTTGGGCACCCGGCCCTCGGGTCGGGTCTTCTTCTGGTCCTACATCTTTTACTTGACCCGATTCCTCCACACGCTCCGCACCTTCTTCGCCGTCCTCCGGCGCCGGAGCCTCTCGTTCTTCCGCTTGTTCAATCATTCGATCCTCATCCTCATGTCGTTGATCCTCATCCTCATGTCGTTCTTGTGGCTCGAATTCTCCCAGTCGTTTCAGATTTTGGGGATCTTGTTGACCACTGCATCACTTATTTGTACTGAATGCATTGTGAGGTGTGGAGGTCGGTGGCACTGTAGCCACCGACATAAGAGATTAATAATAATAGAATATAATATAATATATATTGATAATTAGTTATGTATAATTATATATGATTCTATGTACTTTGTATTCATTGGGACGGAATTTATGTAGTTAGGAATAAATCATTTATATAAATAGCTGAGTTTGCTTTTTCCTTTTTGTGATACTTTTTGTGGTATTTATAAATTTACGCGTGTGAACATACAAAGATTATTGCGACCCCCACAAAGCCACAACAGGAGGTGTAAAGTGTGAACAAACATCTACGTCACTTTTTCCTGTTTTGAGTTTGCGCCTAACAAGTAAGAACCACCCGCCGCTCATAATGCAAAATTTACACACATCTGAGTTATTATTTACACTTGGATTTTCGCAGGAGATTTATCTTTTTTTATCTAATTTTTAAAGGTGAAATTCTATTGAAAAAAATAACAAGAAACTGAAAAAGAAAATTATATTAACATGTTCGATATAAAAAGTTGGCCAATGAATTCATTGGATAACATCAATCTTTGGCCGGTTCGTTATCCATAAATAAGATAGTATTTTTATCACCTTGATTATATTATAGATAGAGATGGATTTTAAATTATGAACTGTATCATTTTGCTCCCTTCATTTTGCAACCTTCAAATACACCAAGAGAAGAAGTAAGTATTACTCCATAAACAATTGTTTTTTTAAGTTCTATTCCCGAAAATAACTTTGTGAAAGCCTCCAAAGAGGTCAGTGACCGAGAATGCATATATTAAAGGTATGTCACACGATGTGCTATATGCAGCCCGATGTTATTGGTGAACGAGAAACTTATATGTATTTTTATTAAGACTATCTGTTGTGAGATAGAGACCAGGCTTAAATTATCCTCTAATATTGCTCCATATGACTAGCGGCGTATCTACAGTATAAACAAATAAAAGAACCGCTTTAAGCACTCAAAATTTAAGGGCCCTCAAATTTCAAAATAAAAACATATGTTTTTAGAGATAAATGAGAATGATAACAAAAATTATCGAAGGATAACAAAAATTATCGAAGGATAACAAAAATTATCGAAGGTTTATCGATGCCAACTTACAAAACTTGGTTCATCGAAATTGACTTACGAAACTTGTACACCAAAAGTTCATTAAGTGTTTAATGTTGACGGTTCTTTTGAGTTCATCAATTCTAATTCTGTTTTGCAATTAATCATCTGATCTACTGACTATATTATCTTATCTTCATTCATGCTCAATTACTTTAATCTATTATTGTTCTTGTGCTTATGTAAATCTATTGTTGTCAGTTTTAATTTTAATCTACATCTGCAATTGATATTTCTCTTTACTTTAATTAATTGTTACTTGTTAATCATTTACCATGCTGTTTTTTTTAGTTGATGATGTTTAAGCTAATTAAGTTGTTTTCTGTCCTAGGTTGTTTTCTGTCACACTATAAACAAATTTATTTATATCGTCGGTTTGAGTCAAAGGTCTTTAAGAATAACATATAGGTGAGGGCCTCAAAATTTGTTTCGCTTTAGGCCTCCAGAAATATTAAGTTGGCCCTGCATGTGACGTTAACTAGATGCCGACTCACACTAAATAGATCCTCTGATTAGCTAGCTTGACACTATTGTGGTTCAAGTGATCAAGGGTTCTAAGGAATTACTTAAATTTATTCAATTTTTTAAAACCATCTATTAAAAACAAATATTACATTAAAATATAAATAGAAAACATTACATATTTTTCAAATGATATAAATACTAGTATAATACAAGATCATCGGGTATTCTAGCTCCCAAATGTTTGACCAATTCATGACGCAAGTTTGTGTGTATTACTTTTGAGATCGCTTCTCTAATTGCATCATAGCAGGGTGGCCAGTCAGGTGGCTCGCGTCATCCATAGCACAAACAATTTTGTTTAAATTTACATACAGATGATCAATCTAGCTAACATTTGTATGTATTTCATAACCACCTTAGAACATTCACATCTTATTTTCAATTTTATTCATACAATTATACTAAAAATTATTATTTTTTCACTCTGTTTTTTAATTAAATAATATTTTTTATACATTTTATCATTATTTTTTATTTCACCCACTCACAACCACTTAAAATATATTAAAAAATTACAGGGGTTTGAATAGTTATTACTCAAAATACATATTAAACAGTAACATTTTTTTTATCGTTCACTCACATCCACTTATAACCATACCATATAATATAAAAATACACTCACATCAATTTAGGGAACGGGATGTGAATGCTCTTACAAACTAGTGAACAAAACCCACACTTACGATGGGTGTTGAAATTTGTAATGCTTGGTATTAACATCTTACATGTTTGTGTTCACCCTACAGTAAATATAATGTCAAAACATTAATAAAAATAAACAAGTTAGAAAGGTAAAAATCTGTATCTTAAGAATTGAAGGGAAAAAAACTCTAAAACCGGAAACCATGAAACAATTTTGATAATTATATGTTCGTGTTTGAAACATGTACATTAACACACATAACTTGATTTTGAATGAAATTTATGTCATGTTCTTAAAAATTTGTCATAAGTAACATGACTTTAAAATACTGGCACAACTTATGTTTAAATTCCTTTCGAGTGAAACTTCAAGTTTCTTAGCATCATTTGTTCTTATAAAAATTTATCATAAGTAACATGACTTCAAAAATACTGGCACAACTGATGTTTAAATTCCTTTCGAGTGAAATTTCAAGTTTCTTAGCATCAACTTTTAATCTGTTATAAAACTAGAGTAAATTGTCATTTTCGTCCCTGTGGTTTGGTGAAAATTGTCGCTTTCATCCAATAGTTTATTTTTTCGCATCTGGGTCCCTGTGGTTTACAAATCTTGTCATATTCATCCAGTTCGTTAACTCCATCCAACATTCTCCGTTAAATGAAGGGTATATTGGTCATTTTACATATATGTTTTATTTTTCTATTTTTTAAACCCCATTTAATATATTCCCTTTAAACAAATTGCTATTTTAGTCCCTGTGGTTTGGACATGTTTGCCAATTCAGTCCAAAAATCCCACCACCTTGGCATAAAACACCATATCACCACCACCCGTGATGGAACCACCATGTAGACGTAGGGTACAAATAACCCACACAAGACCGAGTACCAGAACCCGAAAGCCCGGCCCATGCGGGCGGAACGGTAAGCCAGCAGGACACGTGCCCCGCATTTAATTACATCGGAATCACCCCAATCATAACCGATAATTCAGTAACGGTCGGAGAACATAAAAGGTAATGGATTTGCCGGGGAATAATCCCTGTAAATCAGCACACGAGACGGGCACCACCACCTTAACTGGTGTTGTTTTCATTGTGCGTAGGTGTGAAGCTTCAGAGAGCATCGGTGGATCGAAGTTCAACAAGACCTGAACCATCCAGAGTTGGACCTCGTATTTACACACCACACCACCACCACGCCACAAAACCACCACCACTCCATCAGAACCACCCTATCATAAAACCACCAACACCACACCAGACGGGCACCACCACCACACATTAGATCTCCACCACCACACATTAAATCTCCACCATCACATACTAGATCACCACCACCATGTGGACCCTAGAAACCAACCGCTAATCTCAAACTTATAACAAACCCCTTTGAAAACGTATATGGAACCTTTGAAAACGAGTATTGTAGAGGTATTAGTAGGGTTTGATATGCATTTTCGAAGTGTATATTACAAGTCCAATACTGATTGTCGATTTTTAGGGTTTACATGGTAGCGACGATCCGATGTGCGTGGTGGTGGTGGGCGCTCTGGTTTGGTGTTGGTGGCTTTGTGATGGGGTGGTGGCGGTGGTTCGCTGGTTCTTGTGACGGGTAGTGGTGTGGTGGTTATTTTTGGACTAAATTAGCAAATACGCTCAAACCACAGGGACTAAAATAGCAATGTATTTAAAGAGTATATATTAAATCAGGTTTAAAAAAAACCTATATGTAAAATGACCAATATACCCCTACATTTAACGGAAATTTTGGATGGAGTTAACGGACTGGATGAATATGACAAGATTTGTAAACCACAGGGACCCAAATGCGAAAAACAAACTATTGGATTAAAGTGGCAATTTTCACCAAACCACAGGACGAAATGACAATTTACTCTTAAAACTACGTTAAATCCTTATGTATCAACAATACAAAAGGCGAGATATGATTTAATTACCAATCATTTAAAGAGGTTATCTTATAATTCTTTCATAAGTTATTAACTAATAATTTAACATATTTTACGTCGATTGTCTCAAATTAGTTGCTAATTTTTTTTTTCTGCCTTTTAAAAAATTAAGCTTTTCAAATTAATAAATAGAATACGAAAGGGTGAAATAGGATAAACGGAAAAGAAAAACATGATCTAACGTAATTGTGACACTTGTCGCAATCAGCTTCTGGTTTTAGATATAGATTATCCGAAGATGATTAAATAATTATCATGCAAATTTATAAATCTTTGTATTTTAAAATATAAAGTATTATGCATGTTTTAAGTATATATATAAAGCAGCACTAGACCTGATAAATGTTGATGATATACTTACGAGTTTATATCATTTATATTTTTGGTATTATGTGTAATTATGTGGATTTCTATGGTTGATTCTCCGCCACTTAAATAGTTAAAATCCAAAAGTCAAGATTATCAAATCTTTCAATACTATAAATAATAAAATAAAATAATATACGGTAAATATTTTTAGGAGATCCTCATGCAACTTTGCAAGGAAACAGAATTGGAATTATGTCAAGGGATTTCCCTTTTTGTGTTTATTGTACGATTTTTTAAGGAAAAAATTTTCCCTTTTTAATTAAAAATATACTAGCGGATTAGACCCGCGTTTTGCCAGGAATCAATTTTAACATATAAGAAAACGACACAATTATAGTTTTTTTGGGTTATTTTGGTTTGGTGATTTTAATGACGTAGACACGTCACAATGATAGTTTATATTTACATATGCTTTGACGATTCGTTATATATGGTTATCATACTATACTAAAAATATGGTATTTGATAGGGATAAATTTTAATTAAAATAAATATGTTGAAAGTAAAAACTTTAATCAATTAAAACAAATATTCTTATCAAAGGACAAATGTAAAAGAAATTTAAAGAAGGAAGCAATAATACACTATGAATTTCATATGGTATCTTAAAATAAAAAAAATTACTAATATGTCTCAAGGTTTTAATTTATATATATATAGTGAATATACATAAATCATATTCAAATACATTGTAGGCTTTAAGTTCATTTGTTTTCTCTGTGACATTTATTTTATCATTGTTTGCCCTATAATGTATGTATGGTTATGATATCTGATATGTCAATGATGCTAGGATCTCTCCTGAGCACAAACAATTTTAACTCTAGTAATGATCTCCCTTTTATTTATACATGACTTCTTTTAATAATCTTATATTTTTTTCGAACAACAATTTTTTTAATCCTAAATATCACTTAAAATTATACTTGTAAGTATAAACTCACACCGGTTTTACAATAAACGATTTGTCATTTCTAGTAACCATAAATACAAATTGAATATCGCGGAAATATAAAGTTTATAACGGCACATAGTAAATAAAGTAGATTTGTATCCGATTTAAAAATAGTAAATTAAATTTAAACAGTCGTAAGTGTTAGTAATTTGAAAAAGCCAATTGTGGTGGTGTTTGTTAAATGTGGACGGGGGCCGTGGTGCCGTCGTTATTTCAGTCGGCATTCTTTCTTCATTGTAATTAGTGAACGGTTTTTGTAGTTTTTTTTATATATTATACTAACTTTAACGAAAGAAAAGAATATGATAAACATAGTTCTTAAAATTTTCTATAAACAAACTCATAACACATGATAATTTTTTAACGATTATATTTAACTTGTTAGTCCTGTATAAATAGGACACTTTGATAATGAATCATACGATAAACTACATAAAAATTGAATACACTTAAATAATATTTCGACTATATAATAGTTTAGATACCACCAATGAGCTCTAAATCAGTTGGTTGTTGGGAGGCACCGTATAACTTTTCAAATGGAAGATCAGTGGTTCGAGTCTCACTTGATGCAATATGCTCAAGTGAGTTAAGGGTTTTGTCGCAGTAGACATTTGGATGGTAGATTTCCTCTTGAATGGTAGCGGGCCGTATCACCAGCGTTATTTGTGTTCGTGAGCTTAAAGTATTTGTTATAAAAGTTTAAATAACTATTAGAATATTAATAAAAGTTAAATAGGACACGTCACCACCATATAAATGTTTAGAGTCGAAGTAAAGCAAAGTACCTTCTTTTAATTCATTGGCCGTGTCATCTAGCTGGCAACAAAAAGACCGTTTGAGTAATATAATTTAATCACATTATTTTTGTTACCATATTAAACTTTTTAATTACTATTATTAGTATTACTCTTATTATTATTAAATAGAAAATATTAAAACAAAAGTAGAATTATTACGCTAAGGTTATAAGTTCAAATCATGCACATATCTTACAAGCACCAAACATATGTTGATCCGACACCCACGGATCCTCGCATGTGGTTGGGTTTACCATGCCGCGTCTTTATAAAAAGAAATTAATATAATGGCTACTTCCAACTTTTTTATTCAGTAATTCGGTTTTTAATATAAAAAATTAAAACGTTATAAAAAATCCGATTATATTTTTTTTGAACAGTAAATGTATGACCCTGTTTCGGAGGATATGTGTTATTTTAATCGGGTCCGTCTATCAATTTTTCAGTCGGAACCACACCCCAACCCTCTCAGGAGAAAACTCATTGCTGAGAAAACCCAGTGACTCAACTCTGAGAATTTTTTTTAGAGTAAGAATTGAACCCATGATTTTTTTTATTTACATATCATGAGTATGAGCTAACGATCCTGGTAAAAAAATAAAAATAAAAAAACGACTCTATAAATTCCCCTTCACGGAATCATAGTACCACCCAAAGTCATGGTGGTATTCAGAGAAAGAAAGTAACATCTCTGTTTTTCATTGTGGTATTAATCGATAACAGTGAAGAATTTCATCGGTTTTTGTTGGCGTTAGCTGTAATCCACTCTTCCTTCGTTAAAATCGCTGCAGGAGTTCGAATCATTGAATCAACAGCTATTTTAACGCTTTTTTTCTCTGTAAAATTCATCCCCTGAGGAAGAAGAAGGTGAAATGATGCAGATGAACGTGAGACCTTGTTTAGACGAATTCGAAAAGCTTCTTGTTCGAATGAACACTCCGAGGTCAGTATCTCCATTGTTTGATCTTCAACTTTTAGGGGTTTAGGTTTCATATTGGTGATCACGAATCTATCGAGAATAAAATTTTAACCTAAATAAAACGATGCAATATGTTCAATGAATAACATTCATATTGATTGATAAAATTAGATTCAATGATCTGTCGGTAACGCAATGTTGACTGCAAAATTTGAATTTTCTTTCACGTTTTGCTTTCGTCTCACTGGTCTCAATCAACTTTTATGGTACGTCGCAGGGTCATGATCGACAATGCTGGTTGTGTAAACGCAACCCTCGTCATGGTACGTTTGATAAATTAATGAATTTTATCATAACATCAATATTAATATCATAGTTTGACTATTTATATCTTGATAAATTATAGATTGATAGTATGAGGAAAGATGTAATTCTTCTGGAAGCGGTTCAAGTTCTTACAGATCTTAATCTTTTAATTAAGAAAGGTTATGTTTTTCTGATGGAAGGGAATATGGATGGTAAGATTATATTTTATCGTATGTTTTGTGCTTTTAATTTCATTTTCTACTGATTAATTAACAGGTATTAATTTTGTGTATTATCCACAGTATTTCATGTGACTAATTTGGATGGAAACAAATTGACAGATGACAACATCATTAACTGCATTCAACATGTAATTTCCATCTTTGAAACCTGTTTAATGACTTCTTACAACAATCTTTTACCCAATTTGTGTGAATTTTGTTATATTTTTTGCTTTGTGTTCTGTATTAACTATCTTTCATTGTATTTACAGTCACTTGGAACCATTCACAACGCAAAATCTAAATCTATTGATGGAATGACAGCAATCGAGCTAATGGGAACGGATAGAGTTGGGCTTTTATCTGAGGTTTTCGCAGTCCTTGCTGATCTCAAGTGTGATGTGGTGGAATCTAAAGTATGGACTCACAATGGGCGGATTGCTTCTCTAATTTACTTAAAGATTGTGAATCCGGATGCCCCATTGATGATTCTCAGAAACTTGAGAGCATAGAAGCTCGGTTAAGGAACGTGCTAAAAGGGGATAATGATATCAGAAGTGCAAGAACTTCAGTTTCTATGGCTGTCACTCACACAGAGAGAAGGCTTCACCAAATGATGTTTGCAGATCGTGATTACGAGAGATCTTTGATTATTAAAACTAATGGCGATTACTCTTCAGATGTATCGGTTCAGAATTGTTTAGAAAGATGGTATACCGTTGTTAACATCCAGTGTAAAGATCGACCCAAGCTTTATTCGATGTTGTTTTCACCTTAACAGATATGCAATACAATCTTTCATGCCACGATTGATACTACAACGAACGGAGCATATCTGGTAAATTTTCATACCATATTAGCGTTAAAGATCTCAAGATTTTAATTTATCTATAATGGGTTTTTGATTAATTTGCTAAGTTTTTAATCTTTTCGATGATTCAGGAATTCTTTATCAGACATACAGATGGGACACCAATAAGTTCAGAAGCCGAAAAGCAACGAGTGACTCTGTGCTTGATAGCCGCCATTGAGAGAAGAGCGTGTGAAGGTGTAAGGCTGGAGCTATGCAAGAAAGATAAACCAGGACTGTTAGCCGAAGTGACAAGAATATCAGAGAATACGCCCTAAATGTCACACGAGCTGAAATATCCACAACAATGGGTAAAGCCGAAAACATATTCTATGTAACGGACGCCCTTGGAAAGCATGTGGATTCGAAAACCATCGAATCAGTTCGACGTAGAATCGGGTTAGATTGCTTAAGAGTCAAGGAATTACCATCACCATATAGGAATGATGAAAAGGCAGAATGTAGAAGGTGGGGCAGTGTTGTTAGCACTTGGAAGCTTATTAAGAAGAACCTTTACAACTTAGGGTTGATAAAGTCTTAAGGGGAAATTAAAAGCATATTAATAGTTTGCTTGAAGAAGAAGATTTGTTTGTATATAAAATATTGGTGAGTTAGTTGATGGTTGGTATTAAGTTGGTAATATACAGAGACAGAAAGGCAAGGGCATTTAGTTGGGTGGCGGTGGTAATTATTTAGGTAGATGATGATGGATCCATTTGTTCCCCACATAGATATGGTTGGTATTGGTAGTTGTATATAACGTGTTTTATAAGTATTAGTGCTATAATAGATAATGATGGATTTGTTTATGCTGTTATCTCACTTTTTATTGATTTAATATCATATATACCGTTTCCACTTAGGTAATTTACTCTATATTATATAGTTAGGATGTTATAAGTATTTGCAAGAACGATGGACATTTGGACAACTAGGGGAGTATCTTACATGGAAAGAAAAATAAAAAGCAACTGATATATTAGGTAGTTGAACAAAATAAAATAAAGAGCAACTCATGCATCTAAATGGGCTATCATGCATAGAAATAAAAGTATAATTTTATAAAAGTTGATTAAAAAACAACCAGCGTATCCAAGCATGGGACATATGGTCACGCCTAGATACACGGGTTTCACTGAAGCTCAAAGATCATCACTCTACAAATACCATCGTTCTTCTGGCCAGGATCCTCGAAAGGCTGATCATGTTCATGGACGACACTCACCAACAAAACATAACATCATCCGCATAGACAACATGAGAAACTGTTGGGACCATCATTAAGAAACAAGTCTCCCTTATAAATGTCTCTTTCCATTGTCGTGAGCATGATCACTTTTACACCTTCCATGAAAATAAGAAAAGCGATAATGAGTACATTGTCTCACTCTCTCCTGAAAATAACATTTTTGGTCGGTGTCTTGACATGTTAGACAACAAAGGCAACCTGACGACAAGCTGTCAAAAATCCACCTTGAAGAACATGTATTTCATGCTGCCTTTTTGCCCAAACTTAATGAATGATCAATGATGTGCCTGTCAAGATACTCCTTTCTAGATAAGTTGAGTGCTCGCTACTTATGATTGTAGAAATCACCTTCTTTAAACCAAACCCAAGGATTTTGGGTATCACTTCATACATGCATCCAACAAGATTAATCAGGTGAAAGTCTATAAGAGACCAAAGATTTCCAAGATCTCCAAAGATCTCACTTTTAGACGAAGGATCACGCAAGACGGTGGTCGGGGAACACAACAGACGTTTACTGCTGGAGGTCGAAAACAACCTTGTCCAGGAGTAGTACAATCCCAGAGCAAGAAGAATGGCCTCGAATTGACACACCCTGGTCAACTTCAAGAAGGTGTGATACCTCCTTACACACATGTTAACATAAAGTACTCAGCAACCACCAGTTGTCATGAGTCAAATGTATGGACGTTAATGTGCTGTGTGGTGGTAGGTGTCAGAGAAAACATGGGACCTAAAAATTGGATAACTGGTTTAGATTTGGGAAATTAGTGGCACTTAAAGTTTGTTTTCTACCGAGTGTCTGCAGCTGCTGTAAGGTACTTATATGTACCTGGTTTAGACGAAGATGGATTGCACCGTTTGGCACGTGGCAATGATCCTCATATGGCATCTTCTACAGTACCTAGTTCCATCAGTCTACTAGTCCATCGATGCATAAATAAAGTATACATGTAACAACTAACAAGCAACTCTACACTTTTATCTATGCTTGAATAAAGTTTTTATGGTTGCAACACTTGCACGGGTGGATATGTGGGGAGAGTAGGAGAGATTACAAGTTTTTTCAATGGCAGAAGTGTAATTTATATGGGCTATTTCAACATAAATTTAATGAATACTGAGTGGTATGGAACATGAAATATTTTTTTTGGATATTTACGAGATTAGAAAGGACTATACTCTCTGGTCGGGGGTTAACTACTATGTTATGCTAGCAGTTATAGGCATAATCAGTGCCAGAAATACACGGGCCTCACTTGAAGCCACCTAACTCCAAACCCACAATTATGACCTTCAGTTGACATTCACTCCAGTCAATCCCAAGAAACAAATAACCTGCCAGGTGTAACTAGTAAAATATATGGAAGCAGAAAATACTATGAAACTATCAAATATTAGACAACAAAGAAACTGATGTTCTATTTAACTCAAATGAAGTTCTTGACAGTTTCATGATACTTTTCTGTTGACTAATATAAATACTAAAATACCACAAAGCACAAAAAATATGAAATAAGAGACCATAAAAAACATAGTTTTTCTAATGACAAGTAGACTAACCAAGACCTGTACCAGCTTCTTTCCGAGGTGCATCAGCTTTTATACGGGGAGGTCTAACGATTCGGTCAATGAGTCCATATTCCAAAGCTTCCTGGGCATTGAACCGCTTAATCCGACTTAAGTCCTTGTGAACCTGCACATTATGGTTTGTGAGATATGGCCATGCCTAACATATCAAAAACCTTATATGCGGGAGTGTTTGGATGAGGATATGAAACAAATTATCTGATTATTCTAACAGAAGTAGTAATAATTACTCTTTAGTGTTTGGATAAAGTCATAAAGTGATTCTTATTTCTTATTGCATTTGAAAAGGTTAAAATCTTGGAAATTTAGAATTATGCAAGTTAACTTTAAAGATTAATATAATTTATAAATATGTTACTATATTAGACAAAATAATATGACACATTTAAAATTTAAACATTCTATCATTGATCACCTAATATAATGATTTCTGGAACATTCTCTCTTTTTCAAAAATCAGAAATAACTCCAAACAATGTATTGTGCTACAAACCATATCATAGGTGATTATCTGATGCTAATAACTAAAAATCACATGATCAGTTCCCAAATACACTTTTAAACACCCCCTTAAAATGTGTTGGTGAAATTTTATATGATATACCTGCTCCACCGGTTGACCAGTCTTTTGAGCCAACTCCTTAAAAAGATAATCTCTGATTCTTAAAAGCTCATTCGCCTCATTTTGAATATCATCAGCCTGAACATCATTTGGCTCAGAAAATTAAAAGACCGGAAATAATTGTAAGCTTTACTTGACAAGATTGTATGTTCAAACCTGACCACGAGCTGCTCCAGCTGGCGACTCTAAAGCAATTCTTGAAAGAGGCATTGCGAATCGTTGACCCTTTACAATTCAAGATAATTAAAAATAGATCAAGAACACATTGCTAATTAATATACAATACAACCCACACAGTGTAAGGATAGCAGTATAACACACCGATATCAATATAATGAGTTATGTTCATGAAAATGGATTCAAAATTACCTTTTCTCCGGCTGCAAGAAGAAAGCCAGCTAGATTATAGGCATAACCCACACAATGGGTGCCGATTGGACTTTGCAAGCTTTGCATTGTGTCATAAATAGCCATGCTTGGTGTAAGCTGCAAAAGTAACATAGAAAATTCAATACACACACACACACTCTTTCCAAGGGACTACGATGAGAAAGAACTCACATCTCCACCGGGGCCATTAATGTACATATACATTCTTTTGGAATTATCAACACTGTCAAGGTATAACATCGTTGCCAATATTTGGTTACTGAATTCTTCATCTATGTTTTGCCCAATAAAGATAACACGTTCACGATACTGCACCAAAATTGATTTAATACATAGAAGTAAATATCAGCTAGTTTCTAGTACTTCCACAAATAAAAGTTCTGTATACTCACAAGGGCGTTCCACAAATCAACCCACTGCCAGGTTCCTTCACCAGGAACCCTATAGGGTACTCTTGGTGTCCCTATTGGCATCATTGTAATGCGTCCCCGTGCTGGCTTAATGCCAACCCTGAAAATAGAGGTTAAATAATATTGAAAACTCAGGTATATTATCCGTATAGGTCATAAAAGTTGCACATAAAAGTTGCACATAAAAGTTGCACGCATATTTTCATGAGTAATAGTGCAATACTAATATGATATAAGCACAAAAACGTTTTAATAAACATAATTCAGACAGTGCAATCAAAGTATTACCAACAGCATATATGAAATGCAATTACAAATGGAAGCTTGAAATTAGGTCATGAATAAGTAGCATACTAAAGTCCAACAATTCCTAATCATTGAACTTAATTATAGGGCTCAAAGGTCACACAAATGACAAAACTACACTCTGATTCAATTGTTTGATATACAAATCCAAAGTGCACCTCAAATTTAGCGCCCATACGGTACGAGATTTGGTTTATTGCATAAAATAAAAACATTTGAATTGAACATAGATTCATATATAAGAATGCAAATACTGAAATTCCTAGATTATTTCACCTTGCTATTGTTTTGCGTCAACAGAATATTGATAGAATACACACCTGGGCTCAATACTTTTGTGAATTTTCTTGTGCAATTCAGCACTCAAATTAGGTCTCGAAATCCCATAAGAATCTGTCAAGAAAAAAGGGGAAACCTTTAGCAAACAAATGTAACAAAGATAGGAAGATAAGAGATAGCATCGATGAAGAATCTGACTAGGAGATTGAAGCCTTAATCCCACGAAAACCTTATCCTCGAAGCTGTCGATTAAACAAAATGATACAGTTAATTGAAAGCTTTTGTGTCAATTCATCCGAATAATCAAGTGTCGAGGAGAAGGCTGACCTGAGAGAAGGCTGAGGGGGATGTAGATATGAAGAACAAGTGATGGAATTCAGAGAGACCGCCATTGTTGCAAATTCCACAAGGTAAGACCAAGATTATGCAAAGGGGGCAATTTTTGTGTTGAAAGAAAGATACGGGTCGGGTTCTTTCGTAACCGGGTAAAAATGGAGCACAAAATTAGTTTGATTTCAGTTAAATTTTTTTTTTGTTTAAAGGTTAATTGGATTATTAAAATGAGAAACTTTTGGTACCAGGTTGGTAAGTTTCTAAAAGATAGCTTAGGACTATCTAAAATTCACTAATCACTGATACATTACAAGTATTCTGAACTATCCTGAAACTCTTAAAAGCTGGAAATGCAAACCTGAATTACTCTGGAATTTTTATTTTTATTTTAAAATAATTCAAAAGAAAATTAATTTTTATTAAAAATAAAAATTGCAATAATTGAAATAATAAAAAAGAAAAAAACAAATACAATAAAAGAATCTAAAAAATAAAACTAAAAATCACAAGATCAATTATATTTCTCGACTATTTTTCATTTCCGGTCCAATACTATTTGCAACATTGGACCATTGATGTGATCGTGTGGTTCAGTAAACGTTTTTAAGTCTGTTCCATCCGTTACTCTCTTATCGCATCGCGTTGTTCATCTAACAATGCGATACTTTTTTGATATTGTTGTTTTTTGTACTCGACCAACTCTTTATAGTTTTCTTCTTTCATTGAAGCGTAGGCCGGAGTTGCTCGCTTAAATCTAAATTAACGCTCAACGAGCCGGTGGACCTTTTTTGCTTTACGGGTCGGCCTTGTAGGTCCCGTTGCGGTCGGGAATGTGAGCCGGTTGATCATCCTCGGGTGTATTCAGGTAGTTTCCGGAATCCGACGACTTTCTTTTTTTTTTAATGAGACCCCCCCCCCCACGTTACAATAACGGCAATATAGTTGTTGCATCTTCGGCTTCACCTTGGCGACTATAGCCCGAAATCAAGTACCCGTCAGAGTACCCACATGGGTGGCGGAGGTGTACCCGAGCGGGTACCCGCGAACGCCCTCCTCCCTTATGCATTTGTTCTCATCACACCCAAACCTGAGACAGCAAAGGAAATTATTTTATGTAAGATAAAATATTTTACCCAATTTAACTTATTTTATTGTTTTTATTTTAAATGAGACTTGAATCCGATATTTTTTTTTAACAAAGTCCAGCCAACGTAGTAGGAGATTTGGTTTAACGTCATATATTTTAAATACCACTTAATGAGTATCAATCTTTTTTTGAATTTGACTAGCCGCCATAATAGTCAATTGATATGGCTAGTAATCGGTTGTTTAAAATGGAGGCATTTTAAA
This sequence comes from Flaveria linearis, assembly GCA_024085815.1. NCBI lineage: Eukaryota > Viridiplantae > Streptophyta > Magnoliopsida > Asterales > Asteraceae > Flaveria > Flaveria linearis. The sequence continues at coordinate 1,381,405 of CM044014.1, read as the reverse complement.
GACTTAATTACATGGTAGGTTCCTGTGATAGTCCCGATTTCACTTTTGGTTCCAACTCTTAGAAACTACAAGGTTGGTCCAATACTTTGCACAAACTTACACTAGGTCCCTGAAGTGGATGTCCGTTAAGTTTTTCTGTTAAATTTAAAAAATGACTAAATACCTTGTATTAAAAAAACAATTCTCAAATTGGGCCCACTAAGCATGAACCCATCACCCCACTAGAAATCCACAGTCCATTCAAAACCCAACAATCGTCCCCCACCCATCTTCCTCAACAACCAACATCACCATCACCACCGCAATAAACCGGAAACCACCACCCATGGCCCTTCCGTTTATCATCTTTTCCGGCATCTCTCCAAGTCCGCGATGCTACAATCAAAAGTTACAGATCTGGCAACTTCCATCGCCACCATCGCCACCATCGCCACCATTGCCATGGCTGCCATCCCCATCACTCCGCGACCCTTTATCTCCGGCAACCCTCCACCTCTCTATCCTGAAACTCTTAAAAGCTGGAAATGCAAACCTGAATTACTCTGGAACTTTTATTTTTATTTTAAAATAATTCAAAAAAATTAATTTTTATTAAAAAATAAAAATTGCAATAATTGAAACAATAAAAAAGAAAAAAAAATACAATAAATAATCTAAAAAAAAACTAAAAATCACAAGATCAATTATATTTCTCGACTATTTTTCATTTCCGTCCAATCTCAATACTATTTGCACATTGACCATTGTGTGATCGGTGGTTCAGTAAACGTTTTTAAGTCTGTTCCATCCGTTACTCTCTTATCGCATCGCGTTGTTCATCTAACAATGCGATACTTTTTTGATATTGTTGTTTTTTGTACTCGACCAACTCTTTATAGTTTTTCTTCTTTCATTAAGCGTAGGCCGGGAGTTGCTCGCTTAAATCTAAATTAACGCTCAACGAGCCGGTGGAGGGACCTTTTGCTTTACGGGTCGGCCTTGTAGGTCCCGTTGCGGTCGGGAATGTGAGCCGGTTGATCATCCTCGGGTGTATTCAGGTAGTTTCCGGAATCCGCACGACTTTTTTTTTTTTTTTAATGAGACCCCCCCCACGTTACAATAACGGCAATATATTTGTTGCATCTTCGGCTTCACCTTGGCGACTATAGCCCGAAATCAAGTACCCGTCAGAGTACCCACATGGGTGGCGAGGTGTACCCGAGCGGGTACCCGCGAACGCCCCCTCCTCCCTTATGCATTTGTTCTCATCACACACCCAAACCTGAGACAAAAAAGAAAATTATTTTATGTAAGATAAATATTTTACCCAATTTAAACTTATTTATTGTTTTTATTTTAAATGAGACTTGAATCCGATATTTTTTTTTAACAAAGTCCAGCAATGTAGGGAGATTTTGTTTAACGTCATATAATTTTAAATACCACTTAATGAGTATCAATCTTTTTTGAATTTGACTAGCCGCCATAATAGTCATTGATATGGCTAGTAATCGTTGTTTAAATGGAGGCATTTTAAAGACTTAATTACATGGGTAGTCCTGTGATTAGTCCCGATTTCACTTTTGTTCCTAACTCTTAGAAACTACAAGGTTGGTCCAATACTTTGCACAAACGTAACACTAATGGTCCCTGAAGTGGATGTCCGTTAAGTTTTTCTGTTAAATTTTAAAAAATGACTAAAATACCCTGTATTAAAAAAACAATTCTCAAATTGGGGCCCACTAAGCATGAACCATCACCCCACTAGAAATCCACAGTCCATTCAAAACCCAACAATCGTCTCCCCACCCATCTTCCTCAACAACCAACATCACCATCACCACCCGCAATAAACCGGAAACCACCACCCATGGCCCTTCCGTTTATCATCTTTTCCGGCATCTCTCCAAGTCCGGCGATGCTACAATCAAAAGTTACAGATCTGGTCAACTTCCATCGCCACCATCGCCACCATCGCCACCATTGCCATGGCTGCCATCCCCATCACTCCGGTGACCCTTTATCTCCGGCAACCCTCCACCTCTCTATCCTGAAACTCTTAAAAGCTGGAAATGCAAACCTGAATTACTCTGGAACTTTTATTTTTATTTTAAATAATTCAAAAGAAAATTAATTTTTATTAAAAAATAAAAATTGCAATAATTGAAACAATAAAAAAGAAAAAAACATACAATAAAGAATCTAAAAAAATAAAACTAAAATCACAAGATCAATTATATTTCTCGACTATTTTTCATTTCCGGTCCAATACTATTTGCAACATTGGACCATTGATGTGATCGTGTGGTTCAGTAAACGTTTTTAAGTCTGTTCCATCCGTTACTCTCTTATCGCATCGCGTTGTTCATCTAACAATGCGATACTTTTTTGATATTGTTGTTTTTTGTACTCGACCAACTCTTTATAGTTTTTCTTCTTTCATTAAGCGTAGGCCGGGAGTTGCTCGCTTAAATCTAATTAACGCTCAACGAGCCGGTGGACCTTTTTTGCTTTACGGGTCGGCCTGTAGGTCCCGTTGCGGTCGGGAATGTGAGCCGGTTGATCATCCTCGGGTGTATTCAGGTAGTTTCCGGAATCCGACGACTTTCTTTTTTTTTTTAATGAGACCCCCCCCCCGTTACAATAACGGCAATATAGTTGTTGCATCTTCGGCTTCACTTGGCGACTATAGCCCGAAATCAAGTACCCGTCAGAGTACCCACATGGGTGGCGGAGGTGTACCCGAGCGGGTACCCGCGAACGCCCCCTCCTCCCTTATGCATTTGTTCTCATCACACCCAAACCTGAGACAAAAAAGAAAATTATTTTATGTAAGATAAAATATTTTACCCAATTTAAACTTATTTTATTGTTTTTATTTTAAATGAGACTTGAATCCGATATTTTTTTTAACAAAGTCCAGCCAATGTAGTAGGAGATTTGGTTTAAGTCATATAATTTTAAATACCACTTAATGAGTATCAATCTTTTTTTGAATTTGACTAGCCGCCATAATAGTCAATTGATATGGCTAGTAATCGGTTGTTTAAATGGAGGCATTTTAAAGACTTAATTACATGGGTAGTCCCTGTTATTAGTCCCGATTTCACTTTTGGTTCTTAACTCTTAGAAACTACAAGGTTGGTCCAATACTTTGCACAAACGTAACACTAATGGTCCCTGAAGTGGATGTCCGTTAAGTTTTTCTGTTAATTTTAAAAAGACTAAAATACCCTTGTATTAAAAAAACAATTCTCAAATTGGGGCCCACTAAGCATGAAACCATCACCCCACTAGAAATCCACAGTCCATTCAAAACCCAACAATCGTCTCCCCACCCATCTTCCTCAACAACCAACATCACCATCACCACCCGCAATAAACCGAAAACCACCACCCATGGCCCTTCCGTTTATCATCTTTTCCTGCATCTCTCCAAGTCCGGCTATGCTACAATCAAAGTTACAGATCTGGTCAACTTCCATCGCCACCATCGCCACCATCGCCACCATTGCCATGGCTGCCATCCCCATCACTCCGGCGACCCTTTATCTCCGGCAACCCTCCACCTCTGACTAACCTCCATCATTTGCAGATCTGGTCAACTTCCATCGCCATCATTGCCATCGTTGTCATCCCCATCACCATTGGTGCATCAGTTAGTTTCTTCATGGCCGGTGATTTGCAGATCTGGTCAACTTCCATCGCCATCATTGCCATCGCTGCCATCCCATCACCATTGGTGCATCAGTTAGTTTCTTCGTGGCCGGTGATTTGCAGATCTAGTCAACTTCCAACGGGACCACGGTGGTCCGCGGCCGGTTTTCCGGCGAGTTATGGTGGCTGGTTTTACGACGGTGGTGTAGTCGGTTGGTTGAGCTTTAGAAGGAAGATGATTTGTTGTTGCCACTCGAATAACCATTACCGTCACCGGCAGCCCCACTGGAAGACGGTGGTTGTGGTGGTCGTTTTGGCAGAGGTGATGGTTGTGATGGAGATGGGCACGGTAGTTTGTCAAGGAGATAGTGATTGTGGTGGGTTGACCCGGTGGTGAAGGGGGAGGGGAAGCAGAAGGAGAAGGGGAGTGGGGTGAGGTGAAATCAATTAATAGTATCTTAAGTTTATTTATTACAAGGGTAATTTGGTAATTTCACATACACTAACTGAAAAAGATAACGTCCGTCCAAACTAAGGACCATTAGTGTTACGTTTGTGCAAAGTGTTGGACCAACCTTGTAGTTTCTAAGAGTTAAGGACCAAAAGTGAAATCGGGCTAACCACAGGGACCACCCGTGTAATTAAGTCCATTTTAATAAAGAGTAAATTACCATTTGCATCCTTGAAGTTTGGTGATTTTAACCATTTGCATCCCTACAGTTTAAAAATTCTCATATACACCCTAACATTTCATTTTTCTTCCCATTTGAATCCAAAGCACTAACACCGTTAAATTATTCTGTTAACTTTTTATAAAATGATAAAATGCCCTTAGTTTTGAAGATTGTTGTATAATTATATGATCTGCATCTACATTTAGTTTTTTGTGAGCTTAATCACTTCAATTTTTGATATTGATCTATCTGATGCTTTGATTTTCAGATCAAACTATGGCTTCTGTAACTCACCTTCATCACTCTCCTCTCGCCGGAAACAACCGTCGTTTCAATCGTCATATCCATTTCTCCGGCCTCCGATCACCACCACCACCGTCATCCACCACCACCCACCCTACTTCAACCATTGACTTAACGTTGACTTCCATGGAAGAAATCTTCATCCACATGTGTGAGCTGTAGCCCCCAAACCCCTGACACCGTTCCTCTCATTTCACTCAAATCGCAGATCAACTTCACTACAATCTTTTGCTCAATTCAATCCAAAACCCCATTACTCAAATCCCAAGCTGAATTACCTTCGACTGCATCGTCCACCATAAAAAGGTTCGTTCTTGGTGATTTGGGGGTTTTCCATATCAATTGTTTCAACTTCGATTTTTTCTCTTGATTGGTATCATTATCTTCTATATAGTTCTTTAGATTGTGGTTATCTTTTTCCAATTGCTAAGTTGAGTTGGGATTGGTCTGCTATGAGCAAAAGAACTTTGGGACAAAATGGTCTCACTGAACCCAGTTTCAAGAAACAAAAGGGCAAAATCTTGTAACCAATGATGACATTTCTGAATCCGTTAGTGTAAATAGTGTGAGTAGATGGTTGGAAGATGTGGGGTTTGGTAGATATGCAGGTGTGTTTGAAATGCACGAGGTTAATGAAGAAGCATTGCCTTTGAAATGCACGAGGTTGGTGATTTGGGGGCTACAGCTCACACATGTGGATGAAGATTTCTTCCATGGAAGTCAACTTTAAGTCAATGGTTGAAGTAGCGTCATGGCGGTGGGTGGTGGATGACGGTGGTGACGGCGGTGGAAGTGGTGACGGTGGTTGTGGTGGTGGAGTGGGTGGGGTTGTGGGTTAAGAGATAGAGAGAGAAATAGATAAAGAAGAAAGGACAATTTAGTCTTTTTACAAAAAGTTAACAGAATAAGTTAACGATGTTAGTGTTTTGGATTCAAATGGGAACAAAAATGAAACGTTAGGGGGTATATGAGGATTTTTAAACTGTAGGGATGCAAATGGTCAAAATCACCAAACCTCAGGTATACAAATGGTAATTTACTCTTAAATAAATATTGTTGATTACGACTCGTATTAAATTTAACCATATAATATATATATTATATATAATATATTTTTTAACTCATTTGATTCCTCTTCACTAATTTTGTTAGTTAACTTTGTAAAAGAAAAAAAAACTATTTTAATGGTTGTTTAAATTATTTTCTTTAGGTTCATGTATAAATTTTTGTTAAATAAAGTTGCATTCAAAATCAATTATTTTCTTAAATAAAATCGACGGTATAATAATTTCTACGTTTATTATATGTACCTAACAAGGTTACATCACCTTCATAATACTATGTTATGGATGTTATGAATAGAAAATTAAGGACGGTTACTATATAATGTTTTTTTGTGTGAAAGTATGAAGTTTGGAGGAAGAATTGTCACGCAATAACATGTAATAATTACACAAGGCGGATTACACTCGCGTGGTATTATCACGCAATAATACTTTTTTACGTAATTAAATTTAGTTTTTTTGTGTAAAATTCATCTCTGCGCTATTAATCTTTACACTTGCATTATAATCAACACGTAACATTTACCATTGCATGATAACAATGTTCATTTCGTATGAAAAGCTCATTTGTATGGTAACCTTTGTTTTATACGTTTAGAAGTCGATAATATTCCTTTAACGAGTTCACAAGACCACTCTGTTCACCACTTGGCTCCTTCTACCTCCCTCCCAATATTTTAACCGAACAAACTGACAACTTCCCGTCGCCACCGATCCACACATCTCCACCGTCGCAAATGCTGCCATACGCCACCGTGCAAGAAGCCGAAACCGCCATCGGCCGATCTCTCACCGCCGCTGAAACCCTATGGTTCAACCACACAGCCAACACGTCCGATTACATCCTCTACTGCTACAACATTCTCTTCCTCTTCATCATATTCACCACCGTACCTCTCTTCTACCTCCTTATTGAACTCATCTTTCGCGATTATGTCTCTGCTTACAAAATTCAACCTAAGGTTAAGATTTCATTGAGTGATTACTTCAAATGTTACTTCGATGTAATGCGCATGTTCGTCCTCGTCGTTGGACCTCTGCAGCTCGTCTCTTATCCTTCGATTAAGGTACGATTTCTCAGTCTGATTTCAGTAGTGATTTGTGATTCTTACTGCTTCAATTTCACTTCGAATTGATCTCTGATCTTTAATTTTTGAACCTAGTGTAAGTGACATTTGTTATTCGTGTTTGGAATTTCTCTTTTATCAGATCCAAATGATGCATAGAAATTGCTTAGAGAATAGAAATGTAGTGATATTATAACTTATAAGTTATAACCTCTTTTGTGCTTGTTGTTGGGGATTACTGGATAAGTGTGGTTGTACTTGAAATAGAAGGAATTGTGTATGTGAAATCACTTACAAAATTTGCACAATGTTCTTATTGTTTGTCATTGGTAATGTAGATGATGGGGTTAGGACAAGCCTGCCCTTGCCGTCGTTGATGGAGGTTATATCTCAATTGGTTGTCTACTTTCTTATTGAGGACTATACTACTATTGGATCCATAGACTTTTTCATTCTAAGTGGGGATATGAGAAGATTCATAAGGTTCATCATGAATACACAGCGCCTATAGGGTTTGCAGCACCGTATGCGCATTGGGCAGAGGTTTTGATCCTTGGGATCCCGTCATTTCTGGGTCCTGCGATTGTTCCAGGCCACATGATTACATTCTGGTTGTGGATTGCTCTGAGGCAGATTGAGGCTATTGAGACTCACAGTGGGTAAGTCGCTTATGTTTTGGGAAGTAAACCAACCCTCTAGCATTGCTTTTTCATTTTGTGTGAAAAATGTTCTTTTCATCCTTTGTCTTATTTACCAAATGATGCTTAATAGTGTATTGCCTGATTGCTAATAGTGTGCTCAGTAGTATTAAATAAACTTTTGGTGTTAATGAAAATGATCATGGTACCTTTTCCTTTTTCTCCCCTTAATTGCCTTTGTATTATTAAAACTCACTAATTTATGGTTTTATCTTCCCCTTGTGCTTAGTTTGACTCTCCTTTTTCTTTGTTTTTAGTTGAATATCTCTATTGCTTAATGTTTCACATTTTTGCAAATATTATGATAAATGAGCTTAACATGAAATTAGAAGCTTGTTAAGTTATTATTATGTGGTATAATAAACAAACAAACATACCCAGTAAGTCCCACTCAAGAGCAGAGGTATGTGGTGGCAAGTCTTTCCTCTATCTTGGGAAATAGAGAGACTGCTTCCGGAATTATGTGGTATAATAATGAAACTTTATTAGTACCCTGCATTAGTTGTCCATGAATTTTTAGAAAAGTAACTTTATACGTGAAACTGTAAATTTCTTCTGGTGGTGTTTGTTAATTTCAGTTGGGGTATCTTGAAACTAGTGCTAATCATGCAGAAAAATCTTCGATAAAATGTCGACCATGAAACATAGCATCAGCTCTTTTGCATCATTTAAGATTTCTATAATAAAATTAGACATGAAGACTGTGATTGAAGGCCTACTTTTTTCGTTCCAAGTAGAAAAGGAGATGGGACCTGGTACACGTATAATGAAGTAATATGGCATAAGCAAAATATACTAGTTTTCTTAAATTTATGATGTCACGCGTGCTCTTCAGTTTTTCCTAGAATATATGATATCACGCGTGCTCTTTCAATTTTTCCTAGAATACAAATGCCCATGCTCCTGGTTATATTCTTTCATAGTCATGGTATACTTTCATGGTAATGAATGTGGTCCTAGAACTTTAGACTCTTTATTGACCTAATTAAACAAATACTCCTACAGAATACTCTCTGCTAGAGTGCTAGTCAGGAATCATCACTCTGAATCAGGTTGATCTTTAGTGCTTTTTGCATTTTAGCAAGTCTAATAATTAGTTACAAGAAAGTGACAACTATGATGGCTTGAAAAATTGTTTGATGAACCATCATCATTCGCCATTTGTTATTAAACAAAAACTTAAATTTCAAAAAGAAACTGAAACATAAAATAAATACAGTATATCAGTCGTCTACCGCAGTTTGTAACACACTTATACTTTCATGTTTCTTGATCGAGTTCACATCATGTCGAATTTGCTTTTACCAGTATAATCTAAAATAAATTAATTCAAGTTTACTTGTTTTGGTCTTACCTGAGCAGTTGGGTTTTTCTTATCAAGTATATGGATTCCATAAAGCCTGTATTTCTTACGCTTATTTCTTAAGAAATGGCAGGTATGATTTTCCATGGACAATAACAAAATATATCCCTTTTTACGGTGGTGCGGATTACCATGACTATCACCATTACGTTGGAGGCCAAAGCCAAAGCAACTTTGCATCCGTCTTCACTTACTGTGACTACATATATGGAACAGACAAGGTAGTTACACTACATCAACTTTTAACGGAACCTTTACTTTCTGTTATCCCTTTTATCGTAGTGGGATAATCCTGTTTTTGTTTTCTTATCTCACCAGGGCTACAGGTACCATAAGAGACTCCTGCAACAGGTATTCATACAACACAACATAAATCTATTTTAATTGTTGATAATTGTATCTTGAATTCTGATCCTGGTCTAATATAGATACGAGATGACTCAAAAAGCAATGGTGGATCAAATGTTCTGGGCCAGGTACCAAATGGAGTGATTGACATGACAACCGAGAACAATCCGGTTTTGCATTTTCAGAAACTTTAGCTTTATTGTAGTGTGACCATACATGTCATTTAACTCTTTATGATATCTCATGTCATGGATATTTTGCGTTTAGCTGTTTGATTTTAATTTCGCACGAGAATGATTCTGTGCATGGACATGCTTGTATGCAATGCTTCACTGGTACCTCTATGGTTTTAATGTATAGTTAATGTGACCATTTACATGAAAGAATCTTGCATTGAGTATTTTGTTCCCAGGCATTATTATACGAGTCCCTAAGAGGACATTTTTGATAGTTAAGTGACTACTTTTAGCTAAATGGTTGTATGAATTCTACTTTTACTTTACTAGTAACACATGCATCAATCGCACACGTTTTTTTTTCCAGTGTACAACCAAGAATAGTGAAGATGATTTCCATGGAAATACTTTGTATAAAACATCAAGCAACTAAGCTAGCGTGCCATTTATTCTTGCTAAAGCAAAAGGACGTTTTTTTTTTTTTTTTTTTTGGTAAATTGTAATCAATGTTCTCAGAACCGGATCGGACGTCGAACCGGACGGCTTACTGGTTTGGGGTCGGACCGGTCGGACCGATGGACCGGATTTAACTATATTTTAATTATATTTATATGTAATTAAATAATAGTAATTATATATGATTTATACATATATTTTATAGTTATATATAAAACTTAACTATATTTGTATATACAGTACTAATTTATGGTTTAACACCCCGTTTTTACCCACTAAAATCAAAAAAAAAAAAAATTCGAAATCCTCGGAACCGAACCGGTTCGCCGGTCCAACCGCCGACTCGGTTCGAACCGGCCGGTTCAATGCTCCAAAAACGAACCACTATCGACCGGACCGGACCATAGGCCGAATCGCGGTCCGACCGGTCGGACCGGCCGGTCCGATCCGGTCCTAACAACATTGATTGTAATTGAAATTTGAAAGGTGATTTTTAATTGGCCAACATTTTGGGCCAGTTGAGACTTGAGTGTACGCAGTTTTTTATTCCAAAGTCCAAACCCAAATGACTCTCTGTTTCTCTTGCCTATAAGGCTTATAAATCTATCATCTAGAATTGATCGATTGGCCCAGAAACTACTGGGTTTTTTGCTGATTAAAATTGATTTTACTGCGAAATTCAACTATGCATTGAAGTAGCTTTCCCATAATTTTATTTCCTAATCAATTTGAGATTTATTTTGAACAAAAAATATGTATCTAAATAACTTAATCATTAAAATGAACAAATTATCGTAACTAAAAGGTCAGAAACAAATTTATCATCTCGTTTACTTTTAACTTTATAAAACTGTAGAATCCATGTAAGCTAATACAATCCTACTCGTTCATAACTTATCATTTATAAGCTACGATGTATTATGAAACATATAAGTTAACTAAATGAATATAAATATAATTGTGGAAGGGGTGGGCTTCGGGTAGGGACTAGGGGATTGGCTTCTATCGGATTTAGCGGCTTTCAACATTGGGTACTAGAACCTGACCAAGCCGCACATGAGCACGTACATTTTTTATTAGTGTTAAAAGTTTAGGTAGGGTTCTTTGGTTCCTTCCCTTAGAATAGTTTTAAGTAAAAATAATATGGTCATTTATAGTTATAGTATTACTCAGTGGCGGATCTAGAAGAAAAGTTCAGGGGTAACGTAAATTTTTTTTTTACCGTACATTTATATAATAAAAGAAAAAAATACGATAATAAAGGGGTCCGAATGAAGATCATTCACACAAATCCGAAGGAATTGAACTCGAATAATTGAACTTGAAGAAGTTGTTGACTTGATATCAGAATCAGCAGGTTGCATATCATTATCATTAGCGATAGGGACAAATGTTGTTTGGGTGATCGACGACAGGGTGAGGCGGTGAGGGTTATTGGTATAACTAGTTATTTTTTTTAAAATTTTTTTAGTTTGGGTAATGGGTATTTGAGCTTGTAAACGTGTTAGGTTTTTAAGTTATTTAAATTTGGGTTTATTATAATTTTGGTCATGTTATTTAGTATTTTGGGTTTGTTAGTTATTAACTTATTATGTTTTTATAAAATATTATTTGATATTTTGGTTTGTTAGTTGTTTAGTTATTAAATTTTAAGCTTATTATAATTTGTTTAAATTATAATGTTATTTAGTAATTTCAATACAAATCCCTAATTGTCAATAAAACCTAAACATTAAATCAAATAACAATTAATCAATCTTCTACTCTAGAAATCTTGCAAATAACACTTAAACCTAGAAAGTAGAAAGAATACCTTCAAGGATTCAAGGATTCAAGGATTCAACTCTTTGATTTGGGGGGTGGGGGCAGTGGTTTGAGCAACACTGCAGCAGCAAACAACCAACAAACAGCAGCAGGGCAGGCACATAAGCAGCAAGCAGCAGCAAATCGCAAACAAACAGCATTAAGAAGCAGCAGCAAACAAGTAGGGATTTGGGGGGTGAAACTTGTTTCTTCATTTTCCAAATCCCTAGTTCAATTTCAAATAACAAACTAAGATTAACAATTCATATACAATTAACACAATTCAAATAACAAAATTCAATTTCATAAACCTAACAAAATTCAATTTCATAAACCTAATTTCAAATCCCCAATTTAAGTTCATAAACCTAATTTCAAATCCCCAATTTCAAGTTCATAAACCTAATTTCAAATCCCCCATTTCAAATCCCCAAATTCAAATCCCTAATTTCAAGATCATAAACCTAAATTACCACAATAACTCCACAATCATAAATTACTAACTCAAACCAATTTCAAGTTAAAAATTTCAAGTTCAAGGGCAGCAGGAATCACTGAATCAGCAGCAGGAACCGAGCAATTTCAAACCAATTTCAAGTTACCACAATAACTCCACAATCATAAAACTCAAACCAATTTCAAGACTCAAGTTACCTGTTCGGAACCGAGGGAGAGGCCGAGAGGGAGCAGCAGCGAACGAGAGGGAGAGGCCGAGAGGGAGCAGCAGCGAACGAGAGAAGTGAGCAGCAGCGAGCCAGCGAACGAGAGCAGGGAGCAGCACTGCAGCAGCGAACGAGAGCAGGGAGGCGGGACTCGGGAGCATCAGGGTTGGGTTCAATGTGTTGGTTTTGGGTTTTAAGTGTTTTTGGTTTTTTAATTGGGTTGGGTTTTTAAGTGGGTGAATGGGTTAATAGGTTAATAGGTTGAATTTAATTGGGTTGGGTTTTTTTAAGTGGGTTAAATTAATAAATTGAATTGGGTTTTTTAATATTTTTATAAAAGGTAATATTTTTATTAAAATATTACATTAATTTTTATAAAATTTAAAATTTCCTATAAGTTTTTAGTATAAATTTTTTTTAGGGGTAACGTAAAATTTTCTCAGGGGTAACGTAAAACCATAAAAAAAAATTCTGTATAATTTTTTTTTACACTACGCGTTAAAAATTCACCACATAGGTCCGCCCCTGGTATTACTTGGGTGGGTAGTTTTACTTCTTTGACTTCCACCCCTCCACCTTAAACACAATGAAGCATGATGACCTGGACTATATAAGTTCACTACGAAGGGCATTAGGTTTAAAGCTATAATGCATATATTCTTCACCTCTTTCTCCTTTCTCGAATGTCACCAACGGAGTGCGGGAGAGGGTTTTGTTGAAGGGAACATGAAGATTACGTATAGGCTTCGTATATCATAGTATAACGTAATAATAGAGAATAACAGAGAAATCCCATCTTATATTTATTTGTTTTAGTGAAATCTTGTAATATTAGAATTCAATTTATATTGTGTATATTTTAATTTGTTTATATAAATTCCGTAAAAGGCAAAAATTCTAATTTTGAAAAATTTAAATTTTCTCAAAAATAGCTATACTATGTGGTGTATAGCCCTATACGTGATGTATAACTTGGATGAGGGAGGAGGACGAGGGTGGGTTGGGTGGGTAAGTGTCATACGGCGTAGCTATACGCAGGGTTATATGTGAGACACTGTACGCTATACGTCACATATAGCACTATACGTGGGATATATCTTTGATTAGATATGTGGGGCTGAGAAACCTATACGTGACGTATAGGACTGGCGTGATTTGGGTTAGTGTTATACGCGGGCTCAGATAAGTTTATATGACACAACGATATGCGACATATAGTGTTATACGCGGCGTGTAGCTTATATTATTATTATTTTTTCCATTTCGTATATTTGTTTTGTTGTGCAGATATGCCATCCGATTCAGGGGTCCAGGCTGATGTTGTTGATGCTATTGCCGAGCATATGTGTTACAGTTTGAGGCCGATAGTATCAATCACGTTAAGTGCTCAAAGTTTGTATGGATGAAGATCGCCCATGAAAAGCCGTCGATTGGGAGGTGATGTAGAGCTCAGTGAGCGCGACAGACTTGCTACTATTATCGGAGACAACACACCATGGATCCACATGTTTGAGATTGCTTTTTTGCCATCTTACAGGAGATGGCGATAGAGTTTTTGTGTATGTATACTTACATTCGTCCTCAGGGGATGGAGGATGACGAACGTCCCGAGATTTCATTCAGGTTATGTGAAAATGCAAATCAGATGTCGATAGAGCAGTTTAGTGTTATCTGGACTTTACTTCGAGTCAGACATTTACCCCTATATTCATTCAGGGAACTATTAAGGTGAAGAAGAGTAGGTTGAGAGAGTGGTGGCCTTAGATTGTCAGCGGTGCGTTTCAGATGACTAAGGGTAGGGTCACTTGTATTAAAAATCCTCTCAGTAATATAGGATGATTGTCACATCCATCATGAGACATGACAAGAGTCGGGAGTGGTGCAATATTCCCGACTTATTCTACTTATATTGTTTTCTCAACGGGACCACGTGCAACCTTACAAGATGTATGGCGGAGTATTTTGTGTCGTATTATCATCGGTAGGAGTGAGGGGCGGTGTACGACGGTACATATATCAAGTTGATTGCTCGAGTGTTTGGTTATCTTCCTCGACATATTATTGAACTGTCTCCAACGATCGAGCTGGCGAGACTAGATCATCAAAGTTGTTCGGCATTGCTGTTTGGCATTCGTATTATACATCAGTTTCCAAGAGGCATACGATTCTCCTTTCAACTCAGCAAGATCTGGAAATCGGTTCCCGCTCAACAGATCGACGTTGATGATCCGAAGCAACATCCATATCAGCAGCCGCATGAGTAGTCACCACTCTATCAACCGAGCAAGCAGTCGCCACCACCATATCAGTCCACATCATTCTCGGCATATTTATCGAGATGTGAGGCTACCTACACGTATGGAGGTATTTATGCAGGAGGTTGCGGAGAGCTCGTGGTGGCTCGATCAACTTGTGGATCTATGGAGTGGCATGTTCAGCTCGAGATTGTGCGAGTGCGTGCCCCAGGTATCGATCATCCGGAGTTGCCATCGCCTCGACATTTCCAAACTCGCCGTAATTTTATATCGTTATTAGAATGTAACTTTTATTTTGTTATGTATGTAATATATATATATATATATATATATTGTATTAGTGTTTGTATTGTTGACTCTATTGTTCAATTAAATTATGAATGTTTGTATTATTTGTTTCGTCGGTTAGTTAAATTACAAAAACAAGTAATAATATAAAACTATTTGACATAAAATTATATAGCCATAACAAAAAAAGACGTAAAAATAGGAAAAAAGTATAAGGAGACAAAATTTGTACTCAAACCTACAGGTGGTGTATAGCACCATACGCCACGTATAGGTGTTATGGCTCTAGATGAGTTAGGCGAAAAAAAAACTAAAGCCATACGATGCACACAGGGCTATATGTTGCGTATATCCTCCGCCGATAGCTAATGTGACACCTCGTACGACAGAATGCCAGGGAATGTTTTATGGTCATATACGCGTTGTATGGTGTTATATGACGCACATACGGTGGCAGGTGTGACATCTGGTAATTTTTCATTACCAAACTCTCTTAGTTCCGTTAGTTTATGTGTCATGAGCACACACTAGTTGACGCTGAACGTTGGTGACTTAATAACAATTATCTATGATAAACAAATAATAACCTAATTAATAATGTTGATTATTAGTTCATGGTTATGTAATTTATGAATTTTAAATATTATTTGTAAATTTTATGTAATAACGTGACTACGTGCAATGTATTTTTCATGAGTTGTTATTAGTTAAAAAATGTTTGTGATTATTATTGTTGATTAATAATACTTGTAATTTGTAGTTAAAATGATTTAAAAAGGATGCTAAAAGACTAATTTTTATAAAATATAATTAGGGAGGGATTAAATGGTAAATGTTAATTATGTAAAGTGGAACAAAAGCCCGAACCCTAGCCCCCTTGTCCCATTCAGCCGAAACCTCTCCCAAACCCCCCAAACCATTCGATTTTGATCAATAACATCAAGAACAAGTCGAATTTGATTTGGTTTCAAGTTGTACAAGTTGAATACAAGTGCTAATCATCATCTAAACACACCTAAAGGTAAGTTTTATCAAGTTTTTCATAGTTTTTGATGATGACAAACCCTAATTCGAAATTAGTGATGAAAATATGAAATTGATGATGATTTGATGATGATACGATGTTAGTTAGGTTGTATTAGGGGTGTGCAAAAAACCAAAATAATCAAACTGCAACCGAAAAAACCGACGCAGCCGAACCCAAAATAACTGAAACCAATAAGAAACCGATGGTTTGGTTTGATGATTATTAAAAACTGATTTTTTCGGTTTGGTTTCGGTTTTGCTTGTAAAAGAAACCCAAAAAACCGAACCGAAACCATAAAACCAAACTTGTAAATTTAGAGGTGTATTCATACACTTATAAACTTGACTAGCTTATAATTATTTATTTAAGTTATGCTATCTAAAATAGATAGATATTTAGGTTACTAGAATAATATTTAAACTTTTTTGTTTGGTAGATTAAACTGTTTTATTGAATTTTTGTTATTGTATTTTATTAGTTGTAACTAATTTTATGTTAAGAAATTTATAAGAATATACAGATTATGTTTAAAAATCAATAAAATGATGTAAGCCCAAAGTTTTAGCTTAAATTCATTACTTTGAATCAATTAAAAAAAATAACTTGAAGCCCAAAAACAAAATCGAAAAAACCGAAACCAAACCAAAACCGAAAAACAAAAACCGAAAAAACCGAAACCGAACAATGTTAGAAATCTAGAAACCGAACTATCGGTTTTTGGTTTCGATTTTAGGCTAAAACCAAACCAAACCAACCACACACACCCCTAGGTTGTATGAATGTTAATCTAGGTTGATTGTGCAAGAAATCCATGATTTTGATGTGCATTTCATATCTTACCCAAAATAGTAACTTTTTAATGATGAGATTGTGCAATTGATGTTGTTTGATAATGTTTTTTTGTTAGTTGGATTGTATTGTGTCACACCCCGGTCTCAGGGCACCCCGGGAGTGCGACCGATTGGTACGCGTCATTGTTCACTTTTTTATTTGTTTGTTTTGAACGATGTTTACGCAGCGGAAAAACATTTCACAATTCATTATATAAAATAAAATAACTCTGATGATTTAAAAAAACAAACTTTCATATATTCGTTGGGAACTAAATACCCAAAATTTTACATAACATTGTTTAACGCAATGTTTACAAAATTTTCTGTCTACTGACAGATATTCAAAACTTGCCACAAGGTCTATGCCTAGGAAACTTTAGTCTTTCCAGCACTATTCTTGTTAATATGTTCATCACAGGGTTTTCATGTCTAGGATTCATAGTCTATCCAGTACTAACACCTGACTAAACATATTTAATCATGTTCACCTGAAAAGGTTTGAAAATAGTACATCAACGAAAAGCCGGTGAATACATTTAATTTGACACAAAAATATTTCGGCATGAATAACGATAAACAGTTAATCATAAATTAACGGTAAACCACACATTTAGCAGTCTATTTCAACTGAAATCCCCCTCCATATATACAAGTATTGGTGCTCAGGCAGTCTTACTACGGGACTCTCCGGATCTGCACTGAGTCTGAACCAACCCTAGTATGGGATTTTCACCCATCCCCAGGATATAATTTGATCAAACATACATATACTTCTGATCTAAATGTTTTAGCAGAATACTTCTATGCATAAACATGGTTAACATACTAATGCCATTTTCACAAAATAAAATCATTTGATGTTTTGAAAGTATTAAACGTATTCACCTGGTAAGTTGAAGAGAGCCTCTAAACTTGATTTTGTTTCTGAACCTCGAAGTAACTTAAGAATTAAGTCACAAGCTTTTAACACCTTGATTAATTTAAAATTCCTATACTTGTTGTCTAGAGCATATACATCGGCTTCCTAATCTCGGGTTATCTTTGTGGTGTTTAAAAGGTAGTAGAGAGTTTCATGTGTGAAAGTAGGGAAGTCGATCAAAAAGTTATGAAATGAAATGAAGCTAGAAGCATCTAGTTATATATGGATATTTCTTACTCATTAAGTATTTCTTACTTATTAAGTTTTATATTTTATTCAAACCTTAGCCATTAAGTTTTATATTATATTCAAAACTTAGCTATTAAGTTTTATATTTTATTCAAGACTTAGCTATTAAGTTTTATATTTTATTCAAGACTTAGCTATTAAGCTTTATCCAAACTTAGCCGTTAAGTTTTATTCTATTCTTTATCTAAACTTAGGCATTAAGTTTTATCCAATACTTAATACTTGTAACATCCCGTATTTTTTTTATTTATTATTTTTATTAGTTAAAAGTTAAATTTTATAAATAATCAAGTTTAATATGTTGATGTTAAATAATTATAATAACAATAATAATAATAATAATAATAATAATAATATAAAAATAATGACAATAATAATAATAATAATATTATTATTAAAATAATAATGTTAATAATGAAAATAATAATAATAGTGAAAATACTATTATTTACAAAATTAATATAATAAGAATAATAAAGTCCAGGGGGTGTTTGTGTCATTTTCGAAACTTTAAAAGAAACTTAAATACATGAAATAAAAACAATCGAAACCACAGGGACCAAATGTGTAAATATTCAAAATTCAAACTGCTTTCTCTCTCCTCCCTCGCGTTTTTCCGGCGGCCCTCCGGCCAACCGCCGGCGACCTCTCCGGCGACTCCAAAACACCAAATTCAGATGGTTTTGACTCGATCAAAAGCTACCGACACATTATAGAGCATGATTCGAACTCGTGGACACCTTTAATTTGAATAATTGAATGACCTAACATTACCAAACCCACTTCGACCCACTTTCGGCCGACCACGCACCAATCGAGCACAATGACACTAAATTAATCCAATTAATCGAGTATAAATACTCAATGATCTGTTCCTAGTCGAATGCACCTCTCAAATCAACCTGAAACATACAAAAAAACCTCAACTTCGATCACTTCCTTCTTTCGGACCTGCAACATACCCGAAAGCTATCTTCCAAGCGATTTTAACACCAATTGATTGAGGGCTTTGAATCAAGATCAACAGTGGAAGCTTCACACAACTTTAATTCGATTATCATCAACAATTTCCACACGAACAGATTCTGTCAAAACCGCGGCTTGTTCTTGTTGAATTTATCTTCAATTCGGACTTCATCACGTAAGTTAAACACATAAACATACTCGATTTAACATAGGGAATCAAAGCCCTATGATTCTAGATGTTAACAACATCGAATTGATTGTCAATTGGATCCAAGAACAGATCTAGGGTTCGGGAATTTGGGGGATTCATTCGAGTTGTGCTTAAAAAGAATTGAGACCAGTAACCATTGCGGCCACGGCCTTTGGTTCACTGGTTAGAGTGTGGATTGCGGGATGGAGGTCCCGGGTTCGAACCCGGTTACCTCCATGTATTTTTTTAGGCCTTTTTGACCTTATTAAAAATATACAAAAATTCTCAAAAATTATAAAAATAAGTTTTATAAACTTTTCATATTTTAAATCCTACAAAACAATTTTCTGTAAATTTATTTTATTTAAAAACTTTAATAGATTTTTATGAAATATTATTTAGAAATATTAAAAATACTTATTTTTATAAAATAAATTCTAAATCAAGTTAATTATGAGATAATCACAAAATCATATAAATATTATTTATAAATATTATAAATAATTATTTTTATAAAAATGGACACTTTATTAACTATAAATACAAATTAATATATTTTATAAATCCACAAATTATTTATGAAATTGTGGGTTATTTCTTATAAAATATATTTGAACCAAAGGTATAAATTAATACCTTATTACTAATCAAAATACTATAAGTGTAAATATTCTTATTTATAAATATTATTGGATAATTATAAATTATATAATTAGCCCACATTATTTTTATATTTAATTCTAAAAATATTTAAATACAAATATGAAAACCCTTTTAATGGAATCAAAATATAAATAATTATTTAATAAGTTTAATACTTATTGATAATTATTTATTAATACAAATAGAAATCTATAAAAACATTGTAACATATTGCGTGTGTGACACGTGTTAAACCAAATCAAACCAAATCAACTCAAACCTTACCAAATATAAACATTCGTATTAAAGACTAAATTACAATCAATAATAGGTATTGAACGTGTTTGATCGTGCAATTCTTTGAAGTTCTTGTTCATATACATTACATCAATTCAAGGTGAGTTCCGTGGCCCCTTTTTATGCTTTTGTAATTGTTTCAATGTTTTTCAAACTTGGGGGAAAAGTATGCTCACCCGTTTTCGATGCTGTAAAATCTTACATACAATTTTCATACTTGGAATCGACGTGATACTATTCTCATATTCTAATACATACATGGTGTTATTCTACGATTCTTACAACCATTAATTCCCGGGTTGGGAACCAACGGATAGGTATTGGTAGTACTACTGGGTTGACACCCCCACCCTTCGACGATTGGTTAACTTGTGAGTTACCAACACAGCTGCCAGCAATCAGGCCAAGGGTGAATATATTCCGACAAACTTATATGCATAACGTCATTAGGTTTGGTTGTCTTAAACACATGTTATGTGGTTTTTGCTTACTGTATGATTCCATATCAAATTCTACACAGCATCAAATGTTTTAAATTTAAACCTGCGGAACTCACCAACATTATGTGTTGACATTTTTGAGCATATCTTTTCAGGTGAACATAATCAAAGAGGATAGCTAGAGTTGATGCCTTAGCAGAGACCCCAGGATTTCAATAGACTGCATTTGTATTGTATATCATTTACTGTTATATCTGAACACTGTGTATATGGATTTTTAGAATTATTAAGACTATGATAGTCGTGGAACTGACTAACCACGACACAAGTCACCATTGTGTCGGGCGACGTCATGACACGGGGATTTTGCATATAATATGTCTCTGAAATTATACCAAGTGTTATGACGATCCCGTCCGTCGCATCCTCGTGTTTCCGCTATAAGCGGGGGTGTGACAGATTGGTATCAGAGCCTTGGTTATAGAGATTTAGGTGGAGAATTCGACCTAGACTATAACCTAAGAACCTTCATATAGAATGCATGCTAGGGATTGTGTGCATTTGATTTTACCTAAATGTCTTTCATGATTTGTGTGACACATAGACACCTGTATTCTGGATTTCCTGGCAAAGGCCCTCGGGCTAAGGCAAGCATATCGCATATATCTCATTACGAGACCTGGTATGCTTACCTGGGGATTTCTGGGATGAGTGATAACTATGGTCAATACACAAATCTACAAGGCAAATGGGTCAAGTATATTAAGTCTATAGACTTAATATACAGGTATATTCCTATATACCTAATAATCTACAAGTATGTTCCTACATACCTGATTTTATACATGTACACGTGTTATCTGAACATCCCGAGGAAGACATTATTACTCTTAGTCTTTCTCCATGGGATACTTTTATACTAAGAACTTTACGCTTGTATGCGCACAACATCATATTATTAGGGAACTTCGGTGATCACGCGTAGCGTCGATCTCGGATATTGAATCCGACCCTATCATTATTATGACTGAAATCCTGAAAGTATGACGGATATGCAGTTACCATTAGACTTAATGTGCTTATATGCTTATTTGCTATTACATGCTATTATTGGAATACTGGCTCATGGACATAAGGACATTACATTATTTATGCTTGATGAATTTAGATAATACTATGATGTTAACTTGGGGTAAGTGGAGCTAGGGTGACCATGCAAGGTAAATTACCATTACGGGTGCACACGTAATTATAATTCACCATGCATGAAAAGTCTGGCTAATCTTACCATGAGGTAACGATCATGAGTATCACAAGTTTCTATTCTATACCCTAGGGTGCTAGGGTCATAATTCTAGTAAGTCCTTGTTGAAGGCAATCAAACATTATAAGTCCTTGTTAAAGGCAATCAAACATTATAAGTCCTTGTTGAAGGCAATCAAACATTATCATTTACTTAAGTCCTGTCCTACTTAGAGCCTTCATAGTATTTCCAATTATAATATTGACCTTATGAGAAATATCTCCACTTAGCGTTTCAGTAACTACTGATTAATGCTTAGAATGAAAGTGGAATACATAAATGTAGAAGAGTAATGATACTCTCTACACATACAAAACGTTATTCTTTAAGATTATGCTAAGGATAAACGGATGTCACGTAACTAGTTTAGGCATCGTTCTAGGTATGCCACGGATGTGGTGGGAACGCTGCGGGGAACCCTATATATAAGCATCCTTGGTATACCAAGAATGTGTTTAAACTAGGCTACGTGATGATCCCGTTTGACTGAGGCATGGATCGGTTTGGTTGTAAACTATACGTGTACGCTTTATGGATATTGCTACGTCACATTAAACTATTTACACTTTGGAAATGTTTTCTCTACAGTCATCAATTCCCATGTGGAACCGATGTATAGGTTTGACTGTAACCATTTATAACTGGTAAAACCACCTATACATAAGTGTAGTTGCGGTGGCTCTTATCAAACTTATATTACGTTATTCTTTAGAATGATGCTAAGGAAAATTAAGATGTTATGTAACTAGTTTAAGTATATTTCAAAGTATATCGTGGATGTGGTGGGAACGCTGCGGGGAACCCTATATATAAACATCACCGGTATACTAAGAATATGCTTAAACTAGGCTACGTAATGATCTTGATGGACCGAAGCATGGGTTATTGGAACTTGATGAATAGAATCATATGTGAATCTTTTTATACTTTGATTCCTATCAAAGCACACACAAATCTTAAATCATAGTCAATGCATTGTGTGTCTAAATCAAATAATTTTCAATATGAGCTTTGAATCGTTATTCGTGGTTTTCAAATTCTCGTCAAAGTCTGTGCCTTACCACCCAGTACATACAAGGATGGAAGAGTGGGATGAGTATCTGCTTGTTGGAACGCATGTCTTTAACAATTTGTGGCTGACTTAATGCTGTGATTAGTCGACGTACTCGCTTTGATTACACTCGGAACAACTCATTGTTTTTATGCCAAATCCCTGATTGTCATTTTCATGCTGTATAGCTCATATTACCCCAAATCTCATAAAGTATCTTAATGACATTTCAGGATGTCATCTATCAGCCCTTCTATTACTTCTTCTGAAAACGAATCGAAGCCTGAAAAGATTCTTTTAGCATACCTAGTACAAACATCTTCTAGTAGAAAATCTAAACCTGAGGAGGTGATGCTTGATGCACCAGACTCATTTGAAGAGGAAGAACCCATAGACCCTGTTGTGCACACTCTACCTGCTGTCGCCACTGCACCGATTAATCCCGTGGAGCCTAACCCTGCTGCACCTGTAATTCCTATAGCATCTACAGTTGCAAGGAATGCCCCCGAGGCAAGACCCCAACAAGTGAACAATGGAGGAGCCGTGAGACGGACGGCTCGAATTAGAGGGTTCCCAGCAAACCGGATTAAGATCTGGCCGCCCGCCGACGAGACCAACTTAGGGGGCAACTATCCTGACCTACCCCCGAGTCTCTCTAGTTCCTCCAGCAGTGATGACGACCAGGACTGATGTCACACGGGCACTAATGGAGAAATAATGACTGGAAAAAGTCATTTCTAGTTACTTCGTGCTTTATGTTTAGACCCATCTAAACTATGAGTATTTGCTTATTTGGGGTGTTACTTACGCGCTTGAAACCTTGGTATTTATAATGATGAAATGAATATTATTACTTTTGCTTTGTCATTGAGGTACTATCCTGAGAAGTCCATATATTCCCTTCGATTTTGAATCGAATGTTCACATCTCATTATGATATCGAATCAATTCTTGTCTTTGATTTCGTCTTTCTGATTTAAATTATTCAAAATTTGAACACCATCATAACGAATTCTGCTATCTTGAACTTCGATCTTAAGCTTGTAATCATGATTTTTCCTTTGATACACTGATGTAACTTGAAATTTTCCGAATTCCTAATCGACAATAATTTTCCTTTCGTCGTTAAGTTAAACTTCATACCGCATGCACCGTGGGAAACGCAAGAGTTTTCAAGACAACACATGACTAAGAACACTCGTATCTCCTAAATGATTATACCTCATCAAAGCAGGGGAGATCCCCTTACTTTAATGAATCACTATTGCGATAAATGGTTTTCCATTTGTTTGTTTTGTGAAATTTCATCCTCTGGATTAGGGTGACTTCCTTATCTTGAGGATTGACTTCAATTATTCTCATTGAAATTCACATTTCACAAATGACATGATCTCACCAAAATAGGATCGAAACCCGTATTTTGGTGACAAATATCTACCCTCGATTGTTTGAATTCCATACCTCGATGACTAAATCTCAACTCTTGATCTTCAACTTACCATGGTTGTAATCAAGTAACGAGAAGGATGAAGTAACTTGAAGGATGAACCGATGTTGGTAATTCGACCTACCAAGCCGAACCATGATTCCTGAGCCTGAAAGGAGACCCGATCGTATTAAGTTGATTTGGATTCCAAGCTTGGAGCACTTAAAATTCTTAAATCGATTTCTCTCCTTTTATCCTCATATTTTGACCTAGCTATATGGAAACATTTATTCCTTACTTATCAACTTTCATTTGAGTTATCATCAAAACGTGATTGTGCGATGGTAGGCTTCCTAAACAATCCCTCTGCTGAAGATATTATCAACTTATAAACATGACTTTCTGGTCACGTAAAAGTTCTCAGCTGAACTAATGGATTGTCGAACTGCGTATGTAAACAGAAATTGCTACCTTGCAAAACATGTTTACAAATACCTTTCCTATTATTCGCGTCACTCCTTGAACCGCTTTTGAATCCTTAACCTTGAAGATCATTAAAATTCTATCTTGAATTTGAACAACAAGACTTTAAAAGAGAAGTTCTGAAGAGAGTTACCAGCAAAGAGAGGAATTATTTTTGAGACTAAGTTATTTGGAGCCAAAACATTCTTAATATATGTTGAACCCGTGTTCAACAAAGATGGGGAGAAAATTGTGTTAATTATGTGGGCATGGAAATCACTGATCAGGTGAAAAAGAGAGAAAAGATGGCAGAACTAAGGGAAGAAATAGCTGTGCAGAAGGCCAAAGAGACAGAACTTAATAAAACTATTCACATTACAGGGGAAACGATGGGAGCAAAACAAATGCTAGCGACCATGTCACACGAGATAAGATCTCCATTATCAGGGATCGTTAGCTTGGCAGAAATTCTATCAACAACAAAACCTGATAAAGATCAGAAACAACTTTTGGTGATTTAATCCTTCAACTTATTAGTGACATCCTCGACTTTTCCAAAGTTGAGTCAGGAGTTATGAGGTTGGAGGCCACAAAATTTAGGCCAAGAAGAGGTGATGTCCCAGTGGAGGTTATTGGTGATGTTTTACGGATTAGACGAATTCTCACCCACTTGATCAGCAATGCTATCAAGTTTACCTACCAAGGAAAGGTTCAGAGTAATCTTTACGTAATAGCAAACCCATTATCTCACAACGTCGAGAAATTAACCTGTACCTGTCATATACCATAGTATGACGTTAAAACATCAATCGTTATTTTGAATGATTGATTCATTTTGTTGTGAACTCATTCTAAGATCTTCGCATAGCGTATTATTCTTAGACCGATGGTTGGTCAAAGGAGAAATACATATTCACAAGATATGCGTTAAGGTCGTTTCATATGAGGACGTTTGGGATTCTTAAATTCCAACGGTTAACCTTTCTTATCATTGCTGGTCTTTCAATGATTTCTAGACTTCACCTTACCACGAAATTATATTGTGGAAGTTGTGATTATAAGTCTAACATACCATGATAACTCGTCATTGTGTTCTAACATTCCATATGCCAAATCTCAAAGAGAATCCCGCGATTCTCTGGAAGAGTTCGAATTGGCATACATTACGTCAAGAATCTTGTAAAAGATTCTATACAAATGAAATAAAGCCGGATACCTATTGTCAAAGTCCGTTGGGAATCTAAACGTAGCCCAGAGTTCACCTGGGAACGTGAGGACCAAGTGAAATCCAAGTACCCATATCTTCTCGTTTCAGTCTCCTCGTGATTAAAATTTCGGGACGAAATTTCCTAAAGCAGGGGAGACTGTAACATCCCGTATTTTTTTTATTTATTATTTTTATTAGTTAAAAGTTAAATTTTATAAATAATCAAGTTTAATATGTTGATGTTAAATAATTATAATAACAATAATAATAATAATAACAATAATAATAATAATAAAAATAATGACAATAATAATAATAATAATATTATTATTAAAAATAATAATGTTAATAATGAAAATAATAATAATAGTGAAAATACTATTATTTACAAAATTAATATAATAAGAATAATAAAGTCCAGGGGGTGTTTGTGTCATTTTCGAAACTTTAAAAGAAACTTAAATACATGAAATAAAAACAATCGAAACCACAGGGACCAAATGTGTAAATATTCAAAATTCAAACTGCTTTCTCTCTCCTCCCTCGCGTTTTCCGGCGGCCCTCCGGCCAACCGCCGGCGACCTCTCCGGCGACTCCAAAACACCAAATTCAGATGGTTTTGACTCGATCAAAAGCTACCGACACATTATAGAGCATGATTCGAACTCGTGGACACCTTTAATTTGAATAATTGAATGACCTAACATTACCAAACCCACTTCGACCCACTTTCGGCCGACCACGCACCAATCGAGCACAATGACACTAAATTAATCCAATTAATCGAGTATAAATACTCAATGATCTGTTCCTAGTCGAATGCACCTCTCAAATCAACCTGAAACATACAAAAAAACCTCAACTTCGATCACTTCCTTCTTTCGGACCTGCAACATACCCGAAAGCTATCTTCCAAGCGATTTTAACACCAATTGATTGAGGGCTTTGAATCAAGATCAACAGTGGAAGCTTCACACAACTTTAATTCGATTATCATCAACAATTTCCACACGAACAGATTCTGTCAAAACCGCGGCTTGTTCTTGTTGAATTTATCTTCAATTCGGACTTCATCACGTAAGTTAAACACATAAACATACTCGATTTAACATAGGGAATCAAAGCCCTATGATTCTAGATGTTAACAACATCGAATTGATTGTCAATTGGATCCAAGAACAGATCTAGGGTTCGGGAATTTGGGGGATTCATTCGAGTTGTGCTTAAAAAGAATTGAGACCAGTAACCATTGCGGCCACGGCCTTTGGTTCACTGGTTAGAGTGTGGGATTGCGGGATGGAGGTCCCGGGTTCGAACCCGGTTACCTCCATGTATTTTTTTAGGCCTTTTTGACCTTATTAAAATATACAAAAATTCTCAAAAATTATAAAAATAAGTTTTATAAACTTTTCATATTTTAAATCCTACAAAACAATTTTCTGTAAATTTATTTTATTTAAAAACTTTAATAGATTTTTATGAAATATTATTTAGAAATATTAAAATACTTATTTTTATAAAATAAATTCTAAATCAAGTTAATTATGAGATAATCACAAAAATCATATAAATATTATTTATAAATATTATAAATAATTATTTTATAAAAATGGACACTTTATTAACTATAAATACAAATTAATATATTTTATAAATCCACAAATTATTTATGAAATTGTGGGTTATTTCTTATAAAATATATTTGAACCAAAGGTATAAATTAATACCTTATTACTAATCAAAATACTATAAGTGTAAATATTCTTATTTATAATATTATTGGATAATTATAAATTATATAATTAGCCCACATTATTTTTATATTTAATTCTAAAAATATTTAAATACAAATATGAAAACCCTTTTAATGGAATCAAAATATAAATAATTATTTAATAAGTTTAATACTTATTGATAATTATTTATTAATACAAATAGAAATCTATAAAAACATTGTAACATATTGCGTGTGTGACACGTGTTAAACCAAATCAAACCAAATCAACTCAAACCTTACCAAATATAAACATTCGTATTAAAGACTAAATTACAATCAATAATAGGTATTGAACGTGTTTGATCGTGCAATTCTTTGAAGTTCTTGTTCATATACATTACATCAATTCAAGGTGAGTTCCGTGGCCCCTTTTTATGCTTTTGTAATTGTTTCAATGTTTTTCAAACTTGGGGGAAAAGTATGCTCACCCGTTTTCGATGCTGTAAAATCTTACATACAATTTTCATACTTGGAATCGACGTGATACTATTCTCATATTCTAATACATACATGGTGTTATTCTACGATTCTTACAACCATTAATTCCCGGGTTGGGAACCAACGGATAGGTATTGGTAGTACTACTGGGTTGACACCCCCACCCTTCGACGATTGGTTAACTTGTGAGTTACCAACACAGCTGCCAGCAATCAGGCCAAGGGTGAATATATTACGACAAACTTATATGCATAACGTCATTAGGTTTGGTTGTCTTAAACACATGTTATGTGGTTTTTGCTTACTGTATGATTCCATATCAAATTCTACACAGCATCAAATGTTTTAAATTTAAACCTGCGGAACTCACCAACATTATGTGTTGACATTTTTGAGCATATCTTTTCAGGTGAACATAATCAAAGAGGATAGCTAGAGTTGATGCCTTAGCAGAGACCCCCAGGATTTCAATAGACTGCATTTGTATTGTATATCATTTACTGTTATATCTGAACACTGTGTATATGGATTTTTAGAATTATTAAGACTATGATAGTCGTGGAACTGACTAACCACGACACAAGTCACCATTGTGTCGGGCGACGTCATGACACGGGGATTTTGCATATAATATGTCTCTGAAATTATACCAAGTGTTATGACGATCCCGTCCGTCGCATCCTCGTGTTTCCGCTATAAGCGGGGGTGTGACAATACTTAATTGTTAAAATCTATAACTTAACTATTAAGTTGCATCTGAAGGCTTAGCCATTAAGTATTTATCTAAAAACTTAGTCATGAAGTCACGCTTGCAACATAACTATGATTATTTATTGACAAACATAATATGAAAATTCGTAAGTGTTACATCCTCCCCACCTTTATTTAAATCTCGTCCTCGATATTTATTGGAATAAGTGTGGATATTTCTTTTTTATTTCTGACTCTAGTTCCCACGTATATTCAGGACCTCGTCTTGAGTTCCATTTTACCTTTACCAATACTAGCTTTCTTCTCTTTAGATATTTTCCTTGACGGTCTTCAATTTGAAGAGGTTGTTCGATAAATTTCAACTTTTCGTTAACCTCTACATCTTGTAATGGCATTGTTAGCGATTCATCAGCCAAACATTTACGTAAGTTGGACACATGAAATACATCATGTACTCCATTCATCTCACTTGGCAATTCTAGTTGATAGGCTACTAGTCCGATTCGTTTTAAGATTTTAAAGGGTCCAACAAATCGAGGACTTAACTTTCCCTTCTTTCCGAATCGTGCAATACCTTTCCATGGTGATACCTTTAGTAACACCTTATCATCGACGTTAAATTCTAGTGGCTTACGTCTTTTGTCGGCATAACTCTTCTGACGATCGCGAGCTGTCTTCAATCTTTCTCTGATCTGTAGTACTTTATCAATTGTCTCTTGGACTATTTCAGGTCCAGACACTTGATTCTCTCCAACTTCAGACCAACACACAGGTGTTCTACATTTTCTGCGGTATAAGGCTTCAAATGGTGCTGCCTGGATGCTTGAGTGATAGATATTGTTATAGGAGAATTCCATTAGAGGTAGATGATTATCCCAACTGCCTCCAAAGTCTATCACACATGCTCGAAGCATACCTTCTAGCGTTTGGATCGTTCTTTCACTTTGCCCATCCGTTTGCGGATGATAAGCAGTGCTTAGGTTTAGTCTAGTTCCTAACGCTTTCTGAAAACTTTGCCAGAACCGAGACGTAAAACGACTATCTCTATCTGACACGATGGATAGTGGCACACCATGTAAAGTTACTATTTCATTGACGTACAATTGTGCTAACTTATCCATGCTAAATGTTTCTTTCATTGGAATGAAATGGGTGGACTTAGTTAGTCGATCAATGATAACCCAGATAGTATCATCCCCTCGACTTGTTCGAGGAAGTTTAGTAATAAAATCCATGGTTATCATTTCCCATTTCCAGACAGTTAGTTCAAGTTGTTGCAGTAAACCCGAAGGTTTCTGGTGTTCTGCCTTAACTTGAGAGCATGTAAGACATTTTGCAACATATAGTGCAATGCTTTTTTTCATACCTATCCACCAGTAGTTAGTTTTCAGATTCTTATACATTTTATCGCTCCCTGGGTGCATTGTATATCTAGACTTATGAGATTCTTCAAGTATTCTTTCTCTCAGATTACCAGCAATTGGCACCCAGATTCTCTTATTTAATCTGATTAGTTCATCGTCTCCTTTGACCAACTGATCAAGCATTCCTTTCATTCCTTTTTTTCTATATCTTCTAACGCTATTTCCTGAGCATTCTTCAATTGACTAAGTAAATCAATTTGAAGATTAAGCCTTAAGGCACGAACCCTTTTTAGCTTTTCTCTTTTTTTCTACTCAAGGCATCAGCCACAACATTGGCTTTACCTTCATGATAACAGATTTCATAATCATAATCGCTTAGGATTTCCATCCATCTCCTCTGTCTCATGTTTAGTTTCTTCTGACCAAATATATATTTTAGACTCTTATGGTCAGTGTAAATAGTAAATTTAACTCCATAGAGATAGTGTCTCCATATCTTTAGCCCAAAGATTATGGCACCCAACTCTAAATCGTGAGTCGTATAAATCTTCTCGTGTGTTTTTAGTTGACGTGATGCATAAGCGGTAACTTTATTTCTTTGCATTAACACACATCCAAGACCAATGTATGAAGCATCACAATAAATGATAAAATCTTCAATACCCTCTGGAAAAGTCAGGATGGGTGCATTTGTTAACTTTTCTTTAAGGGTCTTGAATACTTCATCCTGTTTTGGTCCCCATTCGTATTTTGCAAATTTTCAAGTCAAAGATGTTAGAGGGGCAGCGATTCAAGAAAAGTTTGAATGAATCGACGGTAGTATCCAGCCAATCCAAGGAAACTACGAACTTCAGATGGGGATGCAGGGATTTCCCATTTAGAAATAGCCTCAATCTTGGATGGATCTACTTGAATGCCTTTAGCGTTAATAACATGGCCAAGAAATTGTACTTCCGTAAGCCAAAATTCACATTTCGAGAATTTAGCGTACAATCTCTCATTTTTGAGTACCTCAAGTAGTATTTTAAGATGGTTCGCGTGTTCATCTCGAGTTTTGGAATAGATAAGAATATCATCTATGAACACGATTACGAACTTATCTAAATAGGGTTTACAAATTCGATTCATCATGTCCATAAAAGCTACAGGGGCATTAGTGAGTCCAAAGGGCATAACTGTGAACTCATAATGTCCGTATCTAGTTCGGAATGCAGTTTTAGGAATATCTTCTTCTTGAACTTTGAGCTGGTGATAACCTGATCTTAGATCAATTTTAGAAAAGTAACACGCTCCCTGAAGTTAATCAAATAGATCATCGATTCGAGGAAGTGGATACCGATTTTTGATGGTTACCTTGTTCAGCTCACGATAATCAATACACATACGCATTGATCCATCCTTCTTCTTAACAAATAGAATTGGAGCTCCCCAAGGCGAAGAACTCGGTCGGATAAATCCCTTCTCTAATAGTTCATCTAACTGTTGCTTTAATTCTTTCATTTCAGTTGGAGCTAATCTATATGGGGCTTTAGCTATTGGTGATGTACCCGATACAAGATCAATTCTAAATTCAACTTCTTGATCAGGTGGGATCCCCGACAATTCATCTGGAAAGACGTCGGTAAATTCGGCTACAACTGGCACGTCATCAATCTTTTTCTTCGTTTTGTCATCTGATACAGTGATCAGATATGCCAAACATCCTTTCCTTAAGCATTTGGTTGCTTTTAACATTGAGATTATTCCAACATGATTTGTTGGTTTGTCACCTTTGACAATAATCTCTTCTCCAGTAGACGCATAGAGTTTAATAAGCTTTTGATTATAAATGATATGTGCTTGGTTCGAGGCCAACCAGTCCATACCAAGTACCACGTCAAATCCCGCTAATATCATAGGCAAAAGTTTCACAGGGATGACATGATTAGAAAGAGTAATCCTACCATTATCTAAGGATTCTGAGATTTTAACTAGATCTCCGTTTGCGGTTTCAACTTCATAAGATTTGTCTAACCTTACTAGAGGTTCATTTAATAAACTACAGAACTTATAGTCTATGAAGCTTTGGTTTGCACCAGAATCAAATAAAATACTAGCATAGACATTATTGATAAGATGTGTACCGGTAATGACGTCCGACAAGTCAGCAGCCTCACGAGTATTCATCACAAATGCTCGTGTTATCTTCTTCACACCAGGATCTGTCTTGGTTCCAGATCCACCAGCACCACCTTCTTTATTAAGCCTTGGGCATTCAGACTTGCAGTGCCCTTATTCATTGCAGTTAAAACAAGTTATCACCCTTTTCTTGAAGCAAGCCTCAGAAGTGTGTCCTGAAGTCTTGCAATGGTTGCAGAATAGAGTGGATTTGCATCTTCCCGTGTGTCTCTTTCCGCACGTTTTGCATCTAGGGAGAGAGTATGAATCTTCTTTCTTTCCTGGCCCTTTATCAAATTTCTTTGCCTCTATATTTGGTTATGGACCACCTCTTTCTTCTTATTCTCTTCCTGGGTTCTAACCATTCCATCGGTTAAAAGTCCATCTAACTCTACCGCAGACTCTATTGTCGGTGGCATGACCGCCTTCAAAACTCCTATACTTGTTGTCTAGAGCATATACACTGGCTTCCTAATCTCGGGTTATCTTTGTGGTGTTTAATAGGTAGTAGAGAGTTTCGTGTGTGAAAGTAGGGAAATCGATCAAAAAGTTATGAAATGAAATGAAGCTAGAAGCATCTATTTATATATGGATATTTCTTACTCATTAAGTATTTCTTACTTATTAAATTTTATATTTTATTCAAACCTTAGCCATTAAGTTTTATATTATATTCAAAACTTAGCTATTAAGTTTTGTATTTTATTCAAGACTTAGCTATTAAGTTTTATATTTTATTCAAGATTTAGCTATTAAGCTTTATCCAAAACTTAGCCGTTAAGTTTTATTCTATTCTTTATCTAAACTTAGACACTAAGTTTTATCAAATACTTAATTGTTAAGTTTTATCCATAACTTAACTATTAAGTTGCATCTGAAGGCTTAGCCATTAAGTATTTATCTAAAAACTTAGTCATGAAGTCATGCTTGCAACATAACTATGATTATTTATTGACAAATATAATATGAAAATTTGCAAGTGTTACATATTGATGTTAGTTTATGATGATTTTGCAAGAAAATCCATGATTATAGGTTCTTAGTTCATATTTTGCCCTAAATAGTAACTTTTGATTTTGAAATTAGGTAATTGATGATTCTTGATGATAGTAGGATGTTAATAATGTTCAATGGATGTTGTTTGATGCATGTTATGCAAGAGATTAGGTGAAGTTAGATATCTTGATCATAAATTTCCCGAAATAGTAACTTTTGGATTTTTGTAACTACATGTTTTGGACAATAATGAATGATTATGTGTCTCAATGGAATCCATGAATTTAAGCATGTTGTTGGTGAATTTGTATTGAAATTGTTGATATGTATAGTTTTGGATGTTACTTTCCTAAAAGAAAAACTTTATTTTTGAAGAATATTTGGATAAGAGGATTTAGGCATGTTTATGATGTTAGGATCATTTTATAATACGTATAAATGATGTCTAATATGGTGAAATGTGTTACTTGAGTTGTATGGATGTTTGATTGGTCATTTAGAGAATCTAGGTTCTTGATAACTATACATGGTGGTGGACTATGGTGAATGATTAGTTAATCATGTTGGGATTGAAATTGATCATTATTGTGAATGTTGGTTGGTATGAATCTTGTTGATCAATGTGATTATAATAAACTGAAGTAGTATAAGAATCTTGTTAGAACTTGAGTTGATGATGCGATATACGTGAACTACTTGTATGATTATCATGTATGATGCATTGTTACACTTGATTAAATGGGATTAAATTAATATGTCACCAACGGGTCAATGGGTCAACTTGGTAAACTATGTCTTTTCTTTCTAAATCACATAAGTCAATGTGCTACCTTAAGCACTTAGGTTTTATTTAACTGTTCTGGTCTATTATGCTTACAAACTCACGTGATGTAGGTAACCTTGGAGGGTTGTCCTCTCACTCTCTATTTGCTTAAGTTGTATTGTTCGTTGCACACCAGGTGAGTTCATGCCCTATTGTTTTACTTATTTCCTTTATGGGGGAGATAACATACTGCTTTCTTTTACAAACTCTTTTATAGATTAGTTGTGCTAGTATAAGGTAGTGTAGCATTACCATGAAAGTCCTCACACTTTCGGATCGTTAATAATGGTAACTAGCGAGGAAATCCTGAGTAGTACTACTGGGTCTGACAAGCCCAACCCGAACGATACGAGGTCAACCGGGTGCAATATTGTCCTAAACACAAACATCATCACAACCTGGTATGTTGTGAAGGGAGGGAAACAAACGAAACACATGTCAGCTTTGATTGCAAAATCACTATACTTACTACTTGTGAAACCAGATTAGCTATCTGTTTCAGCATATTACTTATGTTTATTTAACTGTTACTGCTTATGTTAAACACAAACTCTTAAACTCACCAAGCATTATGTTGACTCTTTTAGTATGCTATTCTCAGGTCGAGGTTAACAGCTGCCGTAAGAGCACGCACGGGTCAAGCATATGCATTTAGAAAACTGATGTCATTTACTTTTTGAATGGTTTACACTTGGTTTAAATTATGGTTTGGCGCGTGTTTGCCAAGTTACATTTCTAGTACATTGAGTTTAACCCCGAACGTGAACTTTGAGGGTGTGATAACATGATGTTAATTTATCACGGTGGGTGTCCTAATATCCACTCCCATTTTTTCATGGTACTCACGCAGGGGATGCCATGTGTGCTGTCCCACAAGACCGACCATAAAAACACAACTCACATCACAACAATTCCTTTTCTCGCTTTAAAGGAAAAAACTATTTCGATTTTCTTTTTCCACTACTAAAATTTGATGCAACGTATTAATTTAGGTGATCCACATAATTTATAAGTATTTCTATAGATAAATATAATTTAAAAAGTTAACGACACAAATAAAACTAAAACACGACATCCATTTTAGACAAAGTTTTATAAAATATTCGGAAAAGTGGATTATTAATTCAAAATATCTGGCCGATATTAATCTGGGAAAAGTTTAATAATTTTTTTTAAATTAAAAAATGTAATAAGTAATTTCAACCTTTAATCTTCATAATTAATGATTGAGATCAAATTATAGATAAAAGTTTTTTAGAGTGATACTTTTAGGTATAACCACTTTGTTGACTTTTTATAAGTTTTCTATTTTTCTAAGCGTTTATAACTTTTTATATATTATTGTAATTGTAATTTTATTAAATAAATATTAAATATAGAAAGATAAAATATATTAAAAAAAGGTAATTATAACGTGACAATGTAATTAGGTTTTCTTTCTAAGATGTTTTTTGACGTTTAAAGATCGGGTAATTATTATAATAAGAGAGCTTATTATTCACGTTTTTGTGTTTTAGCGTCGTTATTGATAATGCTCTTAGAGCACTCACATCCTATTCCTTATTTTCATCCTTATAATTACACTAAAAATCACTATTTATTCTCTCTTCTTTCAATTAAATAATATATTTTTATACATTTTTCATTACCTTTTCTCTCTCCTCCACTCACAATCACTTTTAAAAATATTAAAAAATTTATAAGGGTTGAACAGTGAATCTTTAAATTTACAGATGAACAGTAACATTTTATCTCTTCTTCACTAACAACCACTTAAATCATTCCATATAATTTAAGAACTCCCACTCACATAATTTTAAAAAATGAATTATGAATGCTCTTATCGAAATGAATAAACGGAATATGCTTTTATTTTTTATGGTGCTCACACCAGCGATGTCATTCGTGCTGTCCCACATGACCCACCATAAAACACACAAATCACATCACAGAAATGTCTTTTCTCGCTTTAGAGAAAAAACAATTTCGAATTTCTTTTTCCACTATTAAAATTTGATACAAAGTATTAATTTAGGTGGTTCACATAAATTATAAGTAATTCTACCGATATATATATTCTAGAAAGTCGATGACACGTGTAAAACTAAAACACAACATCCATTTTAGACAGTTTTGAAAAATCTTTGCAAAAGTTTGGATTTTTTTTAAATCCGATGATATTAATCTCAACTAATAATTTCACTAATATTAATTCTAACTTTTAAATTTTACTACTAATAACAAGTTTAATGTAACTATTCATTAACTCCTTTAGTTTTCTGATAATACACCGCACACTGCTTATATGTATTTTCACTTTTCCTTTTAGTTTTTGCTTTATTATTATAGAGTGCAAATATAATGCTTTTAGATGTAGAGTAAATATTAAGTACAAAGCACGTATGTTTGTTTATCTCCTATACTAATAATAGATAACTTTAGAGTATACATGACAACATCACATTCTTATCATTAAAATTTTTCTTACTTCTCTATTCTTATAAACAATTACCTTAATTATTAATAATATTATTTAATTTTTTTAGATTAAAGTA
Source organism: Flaveria linearis (assembly GCA_024085815.1). NCBI lineage: Eukaryota > Viridiplantae > Streptophyta > Magnoliopsida > Asterales > Asteraceae > Flaveria > Flaveria linearis. Next base: position 1,344,779 of record CM044014.1, on the reverse strand, counting down.
GTTTTTAATAAACTAAGAAAACGAGCTTTTTATTAATGTTATTTTTGTAAAAATAAAATTTTCTAGAAAATTTTTTTCTAAAACATTAAGTTTTTTAAAAAGTATGAAATATTCTAAAATTGTTGTTTTTTAAAAAGTATATTTTTTATAAACCTAAAATTAGTAAAATTGAGAGTTATAATAAGAAAATTTTTAAATATGATATTTAATAAGATTTGTTTTAAAACAAAATTTTTAATATATCTGTTTGGGAAAAAAGTTTAAATAAAAGTTAAAACGTTGCTATTTTTGTTTTAATACGTAATTTCAGTCATATCTTATTTTAGAATATCGTTATATATTTAATAAAATTTTTATTATATTTAATGTTATTTTTACTCAACCCGTTAATACACGTAATAAAGCCAGTAAAGAAAATATTATGAGGCCTTTTGGTTCGTGAAATTTGTTGGAAGTTAAACTGAAATTGGAATTTAAATTGTAATTAGAATGAATTGTATTTGAAATTTAATCTTTTTCTAAGAATTTGGAATTCAAGAAAATTGGAATCTATAAAGGAATTTAAATTCCAAATGCATTTTTAGTGACAAAAACATTTATAAAAGAATTGAAATTTATCACCCGTTGCAAACCGTCACCACCTCAATGACCATCGATCATCGTCGCTACATATCACCGACAAATGACCGCGACCACCAACCGCGCGCAACAACCGCATCCGTTGCCGAAAACCAACCGTACCTCACCCCCGCCACCAGCCTATAACGCTCGTCGTCGAGAACCGACACCTCCGACGAGCTCGTCTAAACCAACACGGTTCGGCAACGACGGTTGGAGACAGTTGACGTTTAAGGGTTGCGGTGGTCGGCGGTGTTCGGCGTCGGCATTGTGCGCTGGCGACTGCCGCAGGCGGGGGGCGGTCTGTCGTCGACGGGCGACAGTTGGCGGTCGGGGTCGGCGGCGGTCGGCCGTCGGGGGCGTCGGCGGTCGGCGGCCGGGGGCGTCGGCGGTCGGCGGCGTCGACAACGGTCATCGGTAGTGTCGGTGTCAGTTGGTGGTGGGCGGGGTGGTAGGTGGCGGTCAATGCTGGAGGCGGGGGTCAGTAGAATTTTAAATCCTTTCATATTTGAAAAGATTTTGAAATCATTCATTTAAAGGAATTTGAGGGATTTAATTACAATTTTAATTCTAATTATTTTCTCAACCAAATATGTTAAAAATGGAGTTCAAATTCTAATTCCAACGAATTCTTATCAACCAAATACAATGACCAATGGAATTCAGATTCCAGTTACATTAAATTCAATTAAATTCCTGCATACCAAACTTTCATTAAGTTTATTTTGTGGAAAATCGACCCCTGAATAAACTTATAAACTCGTCGAAAATATAGGACATGTACTGAATCTTTGTTGGCCCAGACCTTTCGCTCTCATGCATTGAACAATCTATTACAATCCAATAATCCCATGGTCCACGTTTGATGCTAATTTAACAGGGAGCCAAAGTCCAAAGAAAACAATTTCCACCGAACGAGGTCGCTAATTACTATCTATAAAAACAAAAACAATAGGTTTTTAGCTCAATAATATTGGTGTGTATACAATAGTGTATTTTTTTACTAGGCTGAGTGTTTGAGTCCCGTTGTAGATAGTGGCATAAATTTATTAGTAGGATTAGATGAGGGTTTGTGTTATCTTTTAATAAAATCTGTAAAATTCGAAATTTGAAATAAAGCAAGAATTGTCGGACTTTTTACGAAAAGAATGGGCCAACATCAATAATAAAAGATGTGAAATGTGACAAAATAAATAATGGTAGGTAGGTGGTTGTTATAACACCTGTTGATAATTTGATGACCCGTAGTTGTAAGTGGGCTTCTTTCTTTTATCACCAACATGGAGCTGTTTGTATCACAAAAAAAAAAGAGGATGAGGTGAACCATGGTTTAACGACACGCGTATCAAGTTTTAGATAACCTTTTGCTAGCGGTATCTATATATGTGATACCATATCTCTTGAGTTCAGCGGTTCAATTCCTACAGTATGTAAACATGATGTATTATTACTTTGCGACTGTTTGGTAATATCTGAATGATTAAGTGCTGCACTAATAAGATGTCTGAATCATTAAGGGGCTGTTTGACAGCCTCTTAATCAGTCTCTTAATGATTCAGATGTCTGAATGGTTCAGCACTTAATGGTTCAGACTGTTTGTTTCGCAAGCAAATGTCTGAATGGTTAAGACATTTGCCTCTGAATGGTTAAGCATTATACTAATGCTGAATGGTTAAGAGGTCCAATGCTGAATGATTAAGACCTCTTATCTGAATTGGTCAGACATTTGCCTTTGAATAGTTAACCAATATACTAGCTCTTAATGGTTCAGATCTATTAATGGTTCAACACTTAATGGTTCAGACCTCTTATTGGTTCAGCACTTAATTATTTAGATATTATTAAACAGCCCCTAAGTGTTGAACCATTAATATGTGTAAACCATTAAGAGGTAGTATATCGCTTAAATATTCAAAGGCAAATGTCTGATCAATTCAGATGAGAGGACTTAACCATTCAGCATTAGACCTCTTAACCATTCAGCATCAGTATAATGCTTAACCATTCAGAGGCAAATGTCTAAAAATTCAGACATTTGCTCGCGAAACAAGCAGTCTGAAGCATTAAATATTGAACCATTGAGACATCTGAAACATTAAATGGCTGATTAAGAGGCTGCCAAACAACCCCTTAATTAGAAGTATTTTACATTTTTGATCGAGTCTCGTAGTGAATATCTACCCAGATCTAAAATTCAAATGATGCTGGATAAGCTTTATTCACTTATTAATCATGTCTGCCACAAATTTATAGTAAATTATCACTAATACTCAAATTCATATACGAGTGTTTTTAACGGGTTCAAGCATATATCTCATATAACACAACAATATTACATATACTATGATTACTACATAATATACAAACACTATTATATGAAAAGCCTCAAGCTTATAAGGTCTCACAGTATGTAAATCATAAAGTATAGACGGTTTTTAAATTGAAATTCATTAAACCAAAAGCAGCTAAGGGGCTGTTTGTTTTCAGCTGACCGGGCTGACCCGACTGACTCGGTCAGCAGATCAGCCCGTTTGATATTCAAGGGGTATGGGCTGATCGGGTCCTTGCAGCTGACCCAGACCTTAAAAAAACAAATGCTGACCCACTTCTTCAACAACAACCCTCATCTCCAAAACACAAACACCCCCCCCCCCCATTTTTGCAGCAGTCGACCGAGACCCCTCCGGAGCACCTCCCTGCGCGACCGACTGCACGACCGAGACAACCCCGGAGCTCCTCCCTGCGCGACCGAGAGACCCCCCGGAGCACCTCCCTGCGCGACCAAGACACCCTCGGAGCTCCTCCCTGCGTGACAGAGAGTTGTTTTGATTGATCGGATTGCTTGATTGTTTGTTTTGGTTGATCTGAATGGCATGATTGGATCGTATGTTGTTGATTTGGGATCTCTCATTAGATGAGTTGTTTTGATTTGAAGTTGTAATGAAAGGGTTTGATTTTGAGTGTTTGAGTAAAGTGATTTGGTTGCTAAATTTGGCTATTTTTTATTGATTACACGACATCAGTTAAATTCAAACTTGTTAGAACAACGGGGCAATAAGATTATTTTTATCATTCAGCAGAGTCAGTCAGATACTAAATCAAACAGTCAAGTTTCAGTCAGATGCAGACTCAGTCAGAACTTCTTACCTGATCAGTTTCTGACTCAGTCAGATCTTACTCATTCAGCGTAATCAAACAGCCCCTAATTAAGTCTTTTAAAACATTCAATTATCAATACATTCATAAATTAGAAATCAAATGTCAAAACACAAACTTCACTAATGGGATGCCAGTCTTTAGGATTAATCTGACTTGAATGTAGAAAGTCAGTTTCGTTGGATGAATTTCGTAGTTATATAATATTAACTAGTAAGTATTAAAGTGTAATACATGCATATTAACAGGATTTTCGCATACCTCTAGTGAAAGTATGAGAACTTTTGTAACTCTTTACCCGAATGTCCGAGGGCTTCCGATCAAACTTTTGTGCAAAACCAGGCTGACAAATTTAGGACTTTCGGTCGAAACTAGGACTTCCTGATCATACTTTCGTCCGAAACAAATTAAGACTTTGGGACAAAACCATAACTTTCAGGCGAGAATATTACCTTCTTCCTAGAATACCTAGATGTGGCAGCTGCACTGTTATGATCCAAATCTTGACAAGATCAGATCCTACTTTTTTTGTTGAAACACATCAGAATCAAGGTATCATATCATCTAGAGCATAAGTCGACTCTAGCATGTAAAGTACTTTTATGTAAAATCTCACCTTTTCAATGTAAAACCGAACCCAAACCTCTTTGTGATGACGACAATGATGATGCGACCTTCTTGATCTCTATTTGTTGTCAATTCACAACACCAATCTTCATTCCTTTCATGGAAAACCGTACAGAAATTGAGGAGTACGTACAATCATGCACTACGCTTTCTTTCTCTCTAACTCTCTCACTCTAAACTTGCTTGAAGAATTGAAGGTGCATGATGGGGGAATAACTATAAGGGTAATCCCTCGTTTACCCTTTTAATTCGATCTCATAGTCGTATTCATTTTACACTTTTACCCCAAACTTTTTACAAAATGACCCATTTGAAGAAGCTAGAATTAATGGGGCGTTACAACGTAACAACATTACAAACACCACATGTACATACCACGCTAGCATGACAACCATGCATTCCTTTCCCCCTAGTGTATATATATTTGACAACATACCAAAGAAACCTAACACCTCCTCACACTCACTAGCTAGCTCCTCCACACCGATCACAAATGTTGCCCTACGCCACCCTGCAAGAGGCTGAAGCCGCCATCGGTAGACCTCTCACCACCGCGGAAACCTTATGGTTCAACTACACCGCCAACAAGTCCGACTACATCCTCTACTGCCACAACATCCCCTTAATCTTTATCCTAACGACTATAGTACCTCTCTTCTACCTCCTTGTAGAACACCTATTTCCCCATCATGTCGCGCCTTACAAAGTTCAACCCAAGATTAAGATTTCTTTATACGATAACTTCAAATGTTTCTTGGTTGTAACGCGCACATTCTTCCTCATTGTAGCACCTCTACTACTCCTATCTTATCCGTCAATAGAAGTAAGATTATATATATAATTAACGAATTAATCTAGCCACTTAAATCTTAAATATTGGATATGATAATATTGGTAATGTTAATTAATATGTTATGATTGATATATATATATACATATGTAGATGATTGGTATTCGAACAAGCTTGCCTTTACCGTCGTCAATGGAGATAGTGTGTCAGTTGGCAATCTACTTTGTCATTGAAGATTACAGTAACTACTGGCTCCATAGATTGTTTCATGTGAAGTGGCTGTATGAGAAGATTCATAAGGTTCATCATGAGTACACTGCACCTATGGCGTTTGCTACACAGCATGCTCACTGGGTGGAGCTTGTGGTCTTTGGGATTCCATCTTATTTGGGTCCTGCAATTGTTCCTGGCCATATGGTTACTTTCTTGTTGTGGCTTGCCTTGAGGCAGATTGAGGCTATTGAGAATCACAGTGGGTAAGTTTAACTAATTATATTAATTATAACACCAACTAAATTAATTCATATATTTAACTAATAATATTAATTAAAAAAGTTAAAAATGACGAGGGTTCAAATCTTGTAAAATACAGATGGATATAAATGATTAATGGTAGTCGATTAGAAGATGTTTAAAAAAAGTTAATTCTGACTTTAACTATGATTAACTATTGTATTATACATATATATATTATCACCATGCAATGTATATAATTAAAGATGAGTAAAAGTGATAATGAGTTGAATAATTAACTAAGTTAGTTTAAGTGGTTAACTAGGTATGACTTTCCATGGATGTTAAAAAAATACATTCCATTTTCTGCTGGAGCTGATTACCATGACTACCACCATTACGTCGGAGGCCAAAGCCAAAGTAATTTTGCACCCATCTTCACTTATTGTGACTACATATATGGTACAGACAAGGTACTTCAAGTAAAACTTTATTTCTTTATTTACTTTAATGTTGATTTCAAAAGTTATTATATATTAACAATCATGAGAACCGCATAATGCAAATGCAATTGTATCTATTGCTTTTATATAATACACCAAACGTACAGTCATCTAAATGCATTTGTTTATCTCTCTCTACTTCTGATTATTCTTATTTACGTTGTATATTATGCGATTCTTGTGGTTTTCAACACATTATTGGTTATGAAACACTTGTGCATTTATATACAGATTCATTTCATAACCAATAATATGTTGAAAACGTGAGAAACACATACCACGTGATGCATGGAAATAATCAGAAGTAATGCAAAAGTGAAATAAAGGTTATTACGTGTCCGTCTTGTGTATAACTTTTAAAGCAACACGTAAAAAAACATAATGTGGTTCTCATGGTTCTTACGAAAATTAAAAGTTATATATATCAGAGTGGGGGTGGTGATGTGTTTGTTTTGTACTCTCACCAGGGCTACAGGTACCGTAAGAAACTCCTAAAACAACAGCAGGTAAACCACAAACATACATTTCACATTTATTTGACATGTATATATTTACTAGCTTTAGTAAACCCGTGTATTACACAGGTTAAATAAATAAAATATTAATATAATAAAACTTATTAATTAAAAAATGGTATTCTAAGATATGATATGAATGAAATTACGTATCAGAAATGACTATAACTAATAAATGACTATAACTAATAAAACAGTGATATCAACTTTTTAAAATTTTATTTTTAAATTTTTTTCCAAAAAAATAAACATCTTGTTCTAAAACAGACCGTATAAAAATGTCATTTTTAAAAATCTTCTTATTATATCTCCCAAATTAATTCTTTTTCATTTTAAAATTGAATTTTTAAAAATACCAATTTTAAAATATTCCGTAATTTTAAAAAAGTTTTATGCTTTAGAAAATTTTTATTATTTTATATTGAAACTATTTATTTAGAAATAACATTAATAAATAGATCTCTTTTTTAATTTATTAAATGTAAAAGAATATTAAATAATATTATTAGTAATTAAGGTAATTATTTAAGATGAGAGAGAGTCGGGAAAATTTTGGTGAAGATTATTATGGTGCTGCCAAGTGGCGCTTGAAGTTACTCTTTTATTAGAGTAAGAAGATTTGCTAATATAAGTTAAATATTGTTATGCAATTTATACAACTTTGCAAGATTGAATGACGCACACCGAAAATTAATATCCACATCTTCCTACTCTAATAAAAGAATATTTAGGAAAGAGACACATAGCAGCACCACATTTCTTCTCATTAAAGTTTTCTCGTTTCTCTATTATATTAAATAATTACATTAATTACAAATAAAATAAAAAAATATTCAAATAAAAAGTCTTCTAAATTTAAAAAGTGTAATAAGTAATTCCAATCATCAATTTTTGTAATCATGAGATAAAATTATAAAAAAAAAGTTTGTTAAAAAGGTATTTTAGTATAGCCACTTTGTTGATTTTTTGTAAGTTACTCTCATTTTTTTAAACATACATAACTTTTATGTACGATGTTATTTTTTTATAGAAATTACTCCATAAAAATAAGTATTTTTTTCTCTTTAAAACGAGTACAATATTGCTATATAAAAATATAATAATTTTTTTATATTTTCAAGCTCATATTTCTAATTATAAAACGCAATTACTAGTAATAAATTTATATAATCTATAAAATCAATGATAAGAATAACACAAAACATAATGATTAATACAATATAACACAATAAAACAAATGATGTATAAATGATGTAAAAATATAACACAATAAACTGACACTTAACACAATAAACGTATAAGACACAATAAGCACAATGCCCAGAATTCCCTCTCTTTAAAACAATATAAGGATATGTGTTAATCTCACAATCCTTCTTAAACTTTTTAGTTTAAATCCGCTAGAAGGATATGTGCATAAAACAAACGATGTAAAAATATAACACAATAAACTGATACTTAACACAATAAACGTATAAGACACAATAAGCACAATGATCATAATTCCCCTCTTTAAAACAATAGAAATATATGTGTTAAGCTAACAATACTTCTTAGACTTTTTAGTTTAAATCCCCTTTTGAGTATAACCCTACCCTATAAAATAAAAAAATTTTAAAACATCAACCATTTTTTAAAAATATAAAATATTTTTTTTTAAAATAATAAAAAAAAAATTTAAAGTGACTTATTTATTTGGTTTGTTTGAACCAAAAAATTTAATTTTTCTATGGAAAAAAACAAAACAAAAACTTAATACAAAACTATAAAAATTTGATATCATTATTTTATTACTTATATTAGTCTTTACTTATACTAATTAAGTTTTATTTTTTTGAATATCGTTTTATAATTAACAAAGATAGTACTTATATATTCTGTTGATGGCAGTTGAAATATGGCTCGAAAAGTAACGGCTTGCAAAATGGTGGATCCTATACTTCTGTGCCAGATATCAAATCAGAGTAACCATCAATCTTTTTCGATCTGTAGACCGATTGGAAACTTCAATTTGGTTAATTTCGGTGGAGTTTTTATGGTACCCGGTGTCATGAAGGCCTGATTGATTTCCATATATATCTAGACGTTTTTGTTCGAGTGAATAAGTGAATGTCATCATCACACGTAAACAATGTTATATGTACTATTTGTTGTTTATCAATAGATCTGCTTTAAAGATTATGTTTTATAGTAAGTGGGGACCTAGGTAGAAAAGTGTGGGGTTAATCAGAAATATCTTTTTCCTTTAAGTGTTATTGGTTTAAAATATATATTTTCTATGCATAGTTTAGAAAAAAAAATGACACTAATTCACCGTAAATGTTTAATAAAATTGACATACAAATGAAATTCACTTCCAGATGCAATTACTTGAGTTAAATTAATACATGGTTTATATTTTATAAGTATTGGTCCTTCTAGATGTCTCTCTCTAGTGAATTTTTATAATTTCACAAACCTAACGCTACATGACCATTATTATTCATCTTTTCTCAGGTCTTTATACCTATGTTTTATCTATCTTTCATTTTTCAACTATTTTCTTAGATGTTTAATATATATGTGTGTATGTTTGGTGCGTGGTGGTTTTGTCTCGTAGTGTTCCCGCTAGGGGCAGCATCACAATATAAGTTTGAACTTCAATCATTTCAATTCAACCTTTTATAATATGTTTTAGTTAATTTAAATTATTAATAAACTTACTTAAATTTATTTAATAACCATTGTAAATTAATATAGTGATATATTTTGAACTAGGTTACAAACTCATGTATTATACGAGTTTGAATAATAGAATTTAAAAATATAATTCATAAATCTTTATAAATTTTGATGGCTGAAAATACGTATTACCAGTGGCGGAGCTTGAGCCAAAGCTTATTGGGGGGGAGGGTGAAAGTAAACTATTTTAGGGGCGCTGACTCTGTATTTATTAAAAAATTTCCGCTACCGGATAAAAAATTTACACTATCAATCCGAAAATTTACACTACTGACGAAAAAGAGGGGGAACCCCCCCCCCCCCCTCCAATGAAGCTTCGCCCATGTGTATCACCCATAATAAAATTTATATATTCAAATACTAAATAAATTTTTTAGTATTATATGGAACTTCTTGATTAGGCTGGCATGCATTCCTCATTTAAAAGTGCTCTAAATGCATTCCTCTTTACATACCTAAGAATTCCGAACCAATGAACCAAACATGCCTATACTTTACAAAAGAGTATCTTATGCATATTAGGTTGATACACTTGGAAGCATTGTTGTTGAGACCGGATCGGACCGGCCGGTCCGACCGGTTCGACCGGGATTCGGTGCCTGGTCCAGTCCGGTCTGGTGTGACTCGTTTTTTACTGGTCGAAACGGTCGGTTTGTCCCTAACCGCTGGTCGGACCGGGAAACCGGACCGGTTCGGACCGGTTTTGGTATTTTTTTTTATTTTAGTGGGTAAAAACGGGGTGTTAAACCATAAATTAGTACGTCGGATATACAAATATATTAAGTTTATATGTAACTATAATATATATGTTGGGTTTGTTGGACCTAAACAATGTTGTTTAACCATTTTAAACAAGAAAACGCAGCGGAATATGAACTTAATTTCGTATTCTATAATCTGAAAATTAAAGTTCATAACATTATTTCAACAAACCCAAAGACAAAGGATCATATATATGTGAATAGATTAGTTATCAAGAAGCAAACAAACAACCAAATCAACATTATGAACTACCTTTAAGAAGCTGTCAAAACCGTGGATTTATCATGAAGATCCAGCCCTTAGCGCCCTTGTGGCAGCTTGGAGCGCCCTTGTGGCAGCTTGGAGCGCCCTTGTGGCAGCTTGGAGCGCCCTTGTGGCAGCTTGGAGCGCCCTTGTGGCAGCTTGGAGCGCCCTTGTTGCAGAGGCTTTCATAAGCTGCTGAAATCGTGGATTGAACCAAGAAAATGATGTTCTTGAGTGGCCAAAACACCAAGAGGAGGTGTTCTCAAGCAATCATACCCACAAGCCTTCAAGAAACACCATTTTGCTAGGATTTGACACCCAAAAATCGGACCAAGAACACTGCTGAAACTCTCTTTCAGCCGTGATACATCAAGAGGCTGTTAGAGCCTTTGTTCCAGCCGTAAGACTTCTCCTCCATGTGAGAAACTTGAGTTCTTGTGTCGATTTTCATGTGAGAAAGGAGTAGATCAGATGTGTGTGTGTGTTCTTAGAGAGGTTTCTTGTTTTAAAATCAAGAAAAGAGAGAAGAATGGCCAAGGCCCCTTGCGGCCGTAAGAACCAACAACCCTTTTAGGGTTTTCTTCCCCTTTAAAACCCTTCTAATTTTTATTAAAATGTTTTAACATAATTAACCATTTAATTATACATAATATGCACACACACACATTATTATTATTTGATGTTGCTTGACTAATTTAAACAACATAACAAATAATATCCTTGAACAAACTATCCTCATAATTTGTTCTTTCTCACATACAATTTATTTAGAAAACCCATTTTCTAAATTGGTGTAATTATTTAATTGCATGATCATATCATCAATTAAATATTTAATTGGTGTTTGCTAAGCTTGTTATTGGGTATGACCCGACTTGGATCACAACGTACTAACCACATCAATGTTCTATGTGTCTTGGGCATACAGAATCCAACAATCTCCCACTTGCACAAGATACATAGAAGATTGATGCAAGCAGTAAATACCGCCTAACAACGGTTTACTACCCTTAATACGCATGACTTAGAAGCCATTCAATAACATCATCCCCTTCAAGTATCCAACTTGAAATGATTTAGGTGAATCAAACATTTATCCTTTTGTTACAGATGTCATGTTAAATCCAAGGACACAGAATGATCATTCCTTGTTGATTTAACTTAATCAGGCCTTAGACATCATACTCTCAACGAATAAGAGGAACAAATCCCATCTTGACTACATACGTTTCTCACAATCACCTTATGTCATACCTGAACATAGCCTTATGTACTGACAATTATTTCATATCAGTGAAGAACTAGCTCAAGGTATAACACTTGGTGAATATCAAAACCCAATATGTATCTCAGGTCGGAGGATACCAAATGATATTCGCCTTTACTCAAACTTACTTATGATCAATCAATAAGATTCCATGTAGTAAGATTTGAGATGCGGGTCATTCCAATATTCGTATCCCACGAATATCTATGAACCTTGGCAGCAACCAATTGCTCTATATCCATGCCTTATGAATATCCACCAATCTAAGTTCATAATAGTCTTACATTCATATTTGTTCCCACAAATATGACCGACTACGGACATTTAGAATAATAAAATTATTCATGGATGTAAACATGCTAAAAGGGAACATCACTTAAAATATCATAAATACATAGATAAGTTAAGTATTACAATTGTTCCATATTAATAATATTAATACTAAACAGATCAATTCCAATCACTAGAATATCGAAGTCCTGAGGCACAAGTATGACTTTCATGCTTTGCCCTTTCAAGGAGCTTCGTGAGTGGATCCGCAATGTTTTGATCAAAGTGAACTTTGCGAATACATATCCTTCCCTTTTCAACTTCATCCCTTATGTAGTTGAATTTCCGCTCATTGTATCTAATCTTTTGATGTGCACGGGGTTCCTTGATTTGTACAATCGCACCCTCGTCATGACAAAAGATTTCTAAGGGGTCTTGAATGGTAGAGACCATCCTTAGATTGGTGATAAACCTTTTTATCCATGCAGCTTCCCAAGCTGCTAATGAGGCGGCTATGTATTCGAATTCTGTAGTGGACAATGCTACCCTATTCATAATGGAGATGTACCCCGATTGTGATCGAGGATCATCTCGATCAGTTTGGAAACTAGCATTCGTGTAACCCTTTACAACTAGTTTCTCTTCATCAGATCTGTATATTAGAAACAGATCCTTAGTCCTCCTAAGGTATTCCAATATACATTCAACAGCCATCCAATGGCTGTTTACTTGGATTCTGCTGATATCTACTTGTCATGCTTAATGTGCATGACATGTCCAGTCTAGTGCATATCATCGCATATATGATGGATCCTATAGTAGACGCATATGGGATGTCCTTCATACGATGTTGCTCATTCTTTAAGCTTGGACATTGAGATGCACTCAATATTGTCCCTCTTTGAATAGGTACTATACCTTTCTTAGAGTTTACCATCTTGAACCTTTTCAAGATTTTATCAATGTATGCACTTTGGTTTAACCCTATCAACCGCCTCGATCTATCCCTATAGATCTTTATTTCCAAAATATAGACGGCTTCTCGGAGATCCCTTTTGGAAAAACTATTTCCAAGCCAGGTTTTAACACCTTCCATGGTTGGAAAATCATTACCAAATAATAGTATGTCATCAACATACAATACTGAGAACGTAGTTACACTCCCACTAGCCCTTTGATACACACAATCCTCGTCAGCGTTCTTGATGAAACCCAATTTCTTGATCTTTTCATCAAAACGTTGATTCCAACTTCTCGATGTTTGTCTCAATCCATAGACTGATATCTTTAACTTGCATACTTTATCAGGATGACTTTAGCATTGCGATTGGCGAGAAGGTTTCATCATAATCAACCCTTTGACTTAGAGTGAAACCTTTTGCTACAAGTCATGCCTTGTAAGTATCAAAGTTTCCATGCATGTCAGTTTTCTTCTTGAAAACCCACTTGCATCCAACCGGTTTGGAGTTAAGTGAGGAGTCAACCAATTCCCAAACTTGGCTGTCATACATGGATTGCATCTTTACGTTCATGGCTCCTAGCCACATGTCACAATCCGAATTGGACATTACATCATGGTATGTAGTTGGCTCTTCGGAGTCAACAACGTAGCATCCATCTATGAAAAATCCACATTTTTCATGTGGAATGCTAACTTTACCAGATCTGCGAACGTTTTGTGTGTATTGATCAACCTCTTGATCATGATCAACAACCTCTTGTTGATTGCTAGTGTCAACCAAACGTGTATTGGCTTGTGGATCTTGATCCTCATCAAATTCCACTGTTCTATGCGTCATTCCTTCCATAAGGAACTTGGCTTCCAAGAACTCTGCCTTTTGAGCAATGAATACCTTTTGCTCTGTTGGATCAAAGAAGTGGTATCCTATACAGTCCTTTTGGATATCCAACAAATATACACTTAGTGAATCGACTTTCAGTTGGTTTGGGTGTTAAGCTTAATATAAGCTTCATAACCCATAATTTTAAATATGATAGCGATGGAACTATTCCATTTCATATTTCAAAAGGCGTCGAATCCACTTTCTTGGTTTGGACCATATTCAAAATATGAGCCGCGGAGAGTAGTGCGAAAACCCCAAAATTATAGAGGTAATGAGCTTATATCCATCATAGGTCGAACTATATCCAATAGGGTTCGATCTCCTTACAGACACACCATTATGTTATGGTGTTCTATGAGGAGTAAGTTGTGAGACAATCTTACAACTTCCTAGATGATCCCTAAAAGTCTCACTTAGGTATTCACCTTCTCTATCTAAACGGAGAACTTTGGTAGTTCTATCGAGTTGATTTCCTACTTCATTCTTGAAGTTTTGAACATTTCAAATTCTTCATGTTTATGTGCCATCAAGTACACATAACCATAGTGACTATAATCGTTGGTTAAGATAATGAAGTAAGTTTCATCATACCTTGTCATTCTCTTAAAAGGACCACATACATCCAAATGTATGACTCCTAATAAGTCTTTTGCCCTCTTGTTAGTACCACTAAAGGGCGTGTTGGTCATCTTACCTTGTAAACAAGATTCACACTTATCAAATGAACAACTTTCATTTGTTTTCAAAAGACCATTCTTTTAAAGTGTTTAAATCCGATTCTTGTTTATGTAACCAAGATGACAATGACAAGAATAAGAGTCACTTAAACCATTTTAAGTCTCTTGGTGCATGATAGGTATAATGTGTTATTATAGGACGAATCATCATGAACCAATTCACAAATATCATTAGAAGGCTTGGCCTTAAAATAATATATATCATCCATATAAATATAAATACCATCATTTACTAACTTTAAATCATAACCATATCGTTTTAAAAGGGAAACTTAAATCATGTTCCTAGTCAAACTAGGAGCATATAACATGTTTTGACGAACAACTTCCAAACCTTTTGAAAGTTTCAAAACATAGTCTCCTTTCTTAAAGTGCTTATTTCTTTTGAACCCTTGCAACAAATTGCAATAGTGAGTTCCACATGTGGTATCCAATAACCCATGTGCTTTGAGGAAATAACACCTAAGTTAATATGGATTATGAAAGTTACACTTAAGGTTTGCCCAGCATCCCTTTTATTTCTCAACTCATTGAGATAGGTTGGATGAATCCCTTTCAAATGACCTATCTCACCATACTCAAAGCATGGATCGTTTTCGGTTACCTTAAGCTTCATAAGCTTAGGTTTTGGAGGTTCCGCTTTGATCTACCCTTACCCATTGCCTTTGATGTGCCCTTCTCCTTTGACAACATTTGCCTTAGGATCGGGAATGGCCTCAACATCGTCGGGGTTGGGTTGGTTAAGAATAGGATCGTCAAGGACATATGCCTTTGCTCTTGCTTGAGAACAATTCTTAAGTTTCGAGACTAGTCCATAAGGTTATTATGGTAGAGACGATCCCTCTCTAAAATAGTTCTCAGTGATAGGGTATGGACAGTCAGGGTGGTAGCATTATTGTTTGCGGTCATTCTATAAATTTTTTTACAAAGTTCTTTTAGTATTTCTGAAAAATTTTATTTTAATTATTAATACCCTTTATGTCTCATAGACAATTAATAATTAAAATCTAGAATCCAACGTTACATTCAAATAATGGTTAGGTGACCTTTATCCCATTATTCAAATTAACAAGGTAGTCAATATTTGACAATTGCAACCCTTTGCAACTTCTAGCAGTATGGGATCGACTTTAAACATCATATGCAAAGTCGGCATGTTAATCCCATCAACACCATTTGGAAACCATATTTTAGGTGATCCATTCAACATGGTTTGCAAATCAAGTTACCCTACTTGCACACACATGTGAGTTTACCAACACAAGTGGTTAGGTGACCTTTATCCCACCAATGTGGTATTCCCACCTTAAGTCATAAGTTCCCTCAAAATGGTTAGGTGACCTTTATCCCATTAAGAGTTTCCAAATGACTTAAGTGTTGTGCAAAAGGACGGTGTTAAACTTGTTTGAAAAGGGATTTTTAGTTTTCATTGATTCTAGTTTGAAAACTCTATTTACCTTGTATTTGCATGCTTTCAAATATAAGGTATCCTATGGTTCACTTTTAATAAAACCTCTTTTATTAAATCATTAATCCTTTTAATAACCTTTTATTAATCACTTAATGATTAGGAACCATAAAATTCAGCTTGTTAAGTTTGTTAATTAGTTTGTTATGCACAGCCGAATGTCAAATAACAATCATACAACAAACAACCAAACAAGCACAATCATACAAACATATGTGCATAACTATAGCCACTAAGTTGACTACACTTGTTTGCCATCACAAGTGTTGTCATAAGGTCTTTTCTAAGGGTTCAACAAAACACAAATGATGAGGTCTTCAAAGACTCCCACTTGAACTTGCATCCAAATGCTTCAAGTCCATCCTTTGTGTCTTCCTTTTGTGCTTCCTTCCCGAGCATCTTCTTTTACAAAATATATATCCTGATACATATTTTCTAGTAAAAGAAAAAATACTCCTAATCTATTTATTACATTGCCAAATGAATAAACAAATTACAATCCAAATAGAAACACCAAAAGGAATTATTACAACCCAAATAGAAATAATACAACCAACATGACAATTCCACAATTAACCAAATCCAAAACATACATGGTCAAGGCTATGTTATGCACTAAAACATGTATCCATATACATCATTTCAAGAACTAGATGAACCCCATTTGACCCTAAATTTTCAGCCAACACAAACTAAGAATTTAGGGTCTATTGTCCAAACAAAAACAATCAACCAATTTGATATCTTCCTTTCAAGATCCAATCATAAGCATGCATGATTACAACCTTGAAAGGTTGGGGTATCATCAAATCATCACAAAACAGCCCTAATGAGGTTGTTAAACCTTATATATCCAAATATACAAGAACATATGAAACTAATCATCCACATAACCGGCTTTGATACCATTGTTGGGTTTGTTGGACCTAAACAATGTTGTTTAACCATTTTAAACAAGAAAACGCAGCGGAATATGAACTTAATTTCGTATTCTATAATCTGAAAATTAAAGTTCATAACATTATTTCAACAAACCCAAAGACAAAGGATCATATATATGTGAATAGATTAGTTATCAAGAAGCAAACAAACAACCAAATCAACATTATGAACTACCTTTAAGAAGCTGTCAAAACCGTGGATTTATCATGAAGATCCAGCCCTTAGCGCCCTTGTGGCAGCTTGGAGCGCCCTTGTGGCAGCTTGGAGCGCCCTTGTGGCAGCTTGGAGCGCCCTTGTGGCAGCTTGGAGCGCCCTTGTGGCAGCTTGGAGCGCCCTTGTTGCAGAGGCTTTCATAAGCTGCTGAAATCGTGGATTGAACCAAGAAAATGATGTTCTTGAGTGGCCAAAACACCAAGAGGAGGTGTTCTCAAGCAATCATACCCACAAGCCTTCAAGAAACACCATTTTGCTAGGATTTGACACCCAAAAATCGGACCAAGAACACTGCTGAAACTCTCTTTCAGCCGTGATACATCAAGAGGCTGTTAGAGCCTTTGTTCCAGCCGTAAGACTTCTCCTCCATGTGAGAAACTTGAGTTCTTGTGTCGATTTTCATGTGAGAAAGGAGTAGATCAGATGTGTGTGTGTGTTCTTAGAGAGGTTTCTTGTTTTAAAATCAAGAAAAGAGAGAAGAATGGCCAAGGCCCCTTGCGGCCGTAAGAACCAACAACCCTTTTAGGGTTTTCTTCCCCTTTAAAACCCTTCTAATTTTTATTAAAATGTTTTAACATAATTAACCATTTAATTATACATAATATGCACACACACACATTATTATTATTTGATGTTGCTTGACTAATTTAAACAACATAACAAATAATATCCTTGAACAAACTATCCTCATAATTTGTTCTTTCTCACATACAATTTATTTAGAAAACCCATTTTCTAAATTGGTGTAATTATTTAATTGCATGATCATATCATCAATTAAATATTTAATTGGTGTTTGCTAAGCTTGTTATTGGGTATGACCCGACTTGGATCACAACGTACTAACCACATCAATGTTCTATGTGTCTTGGGCATACAGAATCCAACAATATATATATATATAAACCATATATAAATTACTTATATTTAATTACATATATAAATATAATTAAAATATAGTTAAATCCGGTCCAACCGGTCCGACCACCAAACCAGTAAGACGTCCGGTTCGACGTCCGATCCGGTTCTGAAAACATTGCTTGGAAGTTAACCATGAACAAACTGAATATAAATATACTGATAGTCACAGTTAAAAAACCATCAAACAAAAGATTAACATACGAACACATAAACACACAAACGCACACAACTGATAAATGAAGTTCGCCATAAAAAGAAAATTATAGAATTAATTAGGATCGCAAAATGTCTTTCATAAGTTGATATATGATTTGTGGGAATTGAACAATTAAGTTGAACAATTATAGTTGGTCCAAATATCACTACTCTCACTAAAACCAACAATAGAACATATTAAAAATGGGAAAATTTACGAAAATGACCATTTGACCAAATCAAATTATTAAAATAAACAGTTAAAAATTAAGTTTGCCAAAGAAACAACCAATCAAATCACGCCAAGTGTCCCTCCTCGCCCATGTGGCGAGAAATATCCATAATCCCTCACTGGTACGGTCTTCCAGGCGAGGAATATATATAATCCCTCGCCCACGTGTCTTCTTTTTCCAATCTCTAGCCCACGTGGCAGATTCCTTGCTGACTCACTAAGGAATTATGGGTATCCCTCGCCGTAATTACCAAATTGCCACCTCTCGCCCATAATTAAAAAAATTAAAATGTCTTTAACCAAAAATCGGTAGGTTTTTTATATATAACAATATAAATTCCGTAAATTTGTATTAATTTTTAAACTTTGTATTTATTTTTAAAATTACTGTAACTTTTATTATGTAATTTTAATATCGGTATGTTTTTTATATATAACAATATAAATTCCGTAAATTTGTATTAGTTTTTAAACTTTGTATTTATTTTTGAAATTACTGTAACTTTTATTATGTAGTTTTAATATATTTATAAAAAATGAAAAGATATAATCTTTTCAAATGTAATAATTAAAATAATATATAATAATATAAAAAGTTTTACTTATTCATAATAACAATAACTTTAGATGGTCGAGATTTTTAGGGAATTTTTTATAATTTTATTTTTTGAAATAATTATGTATTATAAATACATAGATATCTAAAAAACTCGATATGTTAAAAAATGAATACAAAATCAATCAATTAATAAAAGGAGCCATTCAAATTTTTTATGAACTGATTGTTTAGTTTTTTAAATAACAAGTATTTTTTCGTATAATTTAAGCATTCTATGGATGAAATGAATACAAACTCAATCAAGTAATAAAAGGAGTCATTCAAATTTTTTATTAACTGATTCTTTAGTTTTTTAAATAGACATGAATGGCTTTTTTTTAAATCTCAGTATGCATATAAACGGAAATAATAACAAGTTTTAAAATAATCATCAGAACACTAATATGCATATCAAAATCCAAAACTGATTTATTTTGTTTCACCTTTTATAATATATGTTTCCTTTTAAAACTAAACAAATTGTTAAAAGAACGAATATTTTCACTTTTAAATTTTTTTTGTTTAAAATATACAACACTCTAAAAATGGGGAACGTTTATAGAAAGTTATGTATGTATATAGTTTTATATTTTTATAAGGGAGAGGATATGCTACAAAGGCTATATTTCCTAAAAAGGGTGAGAAGTAATTCTGGCCATTGGATCAACTCATTAAAATAGATCAACGGTTCAAAAAAACGCGGTGGAAAAAATGTAAATAAGTGGAAAACTGCTAACAGGCGGAGGGGCAAAAAAGTAATTTGACACAATGGTTGTTTGACGCAACGGTTGTTTGACACAATGGTTGTTTGACACAATGGTTGTTTGACACAATAGTTGTTTGACACAATGGTTATTTGACACAATGGTTGTTTGACACAATGGTTGTTTGATACAAAAGTTGTTTGACACAATGGTTGTTTGAAACAATGGTAATTTAACACAATCGTAGTTTGACACAATGGTAGTTTGATACAATGGTAATTTGAAACAATAGTAATTTGGTATGTTGGCATGTTATTATATTTTGCTATTTGTTGGCATGCTAATATTTGTTGCTATATGTTGCTTTACATTACACAATAGTATTTTGGTAACTTGTTTATCGTCAAAATCAAACGTAAACAAAACTCTTCAAACATGACACAATGAGTATTATGACACAATGAATATAGTAACACAATGAATATAATAACACAATGAGTATATGACACAATAAATCTTATAACACAATGAATCCTATTCTTGAATAGGCATAGAATCAACTGTTGAGCTGTTTGAAACTTGTTTATCCTTAATGCTTTGAAGATATAAACTACAACTGCGTATAACATGACCAGGTTGTTTGCAAAACCCATAACTTCTCAACTTTTTTTCCTGCTTGTTCGATAGCTAACTCACGAGCTGACTTCATTCTTTTCGGCTTACCTTTTGTCTTTTGCTTAACAGGTACACTGAATTTTGCTTCATTTCGTTCGCTCCCTCCAGGTAACTCTGCAAAAACATAATTCGTCTTTGTTCGTAACCAATTGATTAACAATAATCGTTTTATTCTGACACAATGACAATACAAAAGACACAATGAATCCCCAATCATGACACAATGAACCTTTACAAAAGACACATTATAAGCAGATTTCATGACACAATGAACCTTCATAAAAGACACATTATAAGCAGCTTTCATGACACAATGAATCCCCAAAACATGACACAATGCACCTTCACAAAGAGATGACACAAAGATAGATTTTGACATAATGAACCTCTAAACCTGACACAATCATGTTTGCTTGACACAATAAACCTCTAAACCTCTAAACCTGACACAATGAACCTCTAAACCTGACACAATCAGTTTGATAATGTCCAGAGTAATCTAACAGTATAGACACAATGACGATACAAAAGACACAATGATGATACCTATGACACAATGATGATACCTATGACACAATGATGATGTCAATCAATAACAAAATTCACAGAAATCATACAGTATAGACACAACGATGATCAAAACGACAAAATTACGGTGCGAAAATTAACATACTATTTCAATTACAGTATATAATCGTCCTCATACGTACCAAACTGATCATCTCTCGTCGGCATCGCTGAACTAATTGATGTAAAGCAATCTTCAACGATTGAAATTGAAAATTCGATTGTTTGAATCTTCAACGATTGATCAATTGAAAATTTCAACGATTCGATTGTTTGAATCTTCAACGATAAATTGAAAATTCTGTTGAAAACCTCAATCGTACAGAAACAGTCGATATATGGCACACCTTCATCTTAATAAATTACACTTCCTAAAATACCCCTCCTTCTATTTTTAAAAATATGCCACATGTCACTCCCTGATTGCTTCTCACACTTTTTACATAATATTGACTTTGTATTTGAACCGGTCACTTTTTATAAAATATTAATATTTAAAGGTTACGAGATTTATGAAAATCATAAAAAAGCTTAAATCTATCTTTTAAATAGTTTTACATTAGAAAATTATTTTTTTAATAATACATGTAAAAGATGGGCGAGATTATTAAAAAATACGTAAATTATTTTATATAATTTATTTTTATAATAATGTAATTGATAAAAGACAATCATAAACATTGCATAATTAAAAACTATATTTTTAATTTTTTTTAAGTTTGGGCGAGATTTTTATCTAGATCTCGCTTAAGTGGCAAGAGGTGGGGAAATCAAAAATAGTTTGGTAATTTTGAAAGTCAAAGTTTATTTTAGTAAATTTTGTTGGTCAAATGACCATTATGGTAAATTTCCGTTAAAAATGTGTAGAAGCTCCTACTTTACAAACACTCTTTTACAAAAAAAGCAAACCAAATTAAGGGATTGGTTAAAGAAACCCATGGTTGCACCATATTAAGGAGTCTGTTCTCCATGCGTACACAAGGAAGCCCAATGCTTTTGTTTTTTTTCTTAAAAAGAAAACGTAAATGTCAGCTCTTAATATTTTGATGGTCTTAGTGGTCAGTGGTTGTTTGTTTTAACCTTTTAATAGTTCAGATGTTTGAATGGTTCAACACTTAATGGTTCATACTTTGTTTCGCAAGCAAATGTCTGAATGATTAAGACATTTGCCTCTGAATGGTTAAGCATGATACTAATGCTAAATGATTAAAAACTTTTATCTAGATTGTCTAAACATTTGTCTTTGAATATTTAAGCAATATACTAGCTTTTAGTTATTCAGACATCTTAATGGCTCAACATTTAATGATTCAGACTTTTTATTGGTTCAACACTTAATCATTTAAAAATTACCGAACAACCCTTTAAGGTAGTAATAATAAAAAACCTATACTCTGTTGATACATAAATCATAAACCTAATAATGATAGACATTGTATGGACATAGTGAAATCCAATACCACAATCATAGATCGAGAACAAGGACTATGAAACCAGAGATGTTACCTGGTATCAAACGTAGATATAGATAGTGAATGAAGATCAAAACGGTTGTCGGCATGTGTTAGGGTTCTAGAGAGATTGTGGTAGAGAGATGAATGATGATGTAAATGAACCTAACGTTCATGAACTGTTCATGAACTGTTCATGAACTGTTCGGCGGGAAGTTCGTTTATGTTCGTTTATTTAGGAAATGAACAAACATGAACAAAAAATTCGTGTTCATTTAATTAAACGAACAAACATGAACACGTGCTTTGTTCGTTCGTTTACGTTCATGAACTTTCGTTTATGTTCGTTCATATATGTTTGTTCATTTACTTTTGTTTATGTTTGTTCATTTATGTTCGTTTATTTTATATATTAACATATTAATAAAAGGTTATTATGTGTTAGCATTTGAAATATAAGTGTATTAAGTTATATTAGAAACCTATAAGTTTAGTGAGATTTTAATTTCCACTAATACACCTAAAAATTCCAAAATGATCATTTAAGTTTTTTTTGTTCAGTTTTGTTTGTTTATTATGGTTCATTTGTGTTCGTTTATTATTGTTCATTTGTGTTCGTTTATTATTGTTCATTTGTGTTCATTTATTATTGTTCATTTGTGTTCGTTTATGTTGGGGGACTGTTCATTTAGCTTTTTAACGAAGAAACATGAACGAACATGAACATTTTTTATTTTCTTAATGAACGAACATGAACAAAAAAACGTGTTTGATAATGTGTTCGTGTTCATGTTCGTGTTCGGTAAAAGTTAAATGAACGAACATGAACATGCTAATGTTCGTGTAGCATGTTAGTGTTCGTTCGGTTCATTTACAGGCCTGTGAGAGAGTATTCATGAAATTTTCAAACGGCGGATTTACGTTTAAAAGAAGATGAAAATAAATAAATGTTAACAATGGTAGATTTTCTTATTTTCTCTTTCAATATATTTAAACGTCTAATTTTATCCATATGACTCCCTCACTAATCTCAAATTCTCAATCATTGATTTGCATTGATTAAGGATTCAAATCACTTAATTACGTTTCATGTGTTAATAGCATTTTATATATTACTAGCTTTAGTAAGCACGTGTATTACACGGATTTAATAAATAATATATTAATATAATAAAATTTATTATTTATAAATGATATTATAAGATACGATATGACTGACTAAAACTAATAAAACAGTGATATCAATATTTTAAAATTTTAATTTTAATTTTTTTCAAAAAAATAAACATTTTATTCTAAAACAAACCGTATAAAAATGTCATTTTTAAAATTTTTTTTATCATAACTCCCAAATGTAATTATTTTTTATTTTAAAAAATTGAACTTTTAAAAATACCAATTTTAAAATATTTAATATTTTTAAAAAAGTTATATGCTTTAGAAAAATTAATTATTTTATAAAAATTTTGTTTATTTAGAAATAATATTAATAAATAGATCTTTTTTTAATTTATTAAATGTAAAAGAATGTTAAATAATATTATTAGTAATTAAGGTAATTATTTAAGAGGAGAGAGAAGCGGGAAAATTTTGGTGATGATGATTGTGGTGCTGCCACATGGCATCTCGATGATTATGGTGCTGCCACGTGGCATCTCAAGTTACTCTTTTATTATAGTAAGAAGATTAGGTTAGTGTCCGTATATTATACCGGTTGAATAAGAGATAAAATATTAAATAAAAAATATGTTGATGACATGATCAATTCATATGTATATCAAAAGATCTAATGCCATAACTATATTTAATATCACTAACAGGCAAAAGCAAACATGAAACATATGTTATGAAATATTTAAATTGTTATGCGCCCACAAACTAAATAATCATTATTAAGAAAAATAAAAAAAGATTATATATTTATAAATAATTCTAATAAATAGATTTAGATACAACTCAAAACTCATTAAATAATATATAAAAAACATAATTATTAAATTGGCTTAGTTTATGGGTCATCTCTTAATGTAACCTAACCTTTTGTATTCTTTATTTTCAAACAAAACAAAAAAGTTTCAAGTGATTAATAAATAGTCCTTTTTGAATAGATGCTGGTAATAAAATAATTATTCATGTTTTAATAAAATTAAATCAATGAATATTAGATATTGATGTCATTTAACAATGGTAAATAAAGATTTGACATTAAAATATAAATTTAAATTTGGTAAGTGAATATCTAAATATATAACATATTAAATATCAATAAAAATTTATTAAATATAAGAAAATATTTTAATATAAGATATGATTAGAATTACGTGTGAGTAAGCCTATAAGTAGTAAAACAATGATGTCAGCTTCTTACTTTTTTTTTTCAAAAAAAAGAAACAAACATCTTGTTTCAAATTAAACTCTTTAAATAAAATTATTTTAAATTTTTTCTTATTATAACTCCCAGTTATATCTTTTTATAATTAATATATCTTTACATTATATATTGTATTTTTCTGAACGGCCAACAAAGTAAAGAACTAAAAAACCAAACACTTAACGATTTATGGGGCAACAAAGTAAATATCCAAACTAGCGGCAGCGTCACACTCCGGCCCAATGTATTGGATCATACGACTTCTTTTTCCTGACACTCCGGCCCAATCTATTGGATCATACCACTTCTTTTTCCTGACACTACGGCCCAATGTATTGGATCATACCAATTCTTTTTCCTGACACTCCGGCCCAATGTATTGGATCATACCAATTCTTTTTCCTGACAGTCCGGCCCAATGTATTGGATCATACCAATTCTTTTTCCTGACACCCCGGCCCAATGTATTGACAAAACCACAAGTGGCTGAAGCCCACTTCTTCGGACCTCTAGAATTAAGCCCAGTTCTCGGAATTCATTGAACCGTCCAACATATAATATTTGTATTATTCTAATTATCAAACTATTAACCTATATATTTAAAAACCAATGAATGAAATAGTATACTTTGTTTTATTCATACGTTGGCCATCATATTTTTTTCTTTACAATTTTTACCTTGTTTTGAGGTTTGAGTTGATATAGCAACTTTCTTTGTTCATTGTTCAAAGAGACAAGTGTTTATGAGGTGGGTAAGTAGATGGAGCTGGTGGTTTTTTGACTGTCACGTTTGGTCACCCTCTCACCTCACAAACCCATTCTCTGTGCGGGTATCTGTTAGAATATTTGAAATCATTTGGGCATTGTACTAATTTTTGTTCATGGTTATATATCCAGGTCTAAGATCCGAACAACAATGTTGATGATAATAGCTATGTGCTTATCTTATATGTAGTCACACCGTATGTTGTTTCATAGGAACGTAATATCATGTTGTAATTATCTTTGTGTTTACCTATATATGTTAGCGGCGATGTTATATCAATGATGGCAGGTATTGGTTCGTCTGAGACATCACTGACTTGGTTATGGTTATGCTATCTCGGCGGCAATGACGAAACCAATTTGCTGTTAACTTTGGTTGGCTCCATTTGATAGGCGATGATGATGCCAAAAAAGAATATGTTCATTGTTATGTCTCGGCAAACGAAATGTTTTCCTGAATGCTTTATAAGTAGTATAGATATAGATAATATATACATATATATTAATTATTTTTCTTGTTTGTTACGTATATCGAATTGTCGGGACCGATACGACGGTGTCATCGAGTCTCTTTCTGACTTGCCTAAAACAATTATTATATTTGAGTATTATTATTATTATTATTATCATCATCGTCGTCGTCGTTGTCGTTATTATTAATGTTAAAGTAAATTTGTAACACCCGAAACTTTAAGTCAAGTAAAGGAAAATAAACATGGAATAGAGAAATAAAGTATCTAGAAGAAAAGGAAAAGCAGCCAAGGTTATGGGGATTAAAAGTGTAAAATTGTATAACAACCCATTATTTTAATATAAATGGGAAAATTGCCGCCCATATTGCACATCCCATCTGCTTTTTCGAACCTGAAAGAAGAAGAAGAAGAAACCAAAGTTTCTCTTGGTTGTTTAAGAATAAGGAGGCTGATATCTTCTTAGGTAAGTGTTTTTATGTGTAATTAACTCGGTTTTCTTGGTGGTTTCAACCTTAGAAACCGTTATGTATGTGTTCAAGTGTTCGGGTTGTGTTTTTGGTTTGTTTTAGGTGCTTGAACTCGTTTTATATATAATGATGTTACACCTTATGCACAGGGGGGTTTTAAAAATTTTTTGACTTTTTCACTTTTAACCCAATGTTTCATATTTTACAAAGTAACCTTCCAAAATTTGATTATTTTTACTTTAAACACAAAACTCTTCATCTTTTGCAATTTAATCTCATAAAATTTTATACTTTCAACTTGGGTCCCCCTATCCTTTATATATTTTGCAAATTTTAGTTTTATGTTCGTTCTAGGTTTTGCAAGTTAACACGACACAAACATGCATGTGCGATTCACCAAATTTATGTTTCGCTTTACGCTTCGTTCTAAATTCTGTGAGTTAAAACAGCATAGCATGTGTGTATGGTTTATCGTTTATGTCTATTTTTTTCTTTAACAGATTCGTCGTAACACGTGAGTCTTAAATCGATTTAGTTATATTTTTATATGTTTTACGTTTTGGTCTTATTTTTTCGTATTAACACACAACAATTTCAATGTTGATGGTCATTAATATGGTGTGACATTAGTGTTATTTTGTATCATTTTACGGCCCCGTAATGCGGGGAGCTTAATTCTAGTTATTATTATGTTAAGAAAGATTTGTTGATATATAATCACCTCATTTCAGAATTTTTACGTCACATGCTCCCTTCTGTTGGTTTAGAGGTTTTGATATGTTATATTAAATAAGTTTTATTCTCTTCTTAATATTCTATGGGTTTGAGTTTTGCTCGAATAAAAAATGTTCTGGGTTAAGTCATGGGATTTTCTCAGTTGTAGGTTTTCTTCCGGGAAAGTTAGGGGTGCAGTCTAGATAGAAAACTGAATAGATAGCCTTGATTAAGATAACACTTATCATCCAAAACATAGTCGTACATTTATCGTTCTTAAAGAAATTGCAATATGTTTTTCTTTAAAAGAATATAATCTTTATATTACATTTAATTTATCTTACTATCCATAAGGAATTAAGGATTCACTTTTATATAATTTTAGATATTGAATAATAATAATATTTGTATTTTTTGAACTAATTTTAAAAAAAGTAGGTCTGCTAATATAGTTAGGACAAAGGAAAATGAACATCAAGCCTCTTTTCCACAGCATACCAAGTATTCAAAGCCAATACAATTACCAAAAACATGGTCTAGTGTTCCGATCATCTTCAAGCAACTCGAATACACATGGATGGAATGTCGATACCTTTGTCTACCAAGCTTTCTTTAGTTAGAAGCCGGTGGCAAATTAAGAAACCTTCATGTCAGAATATTTTACTTGCGAGGCGCAAAACATTTCCATCTAGTAATTAACCTCATTCCCATCCACGAAAGAGCCTTATTAGTTACCTTTCGGTCACACGACCCGCTACTTCTAGTCCATTCCATGAAGAGAACGCAACATCACATACAGGTGGTAATGGAAGAGGACAACGTTGTGGTCCAGTACTAAGAGGTCCCTGATATGGTCTAAATAATGTTTGATGATATGCTGATACATATATAGAATATACAAAAAGGACATTAGGAATTCACTTCTTTAAATTTAAAAGTAGTTGCTATATGTATAGTGCGACAAACCATTGGTCATGCACAAGGTAGAACTTTACACATCCATTCAAACTTGTAGTCAAGAAAAGGAGAAATGATGTAAAAACAAACTTCATTTGAATAACCAAAATGATTTGTTTATGGATACACACTTATTATTGGATAAACCATCTTATAATGAATACTAGTATAGTATCTCGTGTAATACACCGGTTGATTAAATAATATGTGAAATAATTTGTAATAAAAATTTAAAAATTATAAATGATATTTGTAAATAGGATATGATTGAGTTAGAAATAAATGAGTAATTCAAGTAAAAACAACAATAATATTATTTTAAAATTTCATTTTGTAAGATTGTATTTTTTTAATTGTTTTGTTAAACATTCTGGTATTTTTTTAACTTTATTTTTAAAAAATAATTATCTTATGAAACTTAGAAAAAATGGTATTAAAATACTTCATATTTAAAAAAAAATTATGTCATATATTTTTAAAGTTTATTGTTCATTACAATATCAAGTTTTTAAATAATATAACAACTATATTTACTATTATCATTTATTAGAAGAGTGAGAGAGGGAAAATGACAATAAGAATGCTTAATATGTTGATATGTAACATCTCAAAAATCTTCTTTTATTATAGGTAAAAGATACGTTTTGATTTAAGAATAAGTAAAAACCTTTGGGTTTGAATATTTTTCTATATCATTGGTTTAAATATACAAGAGAAGATAACCGATAACATACAATCATGCACATTCTTTATCACTTCCTAAAATACAAAAGAAAAGAATATGTACAAGATACATGCCATGCTAGTAATAAATAGATGAAAAGATGGAAAGGTAAAAGAAACGCTTACAAATAAGAAAAAAAAGTGAGACATGATCAAATAACTGGATTGCAATGCTTAACACTCTCGCTATTTGCCCCAAGTACTATTAGCATCATAAATTTCTAAACAAAGAACAATCCATGTAATTTAAAAAAAACTAAAGGAATAAACATGTAATTCCAATCAAACCATATGAAAGTTGTATGGCTGTTTGATTGCAATCTGACCCTGTTAAAATGTCTAACTCGCTGACCCGGTTGGACATTTTGGCGCGTGTTTGATGCAGGATATAGCACGTCGGACCCGGTCAGCAGGGGCTAACCCATGTCTAAATTTCTCCTTACCCGGTCAGATTTGGAAACACTTCTTACTCGGTCAGCCTTACTCGGTCAGCAGGGGCTGACCAAGACCACAGAATCAAACAGCCCCTTACTCTTATTTTAATAAAAATAATAAGAAAAGTTAAAAAAATTAAAAAAGTAAAAAAAAAACTATATATTGCCACATGCTGTCCTTAGAATATAATTACTTAATTAGTGTGATTCATATTTATATATGATGGAATTCAAATTTGTACAACTACTTCAGTGAATATTAATGGTAAAGCTACCAAAGTGGTAAGTGGCCATTAATATTAGACCACCAAAACAACATGGGACATATGACCACAGATCAAAAGCTAGACATATGAAATTGAAAATTTGAAAAGATGCGAGAAAATGAAATAAATGAAAGAAAACAAATAAATAAAAGTGATGCTTGCTGCCCCATGAGACCCACCAACCAAAGAACATCATAAATAATGTGAAAAACATCAACAATATTTTGTTTGTTTTTTTTTGTTACCGCAATGTTATTTGTTTTGGTACGCCGTATCTAGTTTAAAGATAACAGAGCAAAGGAAGTGATCATTATAATCATATTGATGACTAGTCGTCTAGTGGATTTTACTTTGCATTACGATGATAATATTGACATGATTAAGTATGTAAATAGAAGTGTACGAGATTATGATTTTGAATATCAAAACATAAAGAGTAAATTATCATTTGCATCCCTGACGTTTGTTCATTTTAACCATTTGCATCCTTGCGGTTTCAAAATTGTCATCCGCCCCCTAACGTTTCGTGTTATCTTCATTTGAGTCTATATGTTTCATTTTTATCTCCATTTAAGTTCAAATTATTAACACCGTTAATGTTTCTGTTAAAATTATTATTAAAAAGACGAAATTACCCTTCAAATTAAATAATAACATAAAAACCCTTATATGTCCCATCTATCAACATCATCTTCTTCAAACCACCACCACCATAACCACCCCTATCACCAGCACCGCAGCACCTTAGCCACCCATCACCACCACCGCAACCCTTATCAGCACCACCACCGCAGCCGTCCAGCACCAGCACCGCAGTTCCAATGCCAATGCCAATGCCACCTCGGAGTCTCTCTTTAGAAGCCGCCTCCTCCGTGACTCCATAAGAGTCAAAGCCATCCTCAGCAGAAGAGCTGGAGGTCGGACCAATTCAAAGGCGGATTTCAGCAGCTCCGTCATCTCCGGCCTTGCCCAGGGCTCCGGCGAGTACTTCACCCGCATCGGCATAGGGACTCCCCCTAGGTATGCCTACATGGTACTCGACACCGGAAGCGACGTCATTTGGATCCAGTGCTCTCCCTGCCGGAGATGCTACACCCAGTCCGACCCCATCTTCGACCCCTCCAAATCTAAGACCCTCGGTGGCGTCGCCTGCAGAACCCCTCTCTGCAACCACCTCGACTCTCCCGGCTGCTTGCACTATGCTGCTTATTATGGCCACTCTGATTGTCTGCAGAGTATTCTTTCCTCTGCAAGAACCTCACACGTTGCGGTTTCTTGGTGGGTCTCTTTGCTTTTTCTATGAATATACATTCCTTAACTGCAAATCAATCTTTTTTAGCAAACCAAACCTTTAAATATCTATGAATTGAATTGGGGATTTCATATTTCAGGGGGTTTTCGCGGTTTGTAAACATAAGAGATGGTAAAGGGGCAACACTATTGCACCTAGCTGCTCGTCAACAGGGAAAGGGAGAAAACCATTTTAAAGGGTTCAGGCTTCTCTGTGTCATCACCATCCGATTCTG
The DNA here is from genome assembly GCA_024085815.1 of Flaveria linearis. Taxonomy (NCBI): domain Eukaryota; kingdom Viridiplantae; phylum Streptophyta; class Magnoliopsida; order Asterales; family Asteraceae; genus Flaveria; species Flaveria linearis. The sequence continues at coordinate 1,313,611 of CM044014.1, read as the reverse complement.
ATGCCATGGGCATCGATGATAACATCTCAGAGGTAATTCAACTTCTTTTTAGGGTTGTGGTGGTGATGGTGATGGGTGGTAGTGCTGGGCGATTGCGGTGGTGGTGTTGGGCGGCTGCGGTGGTGGTGCTGATAAGGGTTGCGGTGGTGGTGATGGGTGGCTAAGGTGCTGCGGTGGTGGTGATAGGGGTGGTTATGGTGGTGGTGGTTTGAAGAAGATGATGTTGATAGATGGGACCCATAAGGGTTTTTATGTTATTATTTAATTTGAAGGGTAATTTCGTCTTTTTAATAATAATTTTAACAGAAACATTAACGGTGTTAATAATTTGAACTCAAATGGAGATAAAAATGAAACGTATAGACTCAAATGAAGATAACACGAAACGTTAGGGGGCGGATGGCAATTTTGAAACCGTAGGGATGCAAATGGTTAAAATGAACAAACGTCAGAGATGCAAATGGTAATTTACTCAAACATGAATAAAATATAAATCTCAATTGTATATTTGGAAACAATTTTTTTACTTTACCGTAAAAATGAGTAAAACATGACACTATAAAAAGAGTAAATTACCATTTGCGTCCCTGACTTTTATCCATTTTAACCGTTTGCATCCCTATAGTTTCAAAGTCTTGATTTGCATACTTGACGTTTATATTTTTAACCATTTGCATCATTAATGTTTTTAGTATGTAACCATTTGAATTTAAATGACTAACGGTGTGAGTTTTTCTGTTAACTCTTTTGTATAAAAGACTAAAATGCCCCTTATAATAAAAAAACAAAAATGGATGTCAGCACAACAACAACCCACCACCACTATCCACTCTTTTATGAGTTTTTCTCTCCGTCTCTCATATCTCCATCACCACAACCCACCACCACCATCCACTCTTTTTCTCCATCACCATCACCATAACCACCACTCACCACCATCACAGTAGTCTATCAGTTCCCATTATCAGTCACATAAGGATCACCATTCTCCTGCGAAACACGAAGCTTTGCGGTGCAATCAGCCTCCGTAAACAACGATTGAAGCTTCTGTGCGGTGAATCTCCGGCAAAAAGGCACGATTTCCACCGGCATCGCTAACCCACTTCCTCCGACGTAATCCACGAGCTTCGATTCATCAACAATCACCACAAACTTCTTGCAGCAGCCCTCGATCATCTTCTCTCGAAGCAACGACCCGCCCCGGCCCTTGACCAGATTCATATCCGGGTCGACTTCATCCGCTCCGTCGATGGCCAAATCGAGAACCAGGTGGGTGTCAAGATCCGAAAGGGGTATCCCTAAAGAAACAGCCTGTTCATGGGTCTTGGTTGAAGTGGGTATTCCGACGATGTTGTTGAGTTTCCCTTGCCGGAGAAGCTCTCCGATGCGGTCAATTGCGTGTTTGGCGGTGGACCCCGTTCCTAGACCTAGGACCATGCCGGATTCGACGAACTCGACGGCTTTGTAGGCGGCGATCTTCTTGAGGTCATCTTGGGTGTGGAGGAGCTGCGGCGACGATGCCATTACCGTCGCAGCGGCGGTGGGTTTCTTGGAGCCGAGGTAAGCGAGGGCCATCTGAGGATGATTTAAAGGGGTTTGATTTGATATGATTTGGGGATAATGTGTGGTGAGGATTGAGGGTGATGAATTGATTGAAGATAAGATTAGGGTTCAGATGGAAGAGAGAGAACTGGAAAAGGGAGGTGGTGGGCAATTTTGTCATTTCACACAAAGTTAACTGAACAATTTAACGGAGTTAGTCATTTGGATTCAAGCGGGAACAAAATTAAAATGTTAGGGAGCGAATTAAGACTTTGAAACTATAGGGATGCAAATGGTTAAAATGGGAAAACGTCAGGGATGCAAATGGTAATTTACTCCTATAAAAAAGAATGTTAAAGTATTTCGTATTTGAAAATAAAGGTAAAGAGATTTTACATTTTACCAGTATCGGTTTTGAATAAAATTTACAATGTAACATAGATAAAAATAAACATGCCTTAATATTTTATTCAAAATTTGTGAACACATTATATTTTTTGAAAATATAAGGGAAAAATAAAATATCTATAACAGTTAATATTAAGATTAAACAAATTGAGTGAGAGGGTGTGCTGGGGGAGTCACATCGGCTCATCAAAAACCATAGAAGAAAATACTTGAACCAATACAGACAAAGATGTTTTCCGCTCATAATATATTCTGCTCGTCACGGTACCGTAACGGTAGTACACTCATTATAACATCATATACCAAAAAATACTCAAATTTGAATAAAAATCCATTCAAAAAAATATTGTGAGGAAACATAGAAAAAACCTAAAAAGAAACCACGTATTCATATTATAATTAATAGCTTTGGTCGGTGGTGACTTTTCCTTTTTTTTTTTTTTGTTTTTTTGTGAAATTTTCTTTTGATTATTATTTTTTTAAATTTTATTTGATTCTTTTGTTTGTGTATTTATTTTTTTTTCTTTTTTTGTTTGTGTTTTAATATGGTTTGTTTTGTGTGTGGGCTCGAGAATTTGGGATGAATTTTTTTGTATCTGGACACATGTTTTTGATTTGTAGGGTTCGTTGACGTTGTCTTTCTCCTGTTTCCTGCTTTCTTTCTTTCGTTATCGACACCCTGACGATTCTCGCTATTAAGGTTTGGGTTTTCCTTTTGTTTGCTCTTTTTGGGGCTTTGATTTTCGTCGGTTTTTTATTTTGGACTGTGTCACTTTCTTACGGCTTTGATTTTCGTTTGTTTTGTGTATGGTGTTGGGCTTTGATTTAGTTTTTGGGTTTCGCATGTTCTGGTGTGTTATGGATTTGGGGTTTTGGTGCGTTTTACTTTGTGTATTTTACTGATTTTGATTATGTATTTTGTGTTTTTTTTTGTTTAAAATTTTCTTTGATTATTTTGTTTGTGTGTTTATTTTTTTTCTTTTTTTTGTTTGTGTTTTAATATGGTTTAGGTTCGTTGACGTTGCCTTTCTCCGGTTTTCTGCTTTCTTTTTTCGTTATCGATACCCTGACGATTCTCGCTATTAAGGTTTGAGTTTTCCTTTTGTTTGCTCTTTTTTGGGCTTTGATTTTCGTCGGTTTTTTATTTTGAACTGTGTCGCATTCATACGACTTTGATTTTCGTTTGTTTTGTGTATGGTGTTGGGCTTTGATTTAGTTTTTGGGTTTCGCATGTTCTGCTGTGTTATGGATTTGGGGTTTTGGTGTGTTTTGCTTTGTGTATTTTACTGATTTTGTGGTTTTGAACATTTATTTTGATTTTGATTTGAGGTCACGCAAAGTAGCCATATATTCAACGCCTTCTGAACCCACTTCATGACTTGTGTGTTTTGACCCTCACTTCCTCCACCTCCACCTAATAACATTGGCTTTACTGAGTTAATTGAGTCAGGAGTATTTTGATCATCTTATTCTAATAAATTAACAACAAAAAAAAACTATTAACACCCACCACCAAGGCACCAACACATAGCCATCTCTCTATCTCTCACTGTTTCATGATTTTATTATTTAGGGGAGGAAAAATATGTGATAAACACAGTTTTTGTGTTTTTTTGGTAGAAATCAACTCGTTTTAAACATGTAATCAACCATCTCTACCTTCCTGGTGACTTCTCCTCCATCCAGCAACCAACTGTGTTACAGATCTCCTCTCTGTGGCATTTGGGAACTCCATGTGTGTAGCTTCCTGAATTGCACCCAACCTGTTTGGACCATGAACATAACCCAATCAACTAAAGAACTTTTGTAGAAGGCTAAATTACCTGCTGCAACCAAGGGATTATTGAACTCATGAACTGTTGTTCAGACAAGAATGAAGCCAAAGTGGTAAGGATATCATTTGCAGTTCTATTTGATAAACATTCCAAAACAGGCCCGGTTTTATCAAGAAGATCAACTAAAATCATTCATCACCAGAATTCATAGCTTCAACATATGCAGATCGAGGAGGGGAGATGGTTGTCGGTTGTCGGTTGCCAGTGGGTGTCGCAAGGAAGGGGGGTTGTCCGAGAAGGGTGTCGCCGAGGGGTTTTCTGGCCGAGAAGGGTGTGCGCGAGGGGTGTGTGCGCGGTGGGGGTGTCGCCGGTGGGGGTGTCGCCGGTGGGGGTGGGTTGTGGGGGTTGTGTGTGGGGTGTGGGTTGTTTCTTCAACAAGAGAGGAAGAGGAGTAGAAAGGGTGACTGGGTCAGCAGCTTATTTTTTTAGGTCTGGGTCAGCCTTGTGCCTCTCGGTCAGCTGTGTTGAAATAGAAATCAAACGGGCTGACCCGCTGACCGAGTCAGCCGGTCAGCCCGGTCAGTCCAGTCAGCCCATATCAAACACCCCCTTATTATGTAACTATAGGAGGTATTATTGTGAGTGTAAAAAAATGAGATTTAGTTTAAATTTAGGATCAATATTGAAAAACTAAAACTAGGCAATTTGAAAAAACCTATAAATCAACTGTTCCTCGTCGAGCCAATGATCTATTGGCCTAGTGGTTTAATGAAGAGATGGTAGGATTTGCCTATCTTGAAAGTTTAAGGTTCAAATCTTAACATTAATAAATTATTACTAAACTGATATTAATAAATTATTGGTTTAATGAAGAGATGGTAGGATTTGCCTATCTTGAAAGTTTAAGGTTCAAATCTTAACATTAATAAATTATTACTAAACTGATGTTAATAAATTATTACTAAACTGATGTTAATAAATTCTAATCACTAACCTCTTATTTAAAAAAAAATTGTTCCTCGTCATTCTATTAATATAGATATCATATAATATAATTAAAATTATAAGATGAGTGTTTGATTGAAATGTATAACTAAGACTTAAACCCGTACGTTTAAGTTTTCTTAAGGGTCCTAATAAATAGACACCCACTATTTTAAATCGACACCCCCTATACGCCGCGTATGGGTCCATACGCGGCCCATGCCCAGCGTATAGCTATCGACCATTAATGCGCCATTAATGTCTGACATTCCACGTCACATCAGTCTACCTATACGGGGCGTATAGGACCATACGCCACGTATAGGTCGGTGTCGTATATTAAAACTCAAAAAATTTAAAGAAAGTATATAAGCTATACGCCGCGTATGGACCCATACGCGGCGTATAGATCCTCGGGACCACTATATCTTTTAACCTTTCTCACTTTAACACACACTTTGAAAAAAAATCTCTCGTATAGCCTATACTACACGTATTGTTCGTCGATTTTTCTACATCCAGGTATGTATTATTGTTCCTACATCATTATTATGTTAATCGTTCACTGGTTTAAACGTTAAAGTAGTGTTTTATGCCTTATAATGGGTGATTTAAAAACTGGTAGTATGAACTATACGCTACTTCAGCCCCGCTTATAGGGCTATACGCAGCGTATAGTTCTATAGTTGGGGAAGAAGACCCATACGTGGGTACCCTATACGCGGCGTATAGCTCTATACGCGACGTATAGGGGGGGTGACCCATACGTGGCTTATGACCCATACGTGGGTACCCTATATGCGGCGTACAGGTCTATACGTGGCGTATAGGGGGGTTGACCTATACGTGGCTTATGACCCATACGCGGGTACCCTATGCGCGACGTATAGCTCTATACGCGGCGTATAGGGGGGGGTGGTTGACCTATACGTTGTTTTTGACCTATTTGTTTTCTTATGCAGATATGTCTTTCGATTCTGATGTTGAGGCTGATGTTGTTGACCTTATTGCTGATCATCCTTGGCTGCAGTTTGAGGCCAGTTCCATTGAGCACGCTAAGTGCTCAAAATTTATACGTATGAAGATCGGTCATCAAAAGGCCGTCGATTGGGAGGTTATGGCCGAGCTCGGAGAGCGCGATAGACTTGCTGGTATCATCGGAGACGATACGCCATGGAGTCGTCTATTTGAGATCGCATTTTTACCGTATTATCGTGAGCTGACTGTGGAGTTTTTATCCACATTTACTTATATTCGTCCTGATGAGATGGAGGAGGACGATGAGCGCTCCGAGATTTCGTTTATGCTTTGTGGACATGCACATCAGATGTCCATTGAGCAGTTTGCCGTTCTCTCGGGGCTTTATTTTGAGCCGGAGACTGTTACCCCTCTATTCACCGAGGGTATTACTGAGATGGAGGAGAGTCGATTGAGAGAGTGGTGGCCTCAGATTGCCGGAGGTCCGTTTCAGAGGACTAAGGGCAGGGTCACTGGCATTAGAGATCCTCTCATTCGTTACTTGCATCGTATGATCGCCACGTCCATCACGGGACGTGGCAAGAGTCGGGAGTGGTGTACCATTCCCAACTTATTTTACTTATACTGTTTGCTTACGGGGACCAGGTGCAACCTGGCGAGATGTTTGGCGGAGTATTTTGCTTCGTAATATCATCGCCAGGAGCGAGGAGCAGTGTACGGCGGTGCGTACATCACGGTGATTGCCCGAGCTTTAGGTTATCTTCCTCGGCATTTTGCTGACGTATCTCCGCCGATCGAGCCGGTCAGATTAGATCGTCGTACGCTATTCGACATGCGTATTATACGCTAGTTTCCGGGTGGCATACGATTCTCTTTTCGACCCGGGGAGATCTGGCAGCCAGCACCTGTTCAGCAACTCGGCATTGACGATCCACAGCAGCAGCACAGGCATATTCCGCATGATCAGCCACCACCCGACGAGCAGCCACATGGTCAGCCACCACCTCAGCCACATCAGCCACAGTTCCCTCGACATATTTATAAAGATGTGAGGCTGCCTGCACGTATGGAGACATTTATGCAGGACATTCCTACGAGTTTACGGCAGCAGAGTCGTCGGCTCGATCGAGTTGAGGATCTTATGGAGTGGCACGTTCAGCTAGAGATTGCACAAGCCCGTGCTGCTGGTATTGATCCTCCGGAGTTGCCACCGCCTCGACATTACCCAGACTCGCCATAGTTTTTATAGCATTGTCATTTTTTTTGTTATGTATTTTAAAAACTTTATTATTTATATTATCAGTTTATGTTTATCTTATATGTTTTATTAGTTAATTTCCCTATATATTTAAAAACCAAGTTGAATGAATAGTAAATGAATAGTATCAACAGTACCACACCTACCACACCGCCTTCTCCTTCGATCGGCCCCCTCCTTCGATCGGCCCCCTCCTTCGATCGGTCCCCCGCGACCTCCTGCACACCGCCGCCCTCATCTATCGCCCTCCCCCATCCCCTCCAACACCATCGGGCACACTGCTCCCGCTCCCGCCACCCCTGCCTGCCACCTCCGCTCCCGCTGCCCAGCACCCCTTACGAACCCTAAAACCCAAATTGGGGGTGGTGGATTTGTTGGTGGAGGCGGATGTCGACGGTGGTGGTTGCGTTGGTGGAGGCGGAGGTCGGTGGTGGTGGCTGCGTTGGTGGAGGCGGAGGTGTTTGTTGATGTTGATGCCGATGATTCCGGCGGTGTCTTCTTGGAGTTTATATTTGGAGGTTTTATGATCGGAGCGGCGGTTGGAGAGGAGGATCGCGGCGCCTCCGACGCGGAAGAGGCAGTTGATGAGGAACTTTGAGCGATCGTTTCCGAGGTAAAAGTTTTCTGTAATGCTTTCGGTGAATTGATGGCCTGTTTGGGTTTGATTTACATCAATGCTTAATGAAATCTACTACAGGTTCTTTGGTTACTATGTTTTTTGCTTCCGATTTTAATCCGGGTTTGTGATCGGGTTTTGTCGGAATTATGTCGTGTTGTGGTCTTGCATTTTCCAGTTTGCTTCATGATGTTATTTGGTTGCTGATGTGCTACGAACTGTGGTGTTATCACATTAACTTTACGCAAGTTTCATGTTGTTGCTTTGATTCTATTGATGAGTTCGTGCTTGTCTAAGCCATCAAGAACTGTATATGTTAGTAATCTGCCATTGAAGGTGAAGAACAATGCATTATTGAAAGATTTTAATTGATTCGGAGAAATAGAATTGATTAGATTTTCTTATGCTACATTGTTAGTTTTATTGAATATGTCAGAATTTATATTAACATGAGTCATGTAAGAGGTGTATTTCATTAGTTTGAATGTTTCATCTGCTTTTTGCATGACAATACTCTAATGGGGCTATAATCAAGAAACAAATAAATGATGCTATTGATAAGGGTTACATTTTGTTGTATAACATGATGAATGATTGCAAATTGAGGGGTTGTCTGCAAATTAGGCACTTCTTAAGCTTCTGTTGGTTGATCCAATAACTAAAAGGGCAGTTGTTTATATTCTCTTGCCTCAAATATTACAAAGATTTCATAAAGTATATTTTATTAGTAGATTTGGTTGGGTTAGAATATATGGTAGGCTGCAAAAAATGTCATGGGCTTTGCTTTGTGATTACCATTAATTTTCTTTTGTGCATGTCTTAGATCTATTGTTTTATTATGTCATGGCTTAACATGCCAATAGGGGGGAGATCTTAGTAGTACATTATTATTAGGAATAGCAGGGTTGTTATGGGGGATCATTAACTTCGACTCTGATTGCTAATAATAGATACATTATGGATGCTTGTAGGGACAGAAAATATTATATGTGATGGTGATAAAGTTTCATATCTAATGGTAATAAAGTTTCACACTTTCAGGAACAAACTACACGGATGAACATAAAGGATGTGAATGATGCACCATCAAAATGAACTTTGTGCCTTCATGTTAGCATATTGTTACTGGGGAGGCAATGAAAATGAGCTCATTAGCACATCAGCGTAGTAGGTATGCTATGTTTTATTTAAACCGCACTTTAGCGTATTGTTTCCTTCACTTCTGTACTTACGTTTTTCCCATCGCGAGCAAAATCCAAAAGCAAAACATTGCGCACTTGAGTTGTTTTGAGGGTGTGTATTGTGGGGCATCAACCAATGTTAATGTCATGTCATTGTTTATAGCTTAATACTTGAAGATTAGCAACATTTTAGCTAATTTAGTAAAACTTATAAGATAAAACTTATTTGTTATTCATAAACTTTAGCCCACATTTGATGTGAGCATTGACATTTAATTGACTCGAATTACATGAAAGGGTAAATTACTCATTTAGTAAACTGGTATTTTAGGTTCCTTGATGATTTCATCAGCTGCTGGGGTATTGGGCCTGGTAGAAATACCAATATTTTTTGATGTATATGTGTTGTGGGATCCACAACAATTGTTCTACATGCTCCTCAGGAACGTACAATTGAATCAGTTAAGGAAGTATGAGCTCTTGCTACAGATTCAGGTAACATCTTTTAATTTTATTCTAATGGGCTGTGATGAGTTGATGGGTCTGAGTAAAAATTGATTGAGGACATTGTCTAGCCCTGGAAGGGGTGTAGGATGGCAGGTTATTGCCTGCAACCCGCCCTCCGGCCATGATAGAGTCATTTCTTTACACACTCTGAGCCTGACATTAAAGTGAAAAATTGTTGATTTTAATAGTCTCAAACTGTGGTGTTACCGACATTTTGTGGTCGACATGGTCCTCTCGGTGTCATCTTGCTGTGTTAGATAGTTTATAGAGTATCGATTTACAGCGTTTTCAAAACGCGCAACGCGCGCCTGGATATTAACACTAGTTAATATTTAAAATGGTCGGTTAATGAGTTATAAAATATAACTTATACACAAAAATTATACGCAAAAATCTTTACACATATACAACACACATACATACATACACACATATATACACACATACATACACACATACATACACACATACATACACACACATACACACATACATACAGACATACATACACACCTACACACCTACATACATACATACGTACATAAATACATACACACATAAATACATACACACACACACATACACAGACATACGCACATACGCACATACGCACATACGCACATACGCACATACGCACATACGCACATACGCACATACGCACGGACGCACGGGCGCACGGACGCCGGGCGCACGGACGCCGGGCGCACGGACGCCCGGGCGCACGGACGCCCGGGGGCACGGACGCCCGGGCGCCCGGACGCCCGGGCGCCCGGGCCCACGGGCGCCCGGGCGCACGGGCGCCCGGGCGCACGGGCGCACGGGCGCACGGGCGCACGGGCGCACGGGCGCACGGGCGCACGGGCGCACGGCCCACGGGCGCACGGACCCACGTACCCACGGACCCACGTACCCACGTACCCACGGACCCACGTACCCACGCACCCACGCACACACGTACCCACGCACCCACGTACCCACGTACCCACGTACCACGTACCCACGTACACACGTACACACGTACACACGTACACACGTACACACATGCATGTCTGCATGGATACATACATACATGCATGCGTGCGTGCATACATACATGCATACATACATACATGCATACATACATACATACGTACGTACGTACATACATACGTACGTACATATATGTTAAAATAACACAAAAAATATACGTACATACATGGTCGGTTAATGAGTTATAAAATATAACTTATACGCAAAATTTATACGCAAGAATCTTTAGAAAAATATACGTTAAAATAACACAAAAAATAAACACCATAACCTATACGCCGCGTATGGGTCCATACGCGGCGTATAGGTTGTTTAATCTCAGCCAAGAGCCGAAGACAATGGTAGCCTATACGCCGCGTATGGTTCCATACGCCGCGTATAGGGTATAAAACGTCAAATCAAAAACCCCCCTATACGCCGCGTATGGACCCATACGCCACGTGTAGGGTATAAAATGTCAAATCAACAACCAACCCTATACGTCGCGTATGGCCCCATACGCGACGTATAGGGTGCAGGGGTGTTGATTTAAAATCTGGGGTGTCTAAATAAAAGGACGCTTTCTTAATCCTATATAAAGGTTGAACTCATCCCAAGCTTCTATTAAACTTGTTTTCATGCGATAAAGTTACCATTTACCTTCTAGCATCTACTAACTAAAAAAATACAAAAATGTATATTTGACACAAATTAAATCAAATTAATTTATTTAAAGTGAAGCATGTGATTTTACTTAAATGCGTTCATGTTAAAAGTAATAATAATAAAGAAATTGAAATATGATGGGTGAACCACCAAACTTCTTTCTCATGGGTGGGCATATTAACCATAAACTAGAAAATGATAAATTAAACGCTCCACTTTAATAAATACCGTAAGCCCTAACTAACCTCAATAATTCATGAATAAATCTGCATACCTTAACTTCATTTAATATCAGCGGAATACACTGGATATGTTTGTTTGTTATCTTAACTTCATTTAATATTTAATAAAATCATATAGACAGCCACTAAACGACTATATACAAGTTTTATAACATCTTACTCGTATACAATATATTACGTGATGTAGGATTTTTATTTTTTTATTGAAGTGTTATAAATAGTTTAAGTAAAACTTAGTAGTTTTTGCTCGTGTATTGCAGCGACTATCTTCTGAATAATAGTAACTAGATTTTCATCTCCGCGCATTGCGGCGGGATCCCGTCATGACTCGAAATATCAGAATGCACATATAAAAACGTATCGTGACAGCTATCACTATCACGTAAAACCTTAAAGCATCCCTTATCGTAAAAACTACCGTCACTTATGTAGACTCAATATATATCAGCATTTGATTTTCTCTGCATAGAAAAAGAGAGTTAGTAGAGAAGAATGGACAAATGAGTTATATAAAAGAAGCTTTTGAATAACTTTCCAGCAGAAACTGCATCAAGTAGGACATAATACTTTGGTATGCAACAATAAGCCCAGTTTTCTAGATTTCAGCTGCTCATTTTCTATCATCAGCTTTTGCCTGTGACAGATGACAATGATAATTAAGGGCAGCTGAACATACAAACATTTTCAAAAAGAAAAAGAGTGCATTACCTCGGAGATGACAAAAAATGCACAGTTTAGCAATTAAAAATGATATATGAACACCAACATTCATCAAGAGACACGGCACAAAAAACTATGATCATAATGAATAAACATAGGTCAAATTTGCGGTATAAATAAGATGTCAACAACCTTTTTGATTGTTTAAAGATGAAATTATTTTGATCTAGCTTGAAGCATAACAAATACGTAACCATCCCGGGGAGAACATATCTTTTCCGCACCGTTGAGAACATATCATCCAATTACCCAGTTTTTCATTTAAATAACATGATTATTTAAATACCTGACCTTGTCTAGCAGCACCTAGAAGTGAAGTCTCCATCTTCTTCCATTCCATCTTCAACGTCTCCAGTTGATCAACTGGAGAGTCACAATATCAACTTTATCAATTTCATCCTCATCCTTAAAAACTACATCAGGAACCATCTCAGAAGCATCATCTTCAGGTGCATGATATTGAAGCCCATGTGGCTTTGACTCAATTGCATCTTGCCCATCATATGATTACTTTAGATATTTAGACAGCTTGATAGTGAAGACTACAAAAATTCCTTACAAAATATAACTTGTAGGGTCATATTAAATCAACATTAACTTTATATGTAATCAAACATGGGAAGTGCAATTCATCACAAAATGAAGTAATATACCTATTAATTGGTCGTACATTAATATGGTAAATACTTAAAACCAAATAATCAGCCATAAGAAAACATCGCACATGCAATGAAACCAATTAGTAACAAATAGCAAAATTTGTAAGGTGCTACCGGGAGTTGTGGTTCTTTCATCTCAACATTCTGACTCATTGTTTCTGTAAAATTGCAATCAAGTTATTACAGGTGAAGCCGAGTAACAATTAACAAAATTTAGAGCTTAATTGTAATGCTAAAAGTAAATTCATAATCTAATTGATCTTAAGCTCAAATCCTTCATATTACTTGAAACTTATAAATAAGAACCTGTTTGGTTTAAGAGTACTTATGCAACTGAAAGAATTGGTTTGATTAGCCACTAAATGAAATCAATGTACCCTCCTGAGCCTCCTGTTCTACCCAAATACAATATAAAAGATCAACAATTTATTTGTTTTTACACTAACAAATACATCATTGACACCTAAATTTCTAAAATCTGATGAGTATAATGTTTTTGAGGTATATATTGATCTTACCAAAAGATTTCATGAGAAGATTAATGCTGTTGGTCTTTGTCTGTCACTTCAAATTTTGGGATGCTTCTTCACTGAAGAGTCCAATCAAAATATCACTTAGAAAACACAAAACACCAACAACAGAGCATCATCAACTCCCTATCCTCATTCTAAACCAAACTCAAGGCTATCATACACTCATATCGCTTCCAATACTTCAGTAATTTCATCAAAACCACAGAAACAATCAATCAACAACAACTTAACTATCAAAACAACTAGCATAAACGTAATTCTCCGTTACCGTGTTCTTCCACCGATCCTGAGCGTTGACATCGGCGCCATACTCAATCAAACACTTCGCAACATCGATCCATCCATGGAGCGAAGCAACGTGAAGCGGAGTCCGATTATCGTAATCCCTAGCATGAACCAGAGACCGATCTTCCTCCAGAAGCTTCCTCACTGCAGCGGCATCGTTCTGGTGAGTGTGCCATAGTATCAACGACGTCCGGCTGACTTTGGCTTTGTCTTTCCTCTTCGCCGGAGCATCGCTGGAGTGGCCGGAGCTTCCTTCACTTCCGCTCATCAAATTGATTGAAGAGGATGAGAAATTGAGAATCAAATTGTTTGAAATCTCGTTGATTTGGGTAGTCGTCCAAACCATGAAACACCATCGTCTTCCTTAACAGGTTTGGGCGGCTAGAGGACGAAGCAAGAGCGATGGTAAGCAAGAGGATGAGATCGAAGAGGAAGATATAGGATCGAAACAGTTGTACACCACGCAGACATGGAGGTACTGTGAGCTACAGTACCTCCACTCACATCACCGACCTTTGTGTTTAATATATATATAATATCAATACGTAGGGAGGAATAAACATGTCGTACAGTAGATTCAAAATTTAAAAAGCGTTGTCATAAAGAAAAAATATATATATATATATATATTAGGTTTCACCCATGACTTTTGGCCGCCTGTCGCTGGAGTTCTTCTTGAATAAAAATTATATAGAAACATATAAAAATGATCATGCTATAACAATATATTCAAAATTTAAAAAAAATTACAAAACTTATACCATAACATAGAAAAAAAACACATCACAATAAAGGTATAAAAGAATATTATTTAATTAAAAATAAAAAAAATGTAGTAATATTTAGTGTAATTATAAAGACGGAGATGCATGTAAAAGCATTCATACTAGGTTTCTATTTTTATGTGAGTATGTGTTTTATATTATGGGGGATGATTGTAAGTGGTTGTGAGTGAATAAGAGATAAAAGTTATGAGGATGTTACCGTGCTTCTCCAAATATGAAGAAACATGGAACAACTCTCATAAATTTTTTAATATTTTTTAAAGTGGTTGCGAGTGAAGTAATGAGAAAAAATAATGTTAAAGATATAAAAAAGTATTATTTCATTAAAAGAGAGAAAAAATAGTATTTTTAATATAATTATAAGTAGGGCTGTTCAAACCGCTCGACGCTCGACGATCGCTCGACGTTCGTTCGGAATTTGCTCGAAAAATGTTCGTTCGAATTTTGCTCGGTTGTAAACGAGCCGATCGGATCAGATCGGTTTGTAAACGAGCCAAGCACGAGCAAAGGTCCGCTCGGTTCGGTTCGGTTCGAATTAATATGTATATATAGTTTATACGTTGCACTCTAGTAGATTTGGCTCATACAAAAATACATAATTATATTTATGCATACTTAATCAATCAACCTAGTAAAAAATTCTATATTAAACATAACGGTGAAATCCTAAACTGTTAAAAGATATTTTTTGATCATCTTTCGCTTTCACCATTATCGTTATCTGCGCTATCCGTATTATTGGCTACAGCATTAACTTCATCGTCACCCACAACATACTCTCATCCATGAAAATATTATGTAATGAAATGTGGCTGATTTTTAGGTCATAATTAAACCTTATTCGATGCAATATAAATCGTATGACACATAAGATAGTTGGGTCGTATAAATTGTTCGCTGCTCGTTTGAGCCCGCTCGACGTTCGCTCGAAAATTTAATGCTCGAAAAATGCTCGTTCGATTTTTTGCTCTGTTGTAAACGAGTCGATCGGCTCGGTTCGGTTTCGAAACGAGCCAAGCACGAGCAAAGGTCCGTTCGGTTTGGCTCGGTTCGTGAACAACCCTAATTATAAGAATGAGAATAATAAAGCTAATGTAACCGATCTGAATGCTCATTTGATCAGTCTCTTGTATTTTTGTTTTGATGCTTTATGTTTTACTACTTGTAACCTAAGCTTTTTAATATGCAACGTAAATGAACAGTAATTCCAGAGAGTGCACCGACTTTCATATTTATTGGTATATGCATAATAAGGTAGGATAATAATTGATATATATTTTAGAGTGAATTTTCGTTTTCTTTCCTCTTGTTTGGTAAAGATTTTGTCATTTTTATTAAAAAAAAATTTTTGCATCTAGCTCCCCAAAATTTTAAAAGTTTGTCAATTTTATTTAAAAAGTTAACTCCACTGATTTAAATTGTTAAACCATCTATCATTGAAATGGATAATTATGCAATTTTACATATAAAAACAAAATTTTAATTTATGTTAATGTATTGTTGTTAAACTTCCATTCCATTCACGTGTTACCGTTACATTCACGAACCCTACATCGGACATTTCATCTTTTCATCTTCAAACCTTTCATCGTGATTGAATCACGAGATTCTCAGCTTCATCAGTGGGGAAAGAGGATGGACCTCGTTTATAGTGGCGGTCCGGAAAACATTATTAAGGGGTGTATAATAGAGACTACCGCCTCTAGTCCTCATCTCTCTTATATCGTTTAATTGCGTTTGATTATGGTTATGTAATTGAGGTATTTTGTTTTATAGTTTAAAGGGTAATATTGTCAATTTATATATTTAACAATTTAAATTAACAGTTAACTTTTTTGGATGAAAATAACAACATTTTAAAATCTTAGGGAGTAAAACGCCAAAAAAAATTATTTTTGGATGAAAATCATATGTAACCAAACTGCAAGAAAAAAAACAACAATTCACTCTATTATTAATCTTAAAATGTTAAAATGATTATGAGCTTAACACGTATCATTCTATTGTTTTTAAAAGAGATGACATTTTGATTATTGTATCAAACAAGTCAGGTAATTATGTCAAATATCAGGTCATTGTGTCACATAATTTTAATCAATTGTTATGTATTCATCATTGTATTTTACGTTTTAGATAATTTCATGTTATTTTTTGTCATTGTTTTTACGCATTTTATTAATTTGTCGTGATTTTATAATTATGTTATACAATTAGAATTACACAATATTATTTCACCAAATGTGATTTTTAAGACTCATGGTGTGTAAAAATAGTAAAAGCTGAAAGATGTAAATTTTTAAAAAAATTTTCAGACTCATTGTTTTTTGCATATTTGTTTTTATGTTGTAATTTGCAAAAAAATTGTTTACATGTTTATGTTAAGGCATTAAATATTTTATATTTAAATGAATTTTTTAATGATAAAACAATTATTTTGTAAAAATAAGGTAACTATATATTGAGGATATTACCCAATTGAGATACCTTGTTATCTACAAAATTAGAAAAATAGATCTTTAATATATGGAAGGATAAAAACGCAATCTATCTTGGATTATTCTCATTTGATTGTTAAAGACATTCTAGACAATTAAAAGATGACAAAGACGCACGAACATGTTGCTTAATTAGAGATTAGATTCCTTGTTTCGTAACTAAACCATAATTAGAGGAAACAAATCTTTCTTAAAATGACTAATACATTCCTCCCAATTTAGGAGAACATTATAAAATTTGTTTGTGATAGTTGATGTATGTATACATGATGCAATATCTTGTTTCTGAACTCGATGCAACATTACATGATACTTTCAAATATATTAAAATTAAAGATTAGTTATAAACTAAAGAAATGAAATTAGAAAAATATATTTTATACAAGGGCAGTACACATATAAATAAAAAAAAACGTGTCATAAATTTACCTTTTTTATAATACTAAAAGTCTAAAATACCAATTTGGTTATCTTTTAGGATGTAAGAAAAAATAAAGTGTCCCTCTTTACTTTTAATGAAAGTTACCTCTCTTCAAAAGGTTCTCACAATAATATCTTTTTATGCAGACAAGAACGTACAACAATGCAATACAACATTATAGAGAGTTTATATGAATTTTCACAAAAGAGTCCATTAATTCATATATTATGTACATCTTTGACATACACTAGACTATTATTTACATGTTGTAAACGGTAGTTTAGGTCAAAATGACGTATAAAACTTGTTGATTCGATTATCATGTCAAGGAAGAAAAACTATTATTTATTTTTAAATATAAAAATAGTTGTTTTATTTCAAGAAAAGAAATAAAAAAATGTAACACGTTGTTTGTTCTTCTAGAATTTAGCTTGTTAAAATTCCTAATAGTTTTAAATAATGTATAATTATCAATTTTGTAATGATATGTTTTGCTCTACAATCCATTAGTGCTTGATTATCAAATTAGTCAGATGCTTAATAGTGACTAATTTGTCATATTAATATCTTAAACCAATAAAATAAAGAAAACATATATTCTACTTTTCGTCCTTTCTTTTATATTCTTCTATATCTCCACCCTCTCTTCTTGTCTTCTTTAGACCTAGGATCCTCTTCTAGATCCAATTCATCAACGACCGGCTGTCATATTTTGATATTTTACCGAGCATCACCCGTTTCATATTTTCAAAAATCAAAACATAAACGCGCGTGTACATTAGATTGTACATGAACGTTTACCAAACATCAGTCGTTTCATTTCTTCAAACAAGCAACATGCATATACATTATACAAGATCCTATACCAACACATACAAGGTGCTATACAAGTGGACATGCAACAAATCACTAGGGATACATTAATAGGTAAATAACCTTAAAAGTTAAATGACATGGTGGAGGGACTATATGTGTAATAATTTAATAATTGTGGAAAGAAACAAATGGCATAAAATGAGCGCGTGTAAAACTGACACAAAAAAGTGAAGGTGTTAAAGAGCAAGAGTACCCAACAACTAACAGTAACAATTGTTTATTATACACACAAAACACAACACCCCCTGTTGACTCACACCAACGAACCAACTCTCTGTCACTCTCTACCCCTAAATTCCACTTCCAATTTACTTATTTTAACCCACTTTTAGATAGATCATCAACAACCACCACCACCGTCAACAACCACCACCACCACCACCGTCAACAACCACCGTCAACCACCACCACCACCACCACCGTCGTCCTCGGTTTCCGATCACACCCATTAATAATATGTTCAGTAACAAACCCAAGATTCGATTTTTCACGCATACCCCTCCGTAGAAACTGTTTTTTTACAACACCTATAATTTCTTGAATTATTAATCCAAAAAGTGAGGTGATTTGGGTGCAATAATGGCAGCCGTGACTAATACAGCCACCACCCAACAACCACCGTGTCCGCCGGACAACACAGACATTACACAGCTAGTGGCGGTGCCCACGCCGGAGCTGACCGCCGATGAGATGGCGGTGAAGGTGGTTCACAAACGCTACGAAGGGTTAGTGATGGTGCGAACGAAGGCGATTAAAGGCAAAGGGGCTTGGTATTGGGCTCATTTGGAGCCAATTTTGGTTCGTAATCCCGATAACGGTGTGCCCAAAGCTGTAAAGCTCCGGTGTTGTCTATGTGAAGCACTTTTCAGTGCTTCTAATCCGTCGAGAACGGCGTCGGAGCATCTGAAAAGGGGAACTTGCCCCAATTTCAGCTCCGATTCGAGTCCGAACCCGATTTCGTCGGTTTCGCCGGTGGGGATGGTGGGGTTGTCTTCTCCGACGTCGTCGTCGTCGCCGCAGCCGGTGCAGAACCACCGGAAACGTAACTCCTCCGGCAACCGGCGCGGTGGTGGGTTTAAAGATAACAGCTCTGAAACTACTTACTCCGTTGCTCCGATTACCATGATTGAACCTCCGAGATTTTCTGTTGATGTTTCTTACCCGACCCGACCCGACTCCGCTCCTGCATTTTCGGCTGCGACGGTTGTGACGGTGAGCGGCGGCGGAGTGTACTCTCCACCACCGCAGCACCACCATCACCACCAACAGCAGCAGCAGCAACAACAACAACAACATCACCAGCAACAACTGCAACAATCACATGTGATGTTGTCAGGTGGGAAACAAGATTTAGGTGCTTTAGCGATGTTAGAAGATAGTGTAAAGAAGCTAAAGAGTCCAGTATCATCACCGGGTCAAACACTAACCAAAGCTCAAATCGATTCATCACTCGAATTATTAGCAAATTGGGTGTATGAAAATTGTGGGTCGGTTTCATTTTCAAGTTTAGAGCATCCAAAATTCAAGAGTTTCTTGAACCAAATCGGTTTACCGGCGATAACCCGGCAAGAACTCGCCGGAGAAAGACTTGAATCCAAGTACAAAGAGGCGAAAACCGAATCAGAAGCGCGAATTCGCGAAGCGCTGTTCTTCCAAATCTCATCGGATGGATGGAGATCAAAGATTGATCATAAATCAGGTGAAATTGAAAACTTGGTGAATTTGTCTGTTAATTTGCCTAATGGGACTAGTGTTTTCAGAAGAGGGGTTTTTACAGGTGGGTATGTGTTTTCAAAGTATGCTGAGGATGTTTTATGGGAAACAATTTGTGACATTTGTGGGAACAATTTAGAACAATGTGTGGGCATTGTTTCTGATAAGTTCAAGAGTAAAGCTTTAAGGAATCTTGAAAACCAACATCATTGGATGGTGAATCTTTCTTGTCAGTTTCAAGGGGTTAGCAAGTTGATTCAAGATTTCAGCAAAGAACTACCGTTGTTTCACAATGTGACTGATAATTGTTTGAAAGTTGCAAACTTTGTGAATACAAAGACTCAAATTAGACATTCTTTCCTTAAATATCAGTTGCAGGAATACGGTAGGGCGGCATTGTTGCGTGTACCGTTTGGTGGTGGTGGCGGGGTTGGGACCGGGAGGGTTGAATTCGAGCCCGTGTTTCAGATGGTGGAAGATGTGTTAAGCTCATCAAGAGCATTGCAGTTGGCTTTCCTTGATGACAGTTGCAAGATGGTGTCGATGGAGGATCATATTGGGAAGGAGATTGAAGAAATGATGAGGTCTCAGTTTTGGGGTGAGTTAGAGGCGGTTCATTCGTTGGTTAGATTGATCAAAGGAATGGCTCAAGAGATTGAGAAAGAAAAGCCGAGAATCGGTCAATGCTTGCCCCTTTGGGAGGAGCTCAGAGTGAAAGTCAGGAATGGTGTGGGAAGTATCATGTCAATGAGAGTCATGTAGACATGGTGTTTGATAAGAGGTTTAAGAGAAACTATCACCCTGCGTGGGCGGCTGCATTCATTCTTGATCCGTTCTACTTGATTCGGGACATAAGTGGGAAATACTTGCCTCCTTTCAAATACTTGACTTCTGAACAAGAAAAGGATGTTGACAAGCTTATAACAAGGCTAGTTACACGCGAAGAAGCTCACATCGCGTTAATGGAGCTCATGAAATGGAGAACCGAAGGGCTTGACTCAGTGTACGCGCAAGCAGTCCAGTTGAAACAAAGAGACCCCGTAACGGGTAAAATGAAAATAGCTAATCCACAAAGTAGCAGACTGGTTGGGAAACTTATCTAACAGATTTCAAATCTTTAAGGAAAGTGGCAGTGAGGTTGATCTTTCTTCATGCCACTTCATGTGGGTTCAAATGGAACTCATCTTTATGTAGATGGGCTCAATCAAGAAACGCGATTGATAAGGCGCAAAAGCTGATATTCATTGCTGCCCATTCTAAACTCGAGAGACGAGATTCTTCAAACGATGAAGAGAAAGATGCTGAGTTCTTCTCGTTAGCGAGCCGAGAGGATGATGTGCTCAATGAGGTGTTGTTTGATGCATCCTCCTTGTGAATTCCCATCTTTTAGTTCTTGCTTCTGATGATTATAATCCATAGGTTACTTAGGATTTTTCTTTAGATTCTTTTACTTCTACTTGGGGTACTTGTATGATTGCTCTTTTAGAAGTTTTTGACACCTTTGATAGTTATAGAAGGGGTCATGTCATCATTTTAGTTTGATCATATCTTTAGGTTTAAATGGGTAATTTCTTTTTGTTTGTTGAGTACAAAGAATTAAGATTGAATGAAGACAGTTGTAACATTCTTAATCATCTTGGTAGCTAAAGTAGAGGATTTTCTTAACTTTTCATTAGATTCTGAGAATAATATATATGGTGCTTACAATGTTTTTTTGGCATGTTCAATGTTTGTTATTATTAGTTATTAGGAGTTGGTTTGTAGGGAAAAGATAAAGACAATTATGAGAATAAGTTTCTCTTTATGGTAGTGTTTTAACATGTACGAGAATCAGAAACCTTGAAACTTAAGAGGAACCTAAGTGCAAACTCTTGCAACTACGAAGGGGTTGAAATACTATTCTTCTAGATATCTATACCCTTACATAATTATAAATTATTAAGCGCACTATTTGGTGTTAATTTCTTAAGTTTTATTTATCATACAATTCTATTTTTCTTTATAAATTTTAAGAGATAATATTTTATATAAACTTCTAATATTTTGTTGTGATACCTATTATTTTATATAGAGTAAATTACCATTTGCATCCTTGTGGTTTGGTGATTTTGACCATTTGCATCCCTACAGTTTAAAAATCCTCATATACACCCTAACGTTTCATTTTTGTTCCCATTTGCATCCAAATTACTAACGACGTTAAATAATTCAGTTAAGTTTTTATAAAATGACGAAATTACCCTTTCTCTCTTTCTCTCTTTCTCCCTCTATCTCTTAACCCTTGACCCACAACCCCCACCCCCACCCACTCCCACTCTTTCTTTCTCTGTCTCTTAACCCATATACAAGAAAGAAGAAGCCACCACCATATACAAGAAACAAGAAAGAAGCCACCACCACCATTTTTGTTCTCTGTCTCTTAACCCGATTTGCGGTGTGGGTTATGATGGGGCAGGGGTGGAGGTGTTGTGGGTTGTGGTGGGGGCGGCGATGGAGGCGGTGTGGGTTGTGACTTCGTCGGAGTCAGCCCACCCACCGTTTTTCAAAACCGACCCGATTTGCTGCACATACGAATCGACCCATTTCGGGACTCCGGATCTTGGGATCTCAAAGTACCGATCGGGGGAAGACGACGACGAAGATGAGTTTGAGTTCCTCTTCCGGCGGTCCACGGCGGCGTCGCTCCAAAACTCCACCCATCTCGGCGTTCTTCCGCCGGCCACCGCGTCAAGGCTCCGGCGAGAGATCCCCGACGACATTACGCTGGATTTTTGACTAATTGAACGCTGTTTCATTACGTTTTGGGGATCGGACTTTGCGAACAACGTTGATTTCTCTCTGTCGAAGAAATCCGATAGATCAAACCCACAGCAAAAGATCTGATTCTCGTCGACGTAGAATATTGGGTTTCCGGATAGAATGGCTTTGAGGTCCGGTGGGAATGCGAAGCCGAATTCAGCTTCGGCTCGGGCGAATTCTTTCTCCGATAGCCCCTGTTGTACCCGTACGCCGGAGGTTTTGAGGTGGGTCGAGACTTTATCGGCGAGGGTGGTGAAGGAGATGAGGCTGTTGCGAGCTGGAAGTGGGGTCGACGGTGATGAGGCGGTGACTGAGAAATTGGGTGTTCTTTTGTTGGCGTTGCATGATCAAATTAGGGCTTGAAATGTGTGTGGGTGGGTCGGTGATCTTTTAGGGGTTTTAATCTACGGTGGTGGTGAGGGGAGGTTGTGATGGTGATGCGTGGTGGTGTTGATGGTGGTGGTGATGGAGGTGATGAGAGATAGAGAGAGAATGTGTGTCAGTGTGTTCATGTTTGAGAAAGAAAGAGAGAGAGAAAGAGAGTTTGTGGTGGTCAAAGGAGAAGAAAGAGAGCAAGGGTAATTTCGTCATTTTATAAAAACTTAACTGAATTATTTAACGTCGTTAGTAATTTGGATGCAAATGGGAACAAAAATGAACGTTAGGGTGTATATGAGGATTTTTAAACTGTAGGGATGCAAATGGTCAAAATCAGCAAACCACAAGAATGCAAATGGTAATTTACTCATTTATATATTTTAGATGCGAAAGGAATGATGAGAAACACCCCTATTAAGTGTTCAAATTAGAATGATGTAAATAAATTAGCAATTGTAGTTATGAGTTGTGTAATAATATTCTATCATTTTAAGAGGAGTAAAGTGAAACAATGTGATACATGAGGTGGTGTAGAGTAGAGTTATTAGTGGTAGGCCATGATTGCAATTTGCAAGGAGAAAAAGCAAGTTTCAATTAGGACCAAAAGACTAAAAGAGTGTCGGCATGAAGCAACACACGAAGATGCCATCTAACGTTACAACTCGACTTCCAGTACGTACGTTTTAAGTGTGCACTTGTCTTGGTGTTTAAAGTAAAAGAATTTTATAAAAGTAAAGTTTTGTTATTTATGGTATTATAAATGGTTGTTAATTGAGCCTGATTTATCATCATCTCAAATCATTAAAGAATCATCTTATTTATTTAATCATAACTATTCCAATCCAATACTAAATCTTCATGATGTATGGCGGCTCTTTAGTCTTTTCTTCCTTTGAAAATTAGTTAAAAATAACAATTAAACGAGAAATATATTTTAACAACTAGATATTTAAAAATTGTTTTAAAGTGATAGGTTTCATAAAATACATACATGTCACTCTCTCACACTTTTTGGATTTTCTTTTTCCTACACACTTATTTCATGGTTTTACACAAATACACTCCATATTAAAACAAATACTAATAATCTATTACATATTTATATTTGTATATACCTTCAAACAAACACACCCTTGTCATTCTGATGTGTTTTTTGTTAATCATTCTTGAGTTTAGTATTTAAAATAAAGTTAAGAAACAAAAACATCCTAACAAGGTTATTATTTATTGAGTATTTAATTATTTTATTATCTTAAAAGTAAATTGAAAAACAAAGATAAATAGAAGATGTATATATGTATCATATTATATGTAGATATATGTTATTTTTTAGAACGGTGCGTGACCCACAAACAATTATGTTACAGTATACTCTTAAGCTACATTAACTCCTAATTCACCCCATGTCAGAATTTGAACTATGATCTTATATACGTAGATTTTTAACTCTTGACATTGCATCACCAACCCAAATGAGCTGTATATATATATGTATGTGTGAGGGTGTGTATTACGCAGATTAATGATTAGAAAAAAAAGGTAATTGAAAAATGATGGGTGGTTTATCACATATTCACATTTCCACTTTTGTAATAAGCAACCACCTAATAATTAAAAAGGCTGCCACACACATTTCCTACATCTGGGTACAAAATTAAAGTTGTCTTTAATCGAATTACGTGTGACTTGAGCGTTATTTCAAGTTCTTTCATTTCATTTGATAAAATTGTTTCTTAGAAGGAAGGTTTTGAGTTAAAGCTCGAACATAGTGTAATATGAAATAGTTTAATAGTAAGAATAAAATAAGTTTGTCGTTAGAAAAACATAGATAAAAAATTTGATCATCTTTATAGGATGTACTAAGTGAGCATATGTAATTTCAAGTGCCACCGGTAAAATTGCTTATATGTTATGCTTATAGGTCAAGTAACATCATATATATTTTTGTATGATAAGAGTGTACATTTTCAAATGATAAATACGGTATGCCCAACGATAGAGACATGGGAGTTTTGAAGTTGTTTCGTGATTTTAGCACGCATTGAATCATTATATGTTTATATGATTACAATCACGTGTATTTCTGGACATTAAGATGTGTGATGTTATTGAAACTTGGGTTAATGGATTTAAATACTCCCAACTATTAGGTATTGACCGCTGCCACCCCCAAGTATCATTTTGGCGAATATAACTTCCAAATAAACACTGAGGTGTCTGTATCACCTATAGATGTGAGAAATTAGAATATTCAAAGGGAGCATCCTATAGATGTGAGGTTTTTCCATCTAGTTACCATGTTTTTCAAGTTAGAGAATTTGATGTTTTCCATCAAATTAGAAAAACCTCACATTTATAGGTGATACATACACCTTAGTGTTTACTTGGGAGTTATATTCGCCAAAATGATACTTGTGGGTGGCAGCGGCCAATACCGAATAGTTGAGAGTATTTAAATCCATTAACCCTTGAAACTTTGATTAGTTTCGGTAACCGACATGACATGAACAAAATTTTCAGGTTGATAGACATACAAATATGAATGGAAATAACATTATTACGCTTTTGTAGAATTTTGTCTTAATAGTGATTTTAGAGCTTCACCAATGATTTATTTTTTTCTTCTTTTAGCTTAACTGTAAAGTAGAATAACAATCATTGCAAGGTTTTCAAAATATAAAATAATCTCACTTATTATTTGATTTTTATTTTTTATCCTCTTAAGATTCAAACATATTTTGTTTTCTTCAAACCTTAGATTCTATATATAACTTCTTATAGTCAACGTACTCAACCTTAGTTTGCCCAAACCTTTGGGTGCACGACAACTATGAGTGATTCATATCATATATTGATACAATGCATGATGATATTAAATATTAATCACATGAAGTAGTACCATCTAGAAAGAAAAGAAAAAAAAACCTTTAATTAAAGTCTGAAATGGGAAATACAAAAAGCAAGGAAACAAAGCAAAAACGGTTGAAATATACGTAAAACCGGCCCATAAAAACTGTACGGAAAGAATGGGCCACCACCAATATAAAAGATTGAAATGTGATGTATTTGGAATCAAAATAATGCTACTATACATGGGAATTGGGATTGGTCATGGGATGGTACTTTGTAGCTCTTTCTTTCCATCGCTATTCTATTCTAAGCCAGCCAGCTAATATTGTCTCCTCCTTTCATGGTCTATTTTCATGCTTTTAGGATTGATTTTCTTTATGCTAATACTTTCTTTTAAAAAAGAATCAATCAAATTCGAATTTATACTTTAAAACTCGTGCTTATATCATTTTTCTTTACTAGTAATACTGGAACGTTTAACGTACTTCTAACAAGATCTAAACCTAGATGATTTTTGAAGAGTTTTTTAACTGTTACCACTAAGCTACCAAACCAAATGATGTACTTATATCATCTAACTGATCATCAGCCTCTTCTCTCATTGACTTTTAGGGACTTGTATATAATTGACAAAAAAGCTTTCAACAAATTTAGCAAGAAAAGGTGATAGATTTATATGTAGATGAATCTATTAGTTGAAAAAATAGATGCAAAATATATATATATATGTATGATTTTTGGTGATGAAAAGATAGAATCCAAGAGTGGTGTCATTGTTGTGATCACTCTTATTTTCAGAAGCATATGTTCCACAACTTTTTATGCTTGCTTTATGAGCCAACTATTAGCTAGATAAGACCAAATAGAGACTTAATGAAGCAAAACTAAAATGATGTCGTTATGTAACCGTGAGCTCGAATGGCAACAAGAAAAGTTTCTATTAGGGAAATGACAAACAGGAACAGATGTTAACACGATACATGTACTAGTTATCGGCTTCTGTCGACCAATTAATCACATCCGGGCACCTATTTAAACTGTGAACACACCTGCTAAATGGCGAGGGTACACATTTAGAGGAGACGTGAAGATGTTAGGGGACAAACATAAGGAGGGTCAACTGGGGCGCATATTACATCAATTGTTAAATAGTAGCAATTAATGGAGATGAACACTTGGACTATATGAATATATGATTACAAACCGAAAACCATGCAACCACAACAAATGCATCTGGCATCCCTAAATTTCAAGATCATCCAATGAAAGCTCATTTGCAGTCAGCAGCTTAAGTTTCTGCAAATTCATAGAAAACATATATTAGCAAACAAACAATTCACACATGCAAAAGGGGATCAATTTGTCGACCTTTATAAATTTAGGGACTTGATTATACGAAAGGAGGACATGCGTTCAATAAGAAAGTTGGACGACTTTTTCATTTAAGTTTTCATAATTTAAGGGAATTAATCATGTAAATTTAAGTCTAGAGACTTGTATGTGAATTTAACAAAAGTCCATAGGGTATTTTGATATTTACCCTATTCTGAAAACATTTCTTAAATCCATCAACAATTCTACACACTTGTAAATCAGTCCACAAGATCATTTTAATTTACATACAGAATCTTGAAATCGAATAAAAAGGTCAAATACTCAAATATGAGTAAGAAGAATGTATTTACAACTATCGCGAAATGCAGAATTGAACATAGATATCTCGTGTTTTACATTAAAAGGTATTAAAGTTACTGACCGTGATGAATTGTGGCGGATCATCAAGACTAGAAGAACCTAGAACAATCTCTCTCTTCAATTTATTTGTCAATTTGTGACAAACCCGCAACTGAGAGCAATGAGATGTAATGTAAGCTTTTCTATGTTTATCATAAAGACGA
The DNA here is from genome assembly GCA_024085815.1 of Flaveria linearis. Classification (NCBI taxonomy): domain Eukaryota; kingdom Viridiplantae; phylum Streptophyta; class Magnoliopsida; order Asterales; family Asteraceae; genus Flaveria; species Flaveria linearis. The sequence goes on along the minus strand of CM044014.1, from coordinate 1,286,034 downwards.
ATAGTTTTAGAAATTATAAGATACTCACCTCTGATCTTGTTGCTCCACCAACAATAAAAACAAAAACACGTCGACCCATCTTCTTAAAATCACTAGATGCATGCCTCAGAATGGAATCACTGCAACAAAGACTGGAAACGGTCAGGTCTAATAACAATGAAACTGTTGTTCTTTTTTTCTTCTTCCTGAAGATGAAAGCTATGATCGGAAGGAAAAACAGGTCCGAGAACTGGACAAAGAAAAAAGAACAGAGGAAAAGAAGCCGAACAAAGGATGTGAAGATATGCTAAATAGTCTCATTGTTTTATTGACATGAGTTCAGATATACAAAATCCCTGACCAAATAAGCTAAAAAAAGAAAAGCAAAACTTACCGATTAAGCTAAAATCAAAAGAACTAAGGAGTCATATATAAATTCAAATTTCAATCCGAGAGGATAATGCTTTGCATCATCCAAAACATATCTTCAACAGAAACTAACAATTTTGACAAAATAACGACATATATGACAGACCTTGAATACCCATCGTCAGAATCTCGAGGCCTGGCCCATGTTGCTGCACGTCTCGATCTCATTGAATGAACAGGTGGAGGGTCAACCATTTTTGCTGACTCAGACTGTGATCTCCCATGAAAAGTGGGACTTGGATGATTCATACAAGGATAATCATTCTTTGGTAGTTCATTTTTTATAAGCTTTTCGATTAATTCCTGACAAATGGATGTGTACTTTAGTTAGCTCTCTCTTCCAAATTCCAATGACAAAAGCTCAAAGAAAATAGAATGTTCATACCTCGATCATAGGATAAAACCGAGATAACTGCCAAGTGGATTCTTCACCAACACGATCCTTTCTTAACCCATGTTTCTTCTGAATTAATAACAAGATATGTCATGCAGAAAAAGAATGTGCAAGCTTGCTTACAAGTCACAACAGAACTATGCATATACCTTGTGAACATCAAATTTTAAAGAAAAAGCACTGATTGAGCTCTTTTTAGACTCTGATGGTCCCTCTAGAAATCTCATATTGTATACAGCATTCATATCATCAGGGGGGAGTCTCGCTAACTGCAAAACATATAAGAAAAATGTCCATATTCCTTAATCATGGTAATTCTAGATTTCATAATTACAATTAAACCTGTATTCCATCATAGGTATGAAACAAAAGAAAATATATAATGGAAGGGGATGAACCTAAGCCTAACCTCCATTAACTTTGCAAGTCTGTCGCTCTCATATTTATCTGGATGAGTTGCTGCATAGATCATTAATAATCGCAATTTACTTTCACGTGGAGCATCCTGAATGAAGAGGCAGCTCAGAAACATAGGAATGACGACATATTTTCATATGAATATGCATGTGTGCATAGACCATCTGATGATGTTTGTGGTTATAATTAAGCCAGATAATATTTACAACTCACCGGTTTTGTTCTAAGGAAGTTGATGACCTCTTTAGTTCCAGCATCTCCAAATACAAGGTCTTGTTCTAGTTGTCCCACTTCTTTAAGACCCGTCTCCCTTATAATGTTATTAATCTTTGCAGCAATCTGTAGCAATCATATCAATACACAATTAGACCAATTGCACTCCACAATTTCTTTCTCCCTTTTATGCAATATGCAGGATATTTTTACAACTACAAGCACCCTTTTGTAAGCCATGAGAGTTATAAATCAAGAAATATTTGAAACTGAAACAAGAAGTGCATATCTTAGTAAATGAAGAACTATTTACAGCAACGTCCATAAACAAGAAGAAAGTTCTGAAGCCATATTGGTAACTGGGGGCATAATTGGAAAAGTGATATGTTCTGTGAACTTACGTCAACATGAAGAGATAATTTGTCGATTTGTTCACTATATTGTGGTAATGCTTGGACCATCTTTTGCAAGTCTCGAGTAGACAATTCACCACCACCTCTATGCAGAAAAAAAAAACAAATGATTTGTTATCAAGTTCTAAACAGGTATGAAGACATTTTTATGATTGACAAAGGAGCTTATTTAATGAAGGAACTTTAAGACTCGGAGTTGGGGTTTGGTTTATGAATAAAAGCGCGGTATACAAAGCACCTAAGTTTGTGGTGTATATAGAAATGCAAAAGCTTAGACCACTGAAAACAGAACATGAACGATGTCGCAGGATTAATGAAGGCTTAAGAAAACCAAAATGAAGGCCAATGAGTATAACAAGGTACATATGGGTCTTTATTATAAATTAATGCAGGTTATTATCTAATATACTAAACTAGGCTGCAGTCAATATTTAATGGATCCTGTCATACAAACATGTACACCCTCCTCAAGGCCTCAACAATAGTCAAAATTTGACTTCTATATGTGTAATTAGTTGGTGTGCACTTTCAAATTGACTTTGATATAGAAAATTCCTTCAAACATCACATTACGAAATAATCACAAGTGAGACATTAGCCATAAACATCTGTACTGCAGTATATTGTCACAGCAAGCCACCAAATCATCAAACGCTAGCTGCAACAGTTTAGTGGTAAAATATAAAAACACTATTCTAGTAAACATTACTGGCTCCAACGTGAAAATTTTAAACATTAGAAACCAAAGAATTCCACTCTTTAGTCATATCAACTATCCCAAATCTCCACCTACGCAACACTTCTCATCAGCATTTCATAGTATATAACAAGGTACATATGGGTCTTTATTACAACTTTAATGCAGGTTATTATCTAATATACTAAACTAGGCTGCAGTCAATATTTAATGGATCCTGTCATACAAACATGTACACCCTCCTCAAGGCCTCAACAATAGTCAAAATTTGACTTCTATATGCGTAATTAGTTGGTGTGAACTTTCAAAATTGACTTTGATATAGAAAATTCCTTCAAACATCACATTACGAAATAATCACAAGTGAGACATTAGCCATACACATCTGTACTGCAGTATATTGTCACAGCAAGCCACCAAATCATCAAACGCTAGCTGCAACAGTTTAGTGGTAAAATATAAAAACAACTATTCTAGTAAACATTACTGGCTCCAACGTGAAAATTTTAAACATTAGAAACCAAAGAATTCCACTCTTTAGTCATATCACCTATCCCAAATCTCCACCTACGCAACACTTCTCATCAGCATTTCATAGTATATTGCATATCTTAACATGATAGGTCCTCTTTGTTTGTGTATTTTGTGGTAAATCATAGTAGTCGCTGGGTGAAGTTAGTTATACAGCTGGATAACAAATGAAGCTGATCCAGATTCCCAATGGAGCTCTAGTATTAAGCAACCAGCAAGTAGGCGATATGATGTAGACTGAAAAAAAGATAAATAACTGAACCTGTTGATTCACAAAGAATGCCATGAACAATTCTTCCAACGAAATTCACACACTAATACACACTTGTGATAGGGAGAAAAACAACTTTCATGAACTTAAAAAACTAAACATCTTTTAAGGTTTACAGGAATATAAAATGCAAGACAAGATTAGAATGGGTCTCAAAACATAAACGGGCCAAAAACTGGGCTATAAACAAAGTCCAACAAAAACTTAAATAACATAAAAAGTAAAAAATAATTAAAAAAATAATTAAAAAAAACTCATAGAATAAGCCATAAACGTGCTCCTCGATCCAACGGTCGTTTTGACTGGTCGCACGCCCAAAACGGAGCCATCTAGCCTAAGTTATGACCCTTTTAGTGAAGCCCCCTTGGACAAACGATTTGAGCCTCCAAATACAAGATAGCTTGCTCCTCCACACTTGGGCCCGCACCAGATTAGGATAGCATATATGATTCAAGAGTTTCTCAAGGATTTTTAGTTCCTAGAATAACAGTCAATAGGCTTATATTGTGCTTAGGAAATTCATCTACATTGTGATCTCTCAAATTCTAGATATTCATTCATTCCAAGTGCCAAAAGAATAATAAAACTTCCACAAAACCATATTAAACATACCTTGAACCATGCATTTGTGCAGCCTTATTCTTTGACACAAAGCTTGTCATCTTGTCATGCAACCGCTCACTAGCCTGACAAGGCAAGATTATCAAAAACCATTTGCATGCATTTGCTAATAACTTAAAAAAACAATGGCACATACATCTGCTATATGTGAATGGCGGAGCTCTAGCCATACTGGATCATGATCCTCTAGAAGGACCTCTTTCTTTTCAGGAAGGCCACCTGTTTTGCTTGCAACCTAAGTAGTATAGTTACTTGATATATAATAGAAAAAGGAAGACAAATCTTGATGAACAATTCATGTGCAGAATCATAGGCTAACCTCATGAACATATTTATTTCCATCCATATTTAGCAAATCATGGCACATGGCATCATATGTCCATTCGTGAATGATAGGAGCAATCTACAAAAAGATAAAATTATAAACAACAGACTGCAGTAAGAATATTATAACCAATGAATTAAGATAGTACAGACCGGGTCTATTGATCTATCCAGAATGAGCAACTCGCATGTTTCTCTCTCAGGAAAGTTGAAGCTTTTGAGAGATTTATACTTCATAAGACAGTTCCAAACAGCTGCAGCGAGCTTTGTAGGAATCAAATCACGAATTGTGGTCATCGTGGATGGATCAAGAGATTTGGCAGCACGGTAATGTACAAACGGGAACTCCTGGGTAGTGTTTATAAAATTAGTAAAAGAACGTCTCCTATTTGATAACCTCAACCTTGATAAAAATAAGAAGGGAAAAACTGCATACCATAAAGAAGCAAAGACGGTTGCAATACGGTTGGCCATCATATTTAAACATTCATCTCCTTTTTGGGTCATTTCCTCATTACCATACAGTTCTTCCAAAGCCATTGTGTTATCAGTTATAAAACACTGTCTCATAAAATAATAGCTAGTCAAAACCACAAAGCAGCACTGTATTAATAATTTTGCTTTAACCAACTACTTAGTTTCAAAGAAAGTATGTCCCGAGTGAAATGAACTTCTGTAGAACTCTCTATGAGCCAAATATTGTTCTAAGGCCCAGGCAGTAACTACCATGCTATTATAAAAAATACTATGCACCAATGGGGCATGTTCTTATGATTTGACATCGTCTCACAAATTCCAAACGCCGAAATCTACTTGGTAACTAAAAGTAGATTTTTCTGTATGCCAAAGTGCACGCATGTATGGGAAGAAAACTGCTAGAAAAGAGATGGCTAAAAACTACCACAGCCCATGCCAAAATTCTATTTCTGAGGCACTACTTATCCCTTTTAAGTTGATATTGATATTGAACTGAAAAGAATGTTCTGACTATAAATTTAAACTCTGGATTTAATTACATATAGCAAGTGAATCATTTGCATTACATGCCCCAAAAGCATGTAATACAAATCCAATATTACCAAATATATTGAGATACAACTGTGTGCATAACTCCCTTTATTGCATGTTTTGATAGTTTTGACAAATTTACACCGACACAAGATGAAAATTTCACAAAACTAAAATAGTTTTTACTTTAGCAGCATTGGATACCTGGTTATCAATGGCGAAGTACTCCAAGTTCATCTGCAGATTCCCATTCAAAGTAAATACAACAATAAATATAATTATATGTACAATAACAAAGATTAAAAATGAGCTCATGCCTCTTTCATAGCACGTAAACGAGATTTTAAACTTTGCTCCTTTTTTATGTAATTAACCAATTCTTTTGGAACAGAAGAGCTGAAGAAGACATAGGCACTGAAAGGAGAAAGAAAAAATATATTAAGGAACCATAGAAGATCTTAATACCATATTTCATGATGAGTCGCAAATAACAAAAAAATCAGAGAAGGCCTATGATATTTCACATACTCTCTATAAAGGGGTGTTCTTCCGGCCATGTCAGACAGGAGCATACGTACACTGCACTTCCACAGACATGTGTAAGGATAAAATAAACTAAAACACCACTCTATGGAGATGATATAGATGAATGGCACTTGACTTGATATAAGATACCTTCTTACAAAGTGTCTATAACATATTTAAAAAGAAGTGAAAAGAATCGCAAGTTTAAATGTGTGTTCTCAAGTTGGATGGAAACAAAAGAAACTTTCATGCTCTAAAATTTTCTATCTAAATATTCCCACATTTGGGAGGAAATTGTTGGAAAGAAGCTCGCCCCAAATTTTCCTTCCACGGACCGGGTTCGTATAAATTTCCTTCGTCTTTACTCCAAAAGGAAAAACAGGAAAAACCGAGGAGCAAAATTTTATTTGCTTCTTTCCCTTTCCTTCCAATTCTCTCTAGCATAATAACTCAAGAACACGGTGACTAAGATAAGATCACCAACCCCAAATCGAATCCCATTGCTCACTTTTGCAAATATGTTGAGGAGTTCTATAAACTAGTTACGACATCCTATATTGCTCTTCTAGACAAATGTGAAAAAATACAGTCATAAATCTAGCTTCCTAAAGATACGTAACCCCCTAGGATGTGTAAACAGTATACTGTAGTAAAATAGACAATGAGCTGGGGTTGAAATTTAGCATTAGATGTAAGGAAAGCTCTTAGACCTCATTGAAAAAGCAAAAGAAAGACCATAAAGAGGTTAAGGAAAGGAGAAAAATATACAACTTGGGCATTAAAAATGTAAGACTTTAAATTATATCGTTTGTCAAAGAGTAAGAAAAGAAAGGGAAGCAGGACAAAAGAACTAAGTAAAAGGATTTTAAATACTTCTCTTTTGTTGGCTGGATGTAGTACACTGCATCCATGGTGGGCAATGGTTGTCTTCTCTTGTTTATGTCTTCCACCACTACAGAAAGGAAACACCAATCATTAGTTCATTACTTATCATGATTTAACCACATTCAAGAATGATAGGCAAAGCGCGGAGCCAACGAGTTCAGTCGAACAACGTAACAAGTCTAAGGGCGCTTGAAAATAGTGTTGTATCTGGTTTTTCTATTGATAAAGACGGTTAGCGACTTACATTTCTGGATTCATTTACATGAAATGCAACTTTAAATGTGCTTTTAGAGATGTAAGTTTTTTTTATTAAAAAAACACATATGTTTCAGCATTTGGGATGGTCATAGAAGGATAGAAAGATTGGTGAGGATGTTAAAAACCACATTAAAGCATGGGCAATGAAGCGGTGATAAGCATTAAAAGGGCTAGATGAATGCAAATAATGTATTAATAGTGAAGATTAAGAGTAAGGAATTCAAACTTTCTGAGGCACGCCTTACATGAAACTCCTTCATCTGTGATGTCTGCCATCTTGCATGAGCAGGACATAATTTTAACAGTCACTTTGTCCATGATCAATACCTGATCAAAAGAGTTTCAAGGACTGAAGTTAGAAGTGAAAAGCTAAGAGCAGATTTATAGCATAAATGAGTAATATCTCAAGTATTGATGAAAAACAAAAACCAGTGACACAATGGCAATGGCTACATGGTTGTTGCATACCTTCCAGTTGGATTTTGAATCCGGTCTTTTTGCCGACCTGATCATTTCGTACAATAATCCTGCATGTGGGAAGTAATTGCTCAATATACACATAACCAATATAGAAGTAACTAGTTGCTTCTGATATCAAACAAAGTTAGTAGATATGATTGTTGGGTATATTCAAAACCGACATATGGCAAGTTTGAGAGATGTAGACCTAAAAATATCTAATAATGAAGAATACAATCCTTGGTGGTTTTACTGTAGAAGCAAGTACAAAATATTAACAGTCAATACTTGCTGCAAAATTATTGGTTCTTTTTATTTCGTTTTTTCACTCAAACAATTACATTGAGCTACAAGCCGTAAAATAGTCTTTCTCCTGGAATATGTACACTTGGTTACACAAATTATAATTCATTTCAGATCAACCTAAAGCTGGCCTATTCATCAGTAGCTACAAATATGGCATCCTTGTAACAGACAGCAAACACGCTGGAACTTAAATGAAACCCAAGCAGCTGCACGGGGGAATTTACAGACAGTAGACACACTGGAACTTAAATGGTCAATCATATGACCACAGCCATCCACAAGCTACTCTAGTCAAAGGTTTTCCTCCCCAAATCAAGGTTACACACCATCATGTAATTTTATTGTTTGCAACACAAATTGCAGCAACTCTGGTTAGAAAAGCTACATTTTTGTACATAAAGTATCCTTGAATTATTCTTTGACAATTATACATAGAAGTTAGAAAGATTCACACATCAGGTTTACAAACAATTTCCTTAATTTGAGGTCTGAAGCTAAAACTCATGGAAGGAAGCAATTAGCATTTCCCCTCTATAAACGTTACAGCCTAACCAGCATCTTAAATCATTCGATAGCGCAATTAAACTCAAAACAACAACTTCATAAGTCCAATATCTCATCAATCCAACCAAAATAACATACACTACAGCTTTATCACGGGCTTACAGCTTAATTAACCTGATGGCAATAAAAACTGAACTTGATATACATACATACAGAACTACAAACAGATACATCATCAAAATAGGAAGAGGAACTCACGATCACGAGTAATTTGTCTGAAGTTTTTGTATTCAGAGGCTCCTTGAGAAGACGTATCGGAATCGGACATCGACATAGTTGATCGGAATAGGTAAGAAACACACGAACAATGCGTGAATCGATGCCCCAAACTTCAAATACCACAGATCGTTGCAATCAGTTCTACGGTGGTTCCAACAGGAGAGAGAGAGAGGGGGGGCTGAAATGTAAATTGAAGGGGTTGTGAGGTGAAAAAGGATTGACTTGGTTGTAACGCGACGTTAAGTGACCCGTATTTGAATTTTGTTTGAAGCAGCTTGTTAAGAATATTCAAATAAGTTGTAACGGGTCGGGCGGATGTTCTGGAAGCTTACCTGACGCCGTCATTCATTGTTGGTCAAATGACCGGTATGCCCTTGTCTTTTCCAGAATTGGGAAAGATACCGCCTTACTGAATTTTTAATTTATTTTCTTTTTGTCAACGACTTGTCTCGCTAATTAATCAATGTTTTTTAGTGATGTCAAAATCGTGCTCCTGGTCAAATTCGTCATATTTTTCAAGAATTTTGTTTTTTACTTTTTTTTTAACTAGTTCCTAATCTATTATTATATGTCTTGTATAACTCTGGAACTCTTGAATAAGAAAAGGACATTTACCAGCATAATGCTCCCTCTCAAAATTTTAATAAACGATGAAGATTATTTTAACAACTAAATCGTCTTGTGATTTATTTAAGGGTTGAAACAAGTCCCATGGGATGGAATCTAAAGCTTAATAAAGTACTAAAGACACTAAACTTACATTGATGTTCAGGGCCGGTTTAAGGGAGGAGCGATTGCTCAGGATCCAATCTCTCGATAGCTCAAATTTTTGCGTGATAACTTCGTACACTTTGCAAGGAAATATCAATTTGTATAGTAAACTTTTAATATATATATATATATATATATATGTATATATGTATATATGTATGTATTTATGTATATATATATGTATGTATGTGTGTGTGTGTATATATATATACATATATATTAAAAGTTTACTATACAAATTGATATTTCCTTGCAAAGTGTACGAAGTTATCACACAAAAAGAAACGTTACGTATGGAATTATTGCACAAATGTTAAAATTAATCACGAAAATATAGAATTATCACGTAAAGGTGGAATTATCACGTAGGAAGGTATTCATGCTTGATAATCCCAACCCTATGTGATAACATCACGCAAGTTTAGTCCTTCTTGAGTGATTAATAATTGTTCTTGTGTGACAATTGCATCCCAAATTTTGTATATTTCGCATAAAAAAACACTTTGTATAGTAATTTCCCTTATATATGTGTGTGTATATGTGTGTGCGTGTGTGTATCTATGTATATTTTAACAAAAAAAATACATTAAAAATTTGACTCGTTAAACACTTAAATTAACCCGTTTACCAAAATATGATTTGAGTTAAACCATTTCGTCGATTTAATTAGCTTATCACATACAAACAGTTTAAAACTCATTATAAATTTTGTTGTATGGGACCCATTTTTCTAACTCACTCTAAGTCCCTAAATTCTCAGCACCGCCCCAGTTGATGTCAACATGACACAACGGTTATCAGACATGCATCAATAATCATATCCTTATTGGTATGCATGTTGACAGGGGCGGAACTACGTGTACGGGAACGGGGTCAAGTGACCCCATTGATTTTTAAGCGGGTAGTGTACCGTATAATACCGAAAAATTGAGTGAACCCATAGTTTTTCAGGAAGTGAACCCTTAATATTATTAAATCCAAAACATTACTACTAATTAGACTTGGCTCACTGGCAATCTGCGCGCTAGCTTGTTCCACGCATCCCTGAGGTCTGGAGATCGATCCTTGCGATTGTCTTTTTTTAAACACCTTTTTAATAAGTAAAATTACTTTTTACCCTTAACTATAAACATTTAACCCTAATTTGTAAGCCTCCCCATCGCTGATGCTTGATTGTTGTTGCTGCTATATGCCTGTATCGTTTCTTCTTTGGCCTCCCCACCATCGACCCTAACTTGTAAGCCTCCCTGTCGCTGATTGTTGTTGTTGTTGTATCAATTCTTCTTTGGCCTCCCACCATCGACCATTGTTGTTGCAGTGTTACTGCTGTCTGCTGGCCTGTTGTTGTAGCTTCGAGCCTTCGACCCTCCCGGCTCCCCACCGCCCACCCACCCATCGATCGCCATTTGTCCATCGATTCGTCGACCATCGCTGATTTGCCATTGTTGTTGCTTACTTTGGCTGCGATTTTCACTTTCAAGGCTAGCTTCTAACTTTCTTTGTTTGTTTAATTTTTATTTAGATTAGAAGTTTTAAACCCTAGATGGCTTATGGCTAGATTTGCACCTCTTTTCATTGAGTTTATTATCTAGATTTGTGTTTAGTTTTTATTATTTTGTTTGATTGAGTTTACTATCTATATTTGTGTTTAGTATAAAGATTTAAACCCTAGAGCCTTGTTTATGTTTTTCTTAATGATCCATACTTTAATATTAGTTAATTTGTAGTTAAACTTAAACCCTAGAACCTCATTTGTGCTTTTCTTATAAATGTAGTTAACTTGTTGGTTGATTTGTCACTCATTTGTAAAAACTATTAATGTTTTTTTATTTTTTTCAATTCATTTCTGATTTTATGTTGTGTTTTTTATGTTGAGGGGCTGGTTTGTCACTTCTTGAAAGATGCGGGTTGTAGCTGATTGCATTTATAAGTTCAAGGGGTGATGATGAGTTGATGAGTTGATTATTGGCTTTATACGGGAAGCTAGAAGGTTCGAGGCATCAGATCAGTTTCATCACAAAGAAAAGAGAGCTTTGAGATCTAGGGTTTTCTCATTCTTTGACACCCATTTTTTCAGTGATCTTCTTCAAGATCTTCTGCATATCAGTGAGGACAAGCAACTCATCGTTGCTTGTCTTAGTAGTCTGTGTTACAGTTTTCTTGATTGAGGTATTTGTCTCTGATTCATACTTGTATGGTTAGATCTCTTCATAATCAGTGAGATCTGATCTTAGTTTGTAACTGCTGTTGATTTGTTCTTGATCTTTAAGTCCAGAAAAGTTAATATGGTATCAGAGCATGTGCTCTTGATCTCTGAGTTTTTCTGGATTATTCGCTGACCCTTGGGTGTTAGGGTTTCACACTGTGTTCATCGATCACAGTTTGGGGTTTTTGGATTTCTCTGTTGACCATCGCACTGTGTTCATCGATCACAGTTTGGGGTTTTTTGGATTTCTCTGTTGACCCGTGATTTTTTAGGGTTTTCTCCCTTTGTTCACCGATTTGGTCTTTTGGTTGTGCAATCGTCTCACCGTGGCTACATCGAGCACGAGTGATTGAGTTTGCATAATCTCGCTGGTCTGTGTTGGGTGTTGTTGATTCAGATCTGAGTTTCTGAATCGAACTATTATCATCTTACTGGAGTAAAGACTACACAACCCTAAGTGAAGGTTGTGTAGAGATTGCTGAAAAGTTCCGCTGCTGTAACTCGAAAGAGGTTTATTGTCTGGTATTTTCTTGTTGTGGCTTCTAAAGTCCCTTCCTAGGGCACCTCTCTGTAAGGTGTAATTCTTCCTTAATCTTGATTTAATTTCATTCAGTTCATTGCATTTTAGGCATTATTGGGCTGGGCTAGATGGACCAGTGTTGATTATCTGTCTGATTTGTGCATATCATATTATACATTTTTCTTGAGTCTCTGCTCCTCCTTTAACACCTGGCCAGTCATCTTATTGACCGGGTAACTGGTCCCTGAAGGAGTTTCGCAGAGTCTCATTTTTGTGCTGTTAATTGTTGTGTCTTGGTTGTTTCCATTAGTTGTACTAAACTGTGTTGATATGGCTTTGGTTGATACACCTCCCACCTTGATTAGTAGTTTGGACTTTGGTGACCCTTTATATCTTCACCCCAGTGATACAGGTTCTCTTACTCTAGTGTCAGTTAAACTAAAAGGTACTGAAAATTATAATGTGTGGGCTAATGCTATGGAACTTGCACTTCATGTTAAGAACAAATTTGGATTTGTTGATGGTACATGCGTTAAGTCTACTACTGATGAGGTCCTTGGTAGGCAATGGGATAGGTGTAACTCTGTAGTCTTGTCATGGATACTTAACTCGTTTTCTGAAGAACTATTTGTGGGTCAAATTTTTTCAAAACTTGCTTCTAAAGTATGGATTGAGTTAAAAGAAACATATTCAAAAGTTGATGGTTCTGTGACCTTCAAATTGCATCAACAAATTAATAATCTGAAACAAAATGGTAATTCTCTTTCAGAATACTATCATAAGTTGTCCTCCATGTGGAGACAGTTAGATGTTCTAAATGATTTACCTATTTGCACTTGTGATGCCTCTGATAAGGTGTCAAAATATAATCAAAACTTGCGGTTGATGCAATTTCTAATGGGTCTTGATGATAAGTATTTACCTTTGAGATCCACCATTCTTTCAAAAGAGCCTTTGCCTTCTGTTAAGGCTGCATTTTCCTTAATATCAGGTGAGGAATCTCATAGGGAAATAACCTCAGCTCATATGTCACAACCTACTGCTTTTGTTACTAAAAGTACTGTGGTAAAAAAGAATTCTAATAATAAAGGTACCACTCTAAAATGTACTAATTGTAATAAAAATGGTCATACCATAGAAAAGTGTTTTGAAATCATTGGGTATCCTGCAAACTATAAGGGAAAGGTAAATGGGAACAGGTCTAAATCCAATAATGTTACTACTGATACTTCTGTGAATATAGGTGGGAATTATCAATTGACTCCTGACCAGTATGCTAAACTCATTAATATGCTAAGTGATCCTGTGAATGTTGATCAAGGAACCTCAAATATGGCAGGTATTAGGGAAAATAGTGTCTGTTCTTCTATTGTTTGTGGTGTTTCCTTGACTGATTCTAAGGACAGTATGGGGATGGGTTATAGATTCTGGTGCTAATCAACGCATGGTTTTATCTGATAAGTGTTTGTATGATTTGGTTGATGTTTCAAACTGTCATATGACTGTTAGTCATCCTAATGGAACCAAAGCTACTATAAAATCTATTGGTAAACTTAAACTATCAAAAGATGTTGTTTTGATTGATGTGTTGGTTGTTCCTGAATATTCAGTCAATCTGTTATCTGTGTATAAGCTTGCTAGTGATAATAAACTTGGATGTTGGTTTGATGAATTTAGTTGTTTGATTCAGGACTTATCCCGGTCAAAGACTCTTCTGACTGGTAAACAGGTGAATGGCCTGTATTACTTTGGTCACCCTAATTTTGATGAAATTTTGTGTAGAAACAGTAATGGTCTTGAGTTAACAGAGTTAAAATTGTGGCATTCTAGAATGGGACATCCTTCTTTCAAGTTTTACAAATCTTAAATCAAGATCTTAAACTGAAAGTTCCTAATTCTAATCTACCTTGTGAAGTGTGTCAAAGAGCCAAACAGTCTAGGCTTTCTTTTCCTTCTAGTGATCATAAATCCATAAGTTTGGGTGAATTAATTCATCTAGATCTATGGGGTCCATTTAAGGTCACTAGTAGAGAAGGGTTCAAGTATTTTTTAACTATTGTGGATGATTATTCTAGAGCTGTTTGGGTATATCTTTTAAATCCAAAGATGAGGTGTTTTATAATATTCAGTGTTTTGTCAAGTTAATCTCAAATCAGTTTGGGGTATCAATTAAATGTTTTAGAACAGATAATGGGACTGAGTTTGTAAATAATCAGCTTGACAGTTTTCTAAAGATTAATGGAATACTACATCAAACCTCATGTGCTTACACACCTCAACAAAATGGTATTGTTGAACGTAAACATAGACATTTATTGAATGTTGCCAGGGCATTACTGTTTCAAAGTGGTTTACCACTTAGATTGTGGACTGAGTGTGTATTGACTGCTACTTATTTGATTAACAGGACTCCATCTTCTGTGTTAAGTGGTAAATCTCCTTATGAGTTGTTGTTAAAGAAAAAACCCTCCCTAAGTCATCTTAAATCGTTTGGGTGTTTGTCCTTTGCTGCTAATTTGAATCCTACTAATAAATTTGATAGTAGATCTGTTAATGTGTTTTTCTTGGTTATGCTTTTGATAAAAAGGATATAAATTGTTGTCTTTGGAAAATAACGTGATTTTTTATTCTAGAGATGTTAGATTTTTTGAACAATGTTTTCCTTATAAAGAAAAACTTTCTGATTCTTTAAATCATATAAACTTTTTTGATTCTCATGGCTCTAAGGAAAACACCTTTATGCCCGATGATGAAAGGGAGAATTCTAATGGTAATACCAGTCCGGATGGGTTAAGTGATTTGCCCAATGATTCTTCCCATTCTGGGTCTAAATCAGCAGACTTGAATTCACAGAACGATTCAAGTCAACAGTCAGGTGACACTGATCATGGTAACAGTCAAACAGATGCTACTGTTCATCCTGTTTCTGTTGACAGTGGGTCCTAATCTGTTGATGTTCAGTCTGGTGATAAAGGAAAGTTGGTGGTAGATCATGATAATCTAACCACTGGTGTACCAAATGCAGATCTGGATAGTTCAGATATATCAGTATCCCTGAGGGCAGTAGTTCTGAAAATAGGGGTGTTTTTCGTAAGTCAGGAAGGGTGGGAGTCTTTCCTAATAAATTCAGTGATTTTATTGTTGAAGGCAAAGTTAAATATGGTAATGATAGATATGTTAATTTTGCTAATGTGTCAAATTTGTCTAGTGATAATTTGTGTTTCCTGACTTTACTTGATAAAAGTTCTGAACCTCGATCTTATAAGGAAGCTTGTAAAGATAATAATTGGGTTGAGGCTATGAATAAGGAAATAGAGGCCTTAAATAGGAATAATACATGGATTATTACTGATTTACCTAAGGATAGAAAACCTATAGATAGTAAATGGTTATATAAGATTAAGTATAAGTCAAATGGGGAAATAGAAAGATATAAAGCTAGACTTGTGGCTAAAGGATATAGTCAATGTGAAGGTGTAAGGCCCCGCTCACCGGGCACCCTACAGTCGGTCCTTCATTGCATATATTTTAGATAAACAATGTGTAAACATACTTTGAGTACATGATCATAACATACGCAGCGGAATTAATAAAGAAAACATATATAAAGGAGATTTCTTGAGTAATCTCGTTGATTCAGATCCTCAAGAAATCTCGTAATGGCAGGCAACGTGACTTGTTGCGTGCGTTATGGGCCCGCAACACGTGACGTTGCAGCATTACAATATGGAGAATGCCCTCCCAAAAGAGCTGAGTAGCCGCCTCGTGCCATCCTCAGCAACACTACCTGCGAACTGGAAAACACATAAAAGTCAGCGTTGCTGAGTGAGTTCTAGTTTTTATAATAAAACATACTT
Source organism: Flaveria linearis (assembly GCA_024085815.1). Lineage (NCBI taxonomy): Eukaryota > Viridiplantae > Streptophyta > Magnoliopsida > Asterales > Asteraceae > Flaveria > Flaveria linearis. The sequence goes on along the minus strand of CM044014.1, from coordinate 1,270,167 downwards.
TCATTCTTATTAACCGTTCTTTCATACATGTGTTCACACATCATACGTACATGCAGATAATATTATTATTATCTTATCATTCATTACTTACTTTCATTCGTGTACACTTCCTCATTCTCATTTACTTTCATACATACATACGTTACATACTTCACATACTTTCGTATGTCTTTACTTTCATTCATACTTTCACTTCATACGTTCGAACCTTCATTCTATTCATTCATTCATTATTACTTTCGTTCGAACGTTCATTACATTCGGTGACATGTACACTACCCCCTTTCATCATACGTACTGCTGGTGCTGGACCTGTGGTGGTTAGCCACGAACGTTGTGCACAAATGCTGATCCAGTCACCTAGGGTAGGTACAAGCACCACTTATCTTTCACTTTACTTCTGGATCAATGCCATATGCTATACCCGGACGTTGTGCACAAATGCTGGTGCTGGACCTGTGATGATCAATCACGAACGTTGTGCACTAATGCTGATCCAGTCACCTAGGGTAAGCAGCAAGGATCCCATACATACTTCTGGTCAATCACAAAGACTGACCCCGATGTACATCCTTCGGGGTAGCTAACCCGTACACCGTTGAGCTAACACCTGCCAGGGGTGTGCACCTCCTTCATTTTGCTTGCAAGCCTTTATTACATTCATTCATTCGTTAATGCATGCATTCATTCATCATGTTCCTTCTTTCATTATCTTTCACTTTACGTTCTTAACATATTCGTTACATTCGTTCATTCATTCACGTAAAGTTATTAAAAGATAAGACACATACACATAAGGAACATACATACTTACATATCATCAGTATTCACCATTTACCATGGCAACATCATACTATCATACATACATCATACTATCATACATACATCATGCATACACTTCTACATTCACTCACATCAGCCCTGTTCGAGCGACTGAACTACTACCAGTCGCATGTCCTCCATGCGACTGGGCCATACGATTGGGCTATCATGCGAATGGGTACTCAAACGTGCGATTGGACTTCCTTCCGTACGACTAGACACTATGCGACTGGATTATATGCGACTAACTCTTAACCGTACGACTGGACTGCTCTGCGATTGAACTTATGCGACCGAAACTCTCAGTCGCATCACCTATCGTGCGATTGAGACTCAATCGGGCGTCTGGGACTCAGTCGGGCGATTGGACATCGACTCATACTCATTCGGCCGAATGGCCCTCCAGTCGCATAACCCTAACTGGGCTGCGACTGGAGTTCATCACGAACAGCAGCCGCGAACCCCCGCACCCAAACTCGTCAAAAACCCATTTTTAGCCCAAATTGACCCTCCCAAAGCTCAGGGATTCATACAAGGACATCATACAAGCATATACAAGCCCTACTTCTTACTATAAATGCATTACTCGAAATTTACTCAAATGGGTCAAACTTACACTTTTACCAAAACTAGGGTTTATATGTGATTCCAGCCCCAAAATCGGTTAAAAACATGTAAATGAGGGGTCCTAGAACTCACATTGTCAGGTAGAAGTTGATGAGCTTCGAATTAGCTTGCTTCTCGACAATCGGGCAGCACCTTCCCCTCTTTCTTTCTTTTCTCGGTCTCTTTCTGCTCTCTGTCGCCCTTTGCTCTCTCTCCCCGACTGAAAATGGGGAGGGGAATGGAGCTGCTCCCCTTTTATACCCACATCTCAGTCGCATCTGGTCCAGGGGCGACTGAACCTTCAGTCGCATCAACACTGTGCGATTGGACCTCAGTCGCACATGCTCCATGCGACTCATACTCCATTCGGGCGATTGAACTCCAATCGTGCGGTTGAGCTCCAATCAGCCGAATAGCCATGCGGTTGAACTTCAGTCGCGTAAATTACAGGCGACTGAAGCTCAGTCGCATCACATGCTGAGAAGTCAAACTTTCGGGTGTTACAAGTCCACCCCCCCTTATTTTAGGTTTCGTCCCCGAAACCTGTTACTCTTCGAACAATCGTGGGTAATGCTGCCTCATTTCTTCTTCGGTTTCCCACGTGATTCGGATCCCTTCCTGTGCCGCCACTGTACACGCACAAGGGGAACCACTTTATTTCTCAACCTCTTCTCTTTGCGATCTATGATCGCCACTGGTTGCTCTACATAGTTGAGCTTTTCGTTTACCTCGATATCATCCAGTGGAACGACCATGTCCTCGTCTGCCAAACATTTCCTCAGATGAGACACGTGGAAAGTCGGGTGGATTCCACTTAGTTCGTCTGGCAGATCTAACCTATAGGCCACCTCCCTACTCGAGCAACGATTCGGAAAGGGCCTATATATCGTGGACTCAACTTACCCCGCTTTCGGAATCGAATGATCCCTTTCCAAGGTGAGACCTTCAACATAACCGGTCTCCCACTTGGAACTCAATTGGTCTGCGTCGTTTGTCGGCATACGACTTCTGTCGGTCTTTGGCTGCCTTCATATACGCTTTAATTCTTTCGAGCTTTTCATTCGTAGCCTCTACCACTTCGACGCTTCCCAATTCTTGCTGACCAATTTCACCCCAACAGACGGGGGTCCTGCATCTTCTACCGTATAACATAAGGTGGCATGCCAATACTAGCATGATAACTGTTGTTGTACGAGAACTCAGCTAACGGTAGATGGTCATCCCAACTTCCACCGAAGTCAATAACACATGCCCGAAGCATATCCTCCAAGGTCTGAATGGTCCTTTCCGACTGACCATCAGTTTGAGGATGATAAGCCGTGCTAATATGCAATCTCGTCCCCATAGCATCGTGGAATTTCTTCCAAAATTTGGATGTAAACCGTGTGTCGCGATCAGATACAATCGACACCGGTACACCGTGACGAGTCACAATTTCTTTGATGAAAAGATCAGCCAACTTCTCGGACGAATAAGTCTCCCGCATCGGTAAGAAGTGAGCACTCTTCGTCAATCGATCCACAATCACCCAGATCGTATCATACCCTTTAGGGGTACGTGGCAGCTTTGTGATGAAATCCATGGTGATGTGTTCCCACTTCCACTCCGGGATGTCCAAAGGTTGAATCTTTCCATACGGCTTCTGTTGCTCCGCCTTCACTTGCAAACACGTGAGGCATTTACTCACATACTCCACCACATCGCGTTTCATACCCGGCCACCAATAATCTTTCTTTATATCTTGGTACATCTTGGTGGCACCGGGATGAATGGAGTATCGAGACTTATGAGCTTCATCCAAAATCTTCATTCGTAGATCCCCAAGACGAGGAATCCACATACGCCCAAACCGAGTTCTAACACCCGTTGCGTTTTCTCCCAACTCCGCGACCAGACCTCTCATTCGTTCGGAGTTAAGGTGTTCGTCCTTTAAAGCCTCATCTTGGAACTCTTTGACCTGTTTCATTACGTCGGAGGTCATGACCAGCTGGTACGCCTTCACTCGAATTGGCTCGGGCCTCTCCTTTCGGCTAAGGGCATCCGCCACCACGTTGGCTTTGCCCGGATGGTAATGGATTTCACAATCGTAGTCTTTTATTAGTTCCAACCACCGTCTCTGCCTCATATTCAGATCTTTCTGCTCGAAGAAGTACTTCAAGCTTTTGTGGTCTGTGAAGATGGTGCACTTCGTCCCATACAAGTAGTGCCGCCAGATCTTCAACGCGAAAACCACCGCTGCGAGCTCCAAGTCATGAGTAGGGTAATTAACCTCATGAACTTTCAGCTGCCGGGATGCATAGGCTATCACCTTTCCTCTCTGCATTAATACACACCCCAACCCCGAGTAGGAGGCATCAGAATAAACCACCAAATCTTCACTCCCTTCGGGTAATGCCAATACTGGAGCTTGGGTCAATCTCGTCTTTAGTTCTTCAAACGCCTTCTCCTGAGCTTGACCCCATACAAATTTTACATCCTTCCGGGTCAACTTCGTCAGTGGAGAAGCAATTTTGGAAAAGTCCTGGATAAACCTTCGGTAGTAGCCCGCCAAGCCCAAGAAACTACGGATCTCGGACGGCGTCTTCGGAGACTTCCATTGCATCACTGCTTCCACTTTCGCCGGATCGACCATAATTCCATCCGGATTTACCACGTGACCCAAGAATTGAACTTCACGCAACCAGAATGCGCACTTGGAGAACTTTGCATACAACTTCTCCCTTCTCAGCGTCTCCATAACCTCACGAATGTGACCGGCATGTTCAGTCTCGCTCTTTGAATAAATCAAGATGTCATCAATAAATACAATCACTGATTTATCCAACATCGGCCGGCACACCCTGTTCATCAGATCCATAAAAGCAGCTGGCGCGTTGGTCAAACCGAAAGACATGACAAGAAACTCATAATGACCGTAGCGTGTACGAAAAGCTGTTTTAGGGATATCCTGTTCCTTCACCTTCAGTTGATGGTAGCCTGATCGAAGATCTATACGTGAAAACCAACTAGCACCCTGAAGTTGATCAAACAAGTCGTCGATCCTCGGCAAGGGATATCTGTTCTTTACTGTCAGCTTATTCAGCTCTCGGTAGTCGATGCACATCCTCATACTACCGTCCTTCTTCTTTACAAACAGGACCGGAGCACCCCAGGTGAGATACTCGGTCTAATAAACCCCTTATCCAGTAGCTCTTGTAACTGCTCCATCAACTCTTTCATCTCTGTCGGGGCCAATCGGTATGGTGCCTTGGCAACAGGTTGGGCGCCTGGTACTAAATCAATTTGGAACTCGATCTCTCTGTCAGGTGGCAATCCCGATAAGTCTTCCGGGAACACGTCTGGGAACTCACACACAACCGGAACATCAGACAGTTGTGGTGCTGGCTTCTCTACATCTTTCACATAACATAAATAGGCGTTACATCCACGCCTCATACATTTCCCCGCCACTGCCATTGAGATCACTTTCGGAATCGTAGTAACCCGATCCCCATAAACTATCACTGGACTACCGTCAGGCGCTGTCAAACTGATCATCTTCTTGCGACACACAATGTTCGCCTCGAAATCTGCCAACCAATCCATTCCAAGCACCAAATCGAAACCTCCTAACGTCATCGCAAAGGGTTTAACTGGGAATTTGTGACCCTCCAGTTCTACATCGCAACCCTCAATTACCTCAGAAATCTGGTGGTTTTACCTATAGCAGTCTCTACATCAAACGGTACATCCACACGTCTACTACTAACGGGCAATTTGGCACAAAAAGCTGCAGAAATAAAACTCCTACTAGCACCTGAATCAAATAATACGGAGGCTAGAGTTTGGTTCACCAGAAACGTACCGGACACTACATCAGGGTCCGTCCTAGCCTCTTCCTGCGTCATCGTGAATGCTCTGGCGCTTGCCTTCGACCCTTCACCCACTGCCTTCTTCCCGCCGGAACCCCAGGCCTCGGCTTCTTGCAATCTTTGTTCATATGACCACTTTCCCCGCAGTTAAAGCACTTCATCGCCCTACACTCCTTAGCCATATGACCGGGCTTTCCACACTTAAAACATACATTCAGCCCCATCTGCATTCACCACCGTGCTCTCGCCCACACTTTTCACACTTTCTCGACCCTGCACTTGTCACGACCACACGGCGATCATCAACCCGTGCCTTTTTACCACTCGTCGAAGTATCACCCCGACGAATCTCTTTCCCTGCCACTTCTTCTCATCACTTCCCTTCTTACTGCCCTCAGATTTCACCAAAGCAGCTCGTTCATCATACAACCTCCCAGCTAAATCCACCGCCGACCTGAAAGTACTCGGTCGGGCGGAAATCAAATGCCAACGAATTTCAGATGGCAGCCCCTGGATATACGGTTGATCTTTCGAGACACCGGCGTCACTTGCTCTGGCACCAACAGTGCCAACTCGTTAAACTTAGTCGTGTACTGCTGATGGGTCATCGTCCCCGCCTCCAGCTGCAGGAACTCCCTTTCTATTCTATCCATTTCCCGTCGAGGACTGAATTCCTCGATCACCAGCCTTTTCAACTCAGCCCACTTCATCTTCCCTATTGCCCTGGTACCCTCGGCTTGAACCATATTTTTCCACCAGCATAAAGCCGACCCTGTGAAAGAGTGGGTAGCAAACTTCACCTTCTTGTCCTCCTGGCAGTCACTAAATCGAGGACAGCTTCCATTTCCATCACCCATTGGTGAGCATCAGTAGCAGTACCGGAGCCATCAAAAGTTGGAGGCTTGCACCTCATGAATTTCCCATAATCACAACCCGGGCTGTCTCCGTACCTGTTCTTCCTCTTCTTCCTCTTCATCATCAGACAATACTGTTTCTACCCTGCCCGTTGCTGTCTACCGAGGACCGATTCCTCCCTCGTCTATCATCCTCACGTACTGCTTTCATCACTTCTGTCATTACAGACGGTAAGATCGTCTGCATAACCTGGTGCACTTCCTCAACCACTGCCTCTTTTACCGAGGCTCTCAACTTGGCGCTTTCGTCCGTCTCTTCTGGTGAGGAACCTCGTTCTCCTCACGAACTACTTTCTCTTTCCTAAGTCTTCCTCGCGTGATACGCGGCTCATCACCACGTTCACCATCACGGGAAGCATCAGATGATCTATCACCGACCATCTTCTATCACACTGAAAGATTAAAACACCAACACGGTCATTCAAGGAAATAGCTCAGTTTATGTCAAGTATAATAAGTCCCTAATTACAGTGGCCAGTTGTGATTAGCACTTACTCTACTCTTCGTACCCCGAGCATCACCTATCCTGACTACATTAGTATCTCAGTCTAACAGTACACATAATTCACATCACATGCGCATATAATAACCAGTTAATCTTTAATAAAATACCTGATGGCACGCGACTACTCAGATGGCATTCTCATTCTCCCTGTCCCATTCTCAGTTTAAGTTTAGGTTTATTATGAAAATTTACCCATTTTACTTAAACTTTTGCTCTGATACCAACTTGTAAGGCCCCGCTCACGGGCACCCTACAGTCGGTCCTTCATTGCATATATTTTAGATAAACAATGTGTAAACATACTTTGAGTACATGATCATAACATACGCAGCGGAATTAATAAAGAAAACATATAAAGGAGATTTCTTGAGTAATCTCGTTGATTCAGATCCTCAAGAAATCTCGTAATGGCAGGCAACGTGACTTGTTGCGTGCGTTATGGGCCCGCAACACGTGACGTTGCAGCATTACAATATGGAGAATGCCCTCCCAAAAGAGCTGAGTAGCCGCCTCGTGCCATCCTCAGCAACACTACCTGCGAACTGGAAAACACATAAAAGTCAGCGTTGCTGAGTGAGTTCTAGTTTTATAATAAAACATACTTTCATTCTTATTAACCGTTCTTTCATACATGTGTTCACACATCATACGTACATGCAGATAATATTATTATATCTTATCATTCATTACTTACTTTCATTCGTGTACACTTCCTATTCTCATTACTTTCATACATACATACGTTACATACTTCACATACTTTCGTATGTCTTTACTTTCATTCATACTTTCACTTCATACGTTCGAACCTTCATTCTATTCATTCATTCATTTATTACTTTCGTTCGAACGTTCATTACATTCGGTGACATGTACACTACCCCCTTTCATCATACGTACTGCTGGTGCTGGACCTGTGGTGGTTAGCCACGAACGTTGTGCACAAATGCTGATCCAGTCACCTAGGGTAGGTACAGCACCACTTATCTTTCACTTTACTTCTGGATCAATGCCATATGCTATACCCCGGACGTTGTGCACAAATGCTGGTGCTGGACCTGTGATGATCAATCACGAACGTTGTGCACTAATGCTGATCCAGTCACCTAGGGTAAGCAGCAAGGATCCCATACATACTTCTGGTCAATCACAAAGACTGACCCCGATGTACATCCTTCGGGGTAGCTAACCCGTACACCGTTGAGCTAACACCTGCCAGGGGTGTGCACCTCCTTCATTTTGCTTGCAAGCCTTTATTACATTCATTCATTCGTTAATGCATGCATTCATTCATCATGTTCCTTCTTTCATTATCTTTCACTTTACGTTCTTAACACATTCGTTACATTCGTTCATTCATTCACGTAAAGTTATTAAAAGATAAGACACATACACATAAGGAACATACATACTTACATATCATCAGTATTCACCATTTACCATGGCAACATCATACTATCATACATACATCATACTATCATACATACTCATGCATACACTCTACATTCACTCACATCAGCCCTGTTCGGGCGACTGAACTACTACCAGTCGCATGTCCTCCATGCGACTGGGCCATACGATTGGGCTATCATGCGAATGGGTACTCAAACGTGCGATTGGACTTCCTTCCGTACGACTAGACACTATGCGACTGGATTATATGCGACTAACTCTTAACCGTACGACTGGACTGCTCTGCGATTGAACTTATGCGACCGAAACTCTCAGTCGCATCACCTATCGTGCGATTGAGACTCAATCGGGCGTCTGGGACTCAGTCGGGCGATGGACATCGACTCATACTCATTCGGCCGAATGGCCCTCCAGTCGCATAACCCTAACTGGGTGCGACTGGAGTTCATCACGAACAGCAGCCGCGAACCCCCGCACCCAAACTCGTCAAAAACCCATTTTTAGCCCAAATTGACCCTCCCAAAGCTCAGGGATTCATACAAGGACATCATACAAGCATATACAAGCCCTACTCTTACTATAAACGCATTACTCGAAATTTACTCAAATGGGTCAAACTTACACTTTTACAAAACTAGGGTTTATATGTGATTCCAGCCCCAAAATCGGTTAAAAACATGTAAATGAGGGGTCCTAGAACTCACATTGTCAGGTAGAAGTTGATGAGCTTCGAATTAGCTTGCTTCTCGACAATCGGGCAGCACCTTCCCCTCTTTCTTTCTCTTCTCGGTCTCTTTCTGCTCTCTGTCGCCCTTTGCTCTCTCTCCCGACTGAAAATGGGGAGGGGAATGGAGCTGCTCCCCTTTTATACCCACATCTCAGTCGCATCTGGTCCAGGGGCGACTGAACCTTCAGTCGCATCAACACTGTGCGATTGGACCTCAGTCGCACATGCTCCATGCGACTCATACTCCATTCGGGCGATTGAACTCCAATCGTGCGGTTGAGCTCCAATCGGCCGAATAGCCATGCGGTTGAACTTCAGTCGCGTAAATCACAGGCGACTGAAGCTCAGTCGCATCACATGCTGAGAAGTCAAACTTTAGGGTGTTACAGAAGGAATTGATTTTGAGGAGACGTTTGCTCCTGTTGTTAAAATGTCTACTGTTAGAACTCTTATCTGTGTTGCTGTTCATTTGGATGGGAGTTATTTCAACTTGATGTTATAATGCTTTTTATATGGTGATTTACATGAAGATGTATATATGTCCATTCCAGAGGGCTTTGGCTCTACTAAAGATAATGGAAAGGTATGCAAGTTAGTTAAATCGCTGTATGGGCTTAAACAAGCTCCTAGACAGTGGAATGAGAAACTAACTACTATCTTGATATCTATTGGTTTTGAGCAAAGTAAAAATGATACTTCTTTATTTGTTAGGTCAGTTAATTCTAAGATTGTTATTCTGCTTGTTTATGTAGATGATATAGTCATTACAGGTAACAGTAAGGGTGAAATTAATATGTGAAGCTTATGTTAAATAAAAGTTTTTGATTAAAGATTTGGGAAAATTAAAATATTTCTAGGTATCGAAGTTCTTGAAAATTCTTTGGTATTGCTTTAAATCAAAGGAAATACTGTTTAGAATTATTAAGTGAGTTTGGAATGCTTGTTTGTAAACTGTTTCTATTCCTATGGAGCAGAATTCTGTTATTCATGATGCTTCTAATATGGAATCAAATGATTCTATATTAGATAATATAACTGTGTATCAGTCTCTTGTTGGCAAACTCATTTATTTGACATTAACAAGACCGGATATTTCATATACAGTTCATTGTCTTAGTCAATATATGCATAAACCTCTTCAGTCTCATTTTAAAATTGCTTTAAGATTGCTAAGATATTGAAATTAAATCTGGTCAAGGATTAATGTTTAATAGGAAATCTGAGTTTGTTTTGAAAGGGTATTCAGATTCTGATTGGGGTAAATGTTTGCTAACAAGAAGGTGTGTTACTGGTTATTGTGTATATTTAGGAGATAATCTAATTTCTTGGAAAAGTAAAAAACAAAGTACAGTGCTAGATCATCAGCTGAGGTTGAGTATAGGGCTATGTGTTCTACTGGTTGTGAATTGTTATGGATAAAGAAAATCTTAGAAGATATGAAGTTAGTTGTCCTATTCCTATAGAAATAGCCTGTGATAGTACTGCTGCTATACTTATGTCTGCAAATCCAGTATTTCATGAGCGTACAAGCATTTTGAAATTGATCTGTTTTTCTTAAGAGAAAAAGTGTCAGCAGGAATTTTTAAAATTGTTAAAATAGACACTTTACAACAACCTGCTGATATTTTTACAAAAAGTCTTGGAGTTGTTCAACATAATGTTTTGTGTAAAAAGTTGGGTCTTATAGACTTGTTTGCAGAATTGAATGAGGGGGTGTTAAAAACTATTAATGTTTTTTTATTTTTTTCAATTCATTTCTGATTTTATGTTGTTTTTTATGTGAGGGGCTGGTTTGTCACTTCTTGAAAGATGCGGGTTGTAGCTGATTGCATTTATAAGTTCAAGGGGTGATGATGAGTTGATGAGTGATTATTGGCTTTATACGGGAAGCTAGAAGGTTCGAGGCATCAGATCAGTTTCATCACAAAGAAAAGAGAGCTTTGAGATCTAGGGTTTTCTCATCTTTGACACCCATTTTTCAGTGATCTTCTTCAAGATCTTCTGCATATCAGTGAGGACAAGCAACTCATCGTTGCTTGTCTTAGTAGTCTGTGTTACAGTTTTCTTGATTGAGGTATTTGTCTCTGATTCATACTTGTATGGTTAGATCTCTTCAATCAGTGAGATCTGATCTTAGTTTGTAACTGCTGTTGATTTGTTCTTGATCTTAAGTCCAGAAAAGTTAATAGAAACCTATGATGTAGTTAATTTGTTTGTTAAATTGGGTATTTCAGTATATTAGTTCTTTTGTTCATCACAACTCATAATATATGTGATACATTAAATCGTTTGAGTGATGAATATATGAATGGCTTATATATTTGTTATATTGAAAATGAGCTTTTTGCAAATGTGTCAATTGAAGATGTAATGGAACATTTGAAAAGATGAAGAAGCGTAGAGAACGACTATAAAATGTAAGTTTTATTTCATTTCTTTTGCTATTGTATTTTTGTTAATATTTCCAATGTAATTTAATTAATTTCGACCCGACCCGACCCGACCGGTGGGACAACCGAAAATTTTATATTGTTTCGTTACAAATCAAAACACCGAAAAATAGTGACCCCATAAAGAAATATTCCTGGTTCCGCCACTGCATGTTGATGATTTGATCATAACATGTTTATGTGATGAACAAATTGTAAAGTTCAAGAGGCAAATGAAAGATTAAAATGAGACAAGTAATTTCTACTTACTTTCTTTTATCATAGAATTAAAGTTTTGCAAACCAACATGCTCTAGTAATGCTATACTATCAACACTGGTGTTCTAAAATATAATACATAAAAGACCCAATCCAAATATTCTATTGCAATTTCAAGCCGATACATGCAAAATAATGGAGTCTTACATGCAAGCAACCAAATGTATCCTAAGCCATGTGAAAGGATATTCTTCTATGGACCAAATATCTAAAAGGTGGAAGTCGTCAACTTTATAGTTTCGTGATAGTAGCCATGAAGTTGCAAGTATAATGGAAAAAAAATACTATAGAACACGTTTTCTATTTTAATAATGTTGTAGTGAATTGATGCACTCAAAGCAAAGTACGATGGTTTGTCTTCTTGCGAGGCAGTTTATGGCCACCTTTGAGGCTACATGTCAAGCCTCATGGCTTAAGTGGTGTACTTCGTCATGTAAAGGAGAGAAGATTTAGAAGATGAGTTTATTTGCTGATAATATTAAGTAATATACCGCCAACTATTTTGTTGTAATCTATTTAAATTCAAATTATTATACTAGGTCAATTAAGTTTGTGTAAGCCATAGTTTTCTCCTACATTTCCTCTTTTCCTTTGTATATGTACGTATCTTCAGTTTAATAAAAATCACAAGATTCATAAACAATTATTGATATCATAGCTTTGTTATGGTATCAGAGCAAGGCTCACAACATTACTCACCAAAACTCTTCTCGATCACCATCTCCAAATCAGCCCACAAACGTAGCAATGTCTGATCAATCTTCCTCCTTGGTGAACCTATCCATGAAAGACCTCACAATCGTGACCTTCCCTGCAACTCTCAAATTGACCTCCTCCAACTTTCTTGCCTGGAAAACTCAGGTGAAGCATTGCTTCATGGCCTTGATCTCTTCAAATTCTGGACGGATCTCACCCTAAGTCGTCGCCTACTACAAAACACCGATGGCACCACGGTTACTACAAACACCGATGGCACCACGGTTCCACATCCGACTTACTTGCAATGGTTTCCGGCAAGACAGACTCATTTACGGTGCTCTTGTGGGCAGCATCTCTGAAACAATTGTTCCACTTATACAAGGAGCCGCATCCTCTCATGATGCTGGCAAATCCTGGAGAAAACTACGCATCCCCCAGCCGTGGGCACATCAAGCAGTTGAAACACCGTCTGAAACAAACCACCAAGCTTCCTACACAATCCGTCTCTGACTATATGCGCCAAATAAAGACCATAATGATGAGTTAGCCATTCTTGGAAAGAAGATGGATGATGAAGATATCATTGATGCCATTTTCAACGGACTCGATCAATCCCAATACAAACCGATCCTTGATTCTATTCATGCTCGAGATACCGTATCTCCTCCAACGAATTGCACGAGAAACTAATTAATCATGAAGTTTGTTGGCACAACAAGCTCCGGTTACAGGTCTACACCAGCCGGTGGCTGTCTTTCACATGCAACAGACTCCACGACAGAATTCTGGCCCTCGTTCTTAGTTGCCTAAAACACAAAATGCCTCCTCAGGTTATTATAATCGCCAACAATCCTCTCCCGGTCAAGGTATACTTCCAACTTCTAACTTGAATGCAGGTACAAAACCATTTTTCGGAAAATGTCAATGGTGTCACCAACGTGGCCACTCTCTAGCAACTGTTCAATCTTCAAAAAGTTGCATCCGACCATTGTTACTCCCACTTACAGTCGTAAAACATCAGCAAAAAGTGCTCAAGTCAATACAATGGGTTTAACTTCGGCTACGGATCATGCTAATTGGATCTTTGATAGTGGTGCATCTCATCACGTCAGTACCGATCTCAATAATCTTTCATTCCATGCACCGTATGAGAGACGGAAGAGCTCGTAATAAGCGATGGATCAGGTCTCAAAATCACTCATATTGGTTGTTTTTACTTCATACCGCTCACCATCTATTCTCCTAAAAATGTTCTATGTGTTCCTTCACTATCCAAAAACATAATTTCTATTTCACGTCTTTGTCTTGATAATAACTTTCATACAATTTTATTCTTCTGTTTTTGTTCTTAAGGACCGAGCAATCAAAATCAAGCTCCTCCAGGGAACGGCAACCAAGGGCATGTATGAGCTTCGCTCACGACGTTTGTCATCATCCCCATCCTCACCATCCGTCTTCATTCGCTTCCAAAAGCTTGTTGAAAATTACTTCAACACCAAAATCAAATGCTTCTTTTTCGATAATGGTGGTGATTTATTAAACTTGCCTCTCATTTTGCTTCTTGTGGTATCTCTCATCTAACTAGTCCTCCCCCACTCCTCAACATAATGGGTATGCAGAAAGACGACACCGACACATTGTCGAAACCGGCCTTTCATTACTATCTCATGCCATGTTACCACTTATTTTTGGCCCTAGCATTCACCACTGCTGCATATCTCATTAATCGTCTCCCTACCCCCACTTTAAACAATAAATCTCCTTATTTCACCTTATTCAAACTACCCCCAATATCATAAACTTTGCTCTTTCGGTTGTTTATGTTATCCTTGGTTACGACCATATTCTCCTCATAAGTTACACACTCGCTCTACCCCTTGCATATTCATTGGTTATTCACCCACTCAAAGTGCCTACTACTATCTGATCCTCTTTCCTATAAAATCTACACTTCTCGCCATGTTACCTTTATTGAAAATATTTTTCCCTTCTCCAAAATGACCTCAACTCCTTCTCAAACAGAAACTCCAAACTTAGACCATTGGGCCCCTTTACCATCTCTTTTTCACTTACTTCCCACCCCACCAACCCTCCATTCTCCAATGTCAGTTCAAACACATCACCCCTGCCTTTTACCTTAACTCCTATCTCTCAACCTACTACTCCTACTCCTATCTCATCTTCACCAATTCCTTTTTTACAAGCACATCCACCAACTCACCAGACTTCTAACCCCCCTCTACCTAAACCCTCCACACGTCCCAAACCAAAACCCAATCCCAAATACCATAATTCTGACTTCCAGCTTTACACTCTTTCCTTAAACCACCTACTAAACCTCCAACGATTGCTCATGCTCTTAAACATCCTTCTTGGCGTGCAGCTATGCAGCTTGAATTGATGCCCTACACCGCAACCAAACTTGGACATTGGTGCCTTCCACCCAGGCCCCTAACCTAGTCGGCTGCAAATGGGTATATCGTACCAAGTATAATCCGGATGGCTTGGTGGATCGTTTAAAAGATCGCCTTGTTGCCAAGGGTTCACCCAAAGACCAGGCATCGACTATCTTGAAACCTTCAGCCCCGTCCTCAAACCCGCTACCCTCCGCTTAATTCTTTCCCTTGCAGTTTCCCAAAACTGGATTCTTCATCAACTCGATATCAATAATGCCTTCTTGCAAGGCACTCTCAACGAATATGTATATATGGCCCAGCCACCGGGTTTTGTTGACCCTGCTTTCCTTCTCATGTCTGCAAATTAAACAAGGCTATTTACGGTCTCAAACAAGCATCTCGTGCTTGGTACGATGCGCTCAGAACTTGTCTCTTATCCCATGGGTTTAAACCTACCATCTCCGACTCCTCTCTTTTTACTCTCACAACCGGTTCTTCTCCCATTTATATTCTCGTATATGTCGATGATATTATCATCACCGGGCCCTCAACCTCTCTTGTCAAGCGATTCATCAATATCCTATCCACTGAATTCTCCCTAAGGACCTTGGTCCATTGTCCTACTTTCTTGGTGTGGAATGCATTCCACATTCCTAGGTCTTCTCTTGTCTCAACAAAAATACATCACTGATGTTCTCAAAAAGGCACATATGAGTGATTGTCGACCCATTTCAACTCCTATTACCTGCTCTGAAACTCTCACACTTACCGGTGCTCCGGCATATCCCTCTCCCACGGACTACCGAGCTATCGTTGGAGCCTTACAATACTTGTCACTTACTAGACCGGATGTTGCTTTTACAGTGAACCGCTTATCTCAATTTATGCATGCTCCAACATTTCAACATTGGTCGGCACTCAAACGGTTGCTTCGCTATCTCAAGGTACAATTTCTACGAGCCTTTTGATTCAGAAAGATTCTGCTCTCAACCTTCATGCCTTCACTGATGCCGACTGGGCAGGCGATAAAAATACTTATCGAAGCACCACTGGTTATGTAGTCTTTCTTGGTTCCAACCCCATTGCTTGGAGTTCAAAGCGCCAAAGCACTTTAGCTCGAAGCTCCACAGAGGCTGAATTAGAGCCGTGGCTTCTGCCACCACCGAAGTTCAATGGCTTGCAAATCTCCTTCACGAGCTTCACTACCACTTGTCCAAGGCTCCCACCATTTATTGCGACAACTTAAGTGCTACGACGTACTCAACAAACCCGGTATTTCACTCCCGCATGAAGCATCTCGCATTAGATTTTCATTTGTACGTGAGAAAGTGCAGCTTGGCTCTCTACGAGTTACACACGTTGCTGGAGACGACCAACTAGCGGATGTTCTTACTAAACCCTTATTGAGACCTCGATTTCACTTGCTTATATCCAAGATTGGTCTTGCTTCCCGCTCGTCCATCTTGCGGGGGAATGTTAAGTAATATACCGCCAACTATTTTGTTGTAAGTTATTTAAATTCAAATTATTATACTAGGTCAATTAAGTTTGTTGTAAGCCATAGTTTTCTCCTCCTACATTTCCTCTTTTCTTTGTATATGTACGTACTTCAGTTTAATGAAATCAACAAGATTCATAACAATTCATTGAATCATAGCTTGTTAGATAATACCTCGGTTACAACTCTCATGAAGAACCTGGTATTTTATAGGCGGAGTAAATATATCAACACTTGATACAACTTTATTAGAATAAAAATGTATTGAGAGGAAGAAGTCAGTGTAGCTCATATAACTAGTAATAACAATTTAACAAAAGTTCCAACACGAATATAGTTCGGAGAATGCATAAGTTTTTAGCTAGGAGTGGAAGACATATCGGACTCGAAGACCAAAATGAGATTACGGGATGATTGTTACCACTTAACTCAGCGGCCAACTCCGGAGCCCATGGGAAGGCCTTTCTTAACTGTCGAGCACATGATGGGGCGACCCAAGAGTTTATGTTAGGTTTTGCTTTCAGACTTGGTTATTTTTTATTTAATCATTACTTTGTTCTTCAAGCTTTGGGGGTTACAATTACATTGTAGTTGTGTTTTGCCTATAATGATTTGTTTTTACTTTTAGTTATTAAAAGATTTTCCTGGATTGAGTTATGATCTAAGTTTCTTGTGTTCCATGTTTCTGTTTTGTTTACTCGTTTCACTGAGGTTCGACCTACTCTCTCTAGCGCAACATCACTTAACACTCGAACCTTGGTTTAAAATCTCAATCATCGTTGTGTGCTGGATCAAACCCAGTCTCACTGGAGAACCATTCTCCTGCTAAACCACCTTGAAGTGTTTTTTTAACATACAATAACTGACATAAAGTTTCATGATACTAAAACTATACATTTTTTTTAGTTCCAAGTTACAAAATCTCTAACATGCTAGAAATAACATCCAAATAGTTGACATAAAGTTTGAAACCGAAAGTCACGTTCTTTAACAAAGCCTTTGGGCCCTTTACCAGCCTTTGGGCCTCACCCGTCTCTCTCGACCAAAGTACCAAACCCCCACAATTTTTTTTTTATTTCCGATTTAAAAAAATAAACTATGTATTAAGAAATATACTCTTTATTAATTAATTATTAATAAGTACTTGTTCAACGTTTTAATTTTATTAAAATTAATTAATTAAACCACTAAAATAAAACAAAAGATCTTGCAAATTTACACAAAATTACAATCAAGTAAGAACAAAGTTTGGACAATATCGAAGCCTCAAGATATTCTCAACCCTCTATCCTATCCAATACACTCATCAGCAAGATTCCAATTTAGGATTTTGTCTATTGTATATGGCAACTTATCTTTCAAAGTTCAAAGCCACCATACCCAATGATATCTTTGTGACATACAAATTCAACCTTAATTCCAAAAGAAAACAAATTATTTAGTTTTTTGCTGATTGGGTTTGACTAAACACAGTTCTCAACAACCTTAAACATGTTTACTTTTTATTCTCAAATATCACAGCCATGTAATGTGAGCTCGGGTTCACTAAAAACAATCTTTAATCTTCTGAAATAGAGGTAATATCGATTCTAATCTCACTTTCAGACATTACCTTTACTTTATGAGTGATATATTAGCGAATAAGTGTGTTTGTTTAGAGTCATATAGTTTCCATGAAAAAGAAAAGAAACATTCTGGAACGAAGCAAGTACCATATTTGTCATTTTTGTTTCATTTCTTCAACATGTACAATTTCATGCCAAAAGAAAAGACAATTGAAATGAACAAGGTCAAACTTCTCAAAAAGTCCAATAGAAAAACCATAATCATATCACCCTATTTGGATTCTAATTTAAAGCACTTTATTCTCTCCTAAAAGCCATATAGGCTCATCATCAACAAGAACAAATGTGCAGACAAAATCCAACAAGAAACACAAACCCTTTTCAATTCAAAATAAAACCCAAAAAAAAAAAAAACTTTTTAGTTGACCATGAACCCCAAAAGGCAAACCATAATCACTATTCCAAAATACAACATATTGATCATAAAGGATATTATCATTTGGGGATACATTCATGAACACATTGTTGTTATGGTTGCTATGGCTGATATAGTTGTTATGGTACCTACATATGACTTTGCACTTGACCACATTCCCATATATGTAGAACCCTGGTTCAACCATGGCTCGGACGGTAGGCGACATGAACTTCTTAGCCTTGTCTCCACCCGTTTCCTCCATGTAAATCGAATCAAACCGAACCCTTTATCCACCCTAAAAATGGGTAGTCCGGATGAACCGAATTAGCCAATAAGTGAACCAACCAGACCGCTTTAGACGCACCTGAAAAACGCTTGCAAAAGTGGTTCGGGCCAAGCCCGAGTCCACCCCAACATGCTCACCACCTCACTCATCTTTCTGTCACAAAACTTACTAAACTCCTCACTAAACTGTTTGGTCCCTTTGTTTAACACTTCTTCCCAACTTAACTCCTTTAAACGCATAAAAGACTTGAAATTTTCTTCACACCTGTGGATCGGGTTCAGGGTCCGGTTCAACCCGGATTTTGAAACCCGGGTGATTCAAAATCTTCAAAGAAAGCTCTGTTTAGAACAGCTTCAAGATACAGAAGCAAGACTCTAGGGTTTGTTGATGCAGAAATCTTGATTTCATACGGTTGGAGGAGTGATTGTATACGATCATAAAGCTTCCCACCTGCTATCATTGGAAGCTGTGAGGTTAAAGATCGACTGAGATGCCTCATCGACGACCGAGATTCCGACACCGAAACAAGAAAATGCTCGATCACTCTGTCGTTGTTGGTGATCTTGATGGGTTCATGTTTCATAGTGGTCTGATTTGTGCAATCATCGAGCCCTGATTTCAGATTATGACAGTAGATTTCGAGCTTGTTGAGCTTCTTTTCGAGTTCATTCATGGAGAATTTCAATCTGGAAGCTTCTTGAATAGCTTCATCGCGTTTCTTTGTAGCTTGAATGAGCTTGTGAGAGAGTTCAGACACGGCGCTCTTCCACTGCTCCTCCGTCGCCGGAACGGAGTCAACCCCTCCGACGACGACGCCGCCGATCTGGGGCTTTTCTTCACGAGAGATGAGAAAATTGACTTGAGTATCCCGTTGGGGCTAGCGTTGGAGAGACGACCGACGGTGGTGGTGTCGAGTGGAACCACTGAGAACTTTTCTCGAACACTTGGTCTGCATTTGTTGCAGGACACCCCTCTGTCGTCGTCTTTCTTGCCGGCGTCGTATGATTCCGATCTCTTTTTATACGATTTGGCGCCATTGACGGTGGGTTTCGAGTTTTGGTGGTGCAGAGGCGTCGGTTGATGAACGTAATCGGAGCAATCACTTGGTGTAGCTTTTACACTGTTTTGCTCACAAGATTCATCTTCTTCTTTACCTTCTCTTTCACACTCCTGAATCTGTGAAAAAGAAACCCTCATCACAAACCATAAAAATCATCAAACTTTCTCAAAATCACACTCAATACATGAACAAACTGATTATATTTGATCATTATATATATCAAAATCAATGAAGAACACTTACAGGAGTGAAAGGGGGATGGGGACGAGGGTGGGGAGATAGTGAAGCAGAAATCGAAGACGATAAAGAAGATGAACAGAAGGAAGCAGCCATGTGAATGAATTGAAATGAAATCACTTGTTACAAATGTGATTCATACACAAACATACATCACAGTTCACAGCGTTTGATCGGTGAACAACACAACATAGACCTTAAGTTCAACTTTGCACACACACACACATACAGAACAGATGATAGATCTGTGTGTGTTGTGTTGTGTTGTGTTTGAATTGAATGACATGTAATGTAAGGGATGTAGTTCGGGTCGGTTAATTCGTCGGATAGTTAATGATGGAGGTGGGTCCTGTGAATTTGACTGCAGCAGCTGTATTAGTAGTAGTAGTGAGCGCCATGGCCATCTGTAATTACTCCTTTCTCATATGAATATGTGATCATATGTTCCATCATCTTCAATATCATTATATAAAGTTAAGTTACAGGTGGTTGTTTTCACACACACGTAAACTGCTCACATGTTATTTGCTTGATTTAATAACGATAATATAAAATGTATTAAAATATCAAAATGTTCAAACTATAAATTAATATATATTCCATGACTACTCATTTTATCCTGAACAATACAAAACCCATTAGAATGAAGTCACATTATTTCAATCGTGCGTTGCAACGGTCGTATGAAACTATATGATCCGTATTTTATTTATGCCTTGCGAGTCATATGATAGTTTTGAAATGTTGTTTAGTTATTGTAAAATTGAGAAACCACATTTGATAGTTTATTATATGGTCAAACTTCACCGGTCTTATTCTAAAAAGTTGGCCTTGTAGTGTTTGCTGCTATTTTTAGCAATGTGCCACTTGAATATTAGTCGGACAAAGTTCGAAAACTCTAGTTTGCAATTGCGCACAAGAGCAACATCTTTGTCCGTTAGAATGATACGTGGCACTATATACTTCTAGTCTAGTGTATCTTTTAGCTGCTTTACAATACACCTGAAGTTGTTCTCACATCCTCTTGTAAAAGCCAATCCACCACTCATCATGAGATGCGAACGCCTGAAACAACTGTATATTAGACTTCTATAAAGTTAACACAAAAAATAAAAATATATGTTATACCTGATTGGTGTAATATAATCCCCTCCCACAGGAAATTCACCATTATATCACAGTTATAGTTAAGAGGAGTCTGAATCGTTGTTATAGTTAGGAAGAGATTGGGTGCCATTATCATGTAACATCCTAATTTTTGGGGTCTTATTTGTAACTTCGTGATAAAAGAAATTAGCGAAAGCTTTCATGTAAAAAACAAAGAGAAAAATAGTGTAAAATGTAAAAAAAAAAAATAAAATAAATACGCAATCCCCCCCCCCCCCTCAAGTCATATCCAAGAACCCTAGCCTCCCCCTCCATTGGTGAGCTATTGAAGCGGATAAGAAAGGAGACATTTTCATAAATCGTTTATCATATGTTTAAAGACGAGTGTTCATTTGTTTCGATCTATATGCATCTATGCTTGCACAGATTATCGATTGTAACACGAATTGTACGATTTAAGATCATCAACTAAGTCAAAAGTTAGGGTTAGGATTTGATTCCATTTCAATTCCAGATGCAAGATCAAGGATACTAGTAAGCAATATGAGTTCTATGACCTAATTTTATTACTTCTTAGGTTGCATGCATGCTAGGTTGTATTAATGTGGGTATCGCACGTGAAGGGACACCTTCGATGCAATTTATGTCAACCACAGGTCGGATATATGGTTTTTCATAGGGGTTAGTGCCCATTAAGATAGTAGTACTTAAAATCATAGTTTCGATTAGAATAGCTTGATGGTTTCAATGTATAGGGTTTCGATAGGTATACAGTTTTGATATGTGGTACTTTCGATTAGCTTTTCTTTTGTTTTATGTTATGTGTAACGTGCTACATAATGACTTGTTTAGAAAGAGATGTGATTGTGTTACTATGTTTTCATAAGATTTATGCAGCTTTGGTTTAGACCTTGTTTTAACAAAGATACATGTATTTTTCAATGCTTTATAATAAAGTTTGCAGTTTAATTTAGAATTATGTTATGTTGACTAAATATAGGGCCTCCTGGTTTGGAGCTTTACATTGACCCATCTAATCATTAGAATCTTCACTACCGTAATAGTTAGAAGATTCCACTAAAAGATAGTTGTTGTTGTCCTAGAACGCCATCTTCAATGATTTTTCTTAATTAATATATCAATGATACAATTTTAAATAATGAATGGAGAGAAGTGAATGATTAAATAAATTAATTTATATAGTTAGTTTTGGCTAAATATTACATTATGCCAAATAATTGGTTGGGGCTCGAATCATTTACAAACCGAGCCGGTGTTGATCTGGGCTTGGGCTTGGTTCGTTTACAAACTGAGAGGATCCGGCTCGGCTCTTTATAACGAGCTATTTTCGAGCGAGTCATGAGTTGCTATCTTTTTTATAGTTTATCACGAGACTCTGCGTTAAAGATGGTATTTATTTAATTAGACCTACATAATTTATAGACAAAAGAGGACCCTGTAGACCTTAGAGATGAATTAATGAAGTCCCAAATAATAATTGCCTAATCAATTTGATTTTATACGGCATTTAAGTTGCCCTACACGATAAGGTACATGATGCCCTTGTAGAAGCACCGATTAATCGTTGCTCAAGGAATTTCAAACACATAAATCAGACTTTGTTTTAAAATGCACAACATTATGATATGTTTATTATAACTGTAAAAGGCCATTTGGTTTATGGTACCAATTACCATTGGAAATAAAAATTAGCAGCAACAAAGATAGAACATGTTTTTATGATTCCAATCGATTGGGATCAGGGTACTCATTATGATCAAATTTTTTTACGGTAAATGTGCGACCCTGAGCTTCGGAGTATAGGTATTATTTTAATCGGGCTCATCTATCCGTCTTCCAGTCGGGATCACACCCCCAACACTCTCAGGAGGAAACCTATTACTGAGAAAACCTCCTGGCTCAACTCTGAACATATTGCTCAGAGTGAGACTTGAACCCATAATCTCTCATATATTTACATATCATGGGTACATCGCCATAACCAGTTAGACTAATGATCATCGGTACTCATTGTAATCACTTGTAAAATGTAATGTTAAAAAGTAAATAGGAAGAAAAGTGAAAACTTACTTACGAACACAAACACTTTTTAAGCTTACAAATTGTGACTACCCCTTCCTTGACACGCATTTGCGCGTCATCTGACCCCCAAGATGACGCGCAATGCGCGTCATCTTTTGCGATTTTTCTAGTAGTGAAACCATTACACCTTTAGTGAGTGTAGAGGGTGAAATCACTCTTGCCTACGTGACGCCTATGTGACACCACTTTATGTTAATTCGTGCTTATTTGTGTTTGGCTTGAGCTTCGGTTTTGGTGAATAACGGTTTATCTACTGAAATTTAACTTGAGAGGGTTATAATAGGGTGATCCTTTGTATCATGTCCTCTTTATGGAGGGTTACATGTGGCGATTGAGGATATTATTTTGGCTAGGTTATTTCATGAGGCAAGGGTTGGAAAAATAATTTTATCTTTCCCATTTACTATATGCTCATGATGTGGTCATTGTTGGATTGGTCTTTATACAATACAAAAAATATTATCAAGACTCTTAACTGCTTTTATTTGATATCTTGTGTGAAGATTAATTTAGCTAAACCTAATCTATATCAACTCAAAATGATTCATATATACTTAATTCGTCTCACTTAATTTCAATTAATTTAACCATTTATATAATTACAGAAAATTGAAAACGTAGTGATAATTGAGTGAGTTTAGAAAGACAAACATTTGAATGATCGATTTTATTGTAACAATTGAAATACTTGGTACTATTTTACATTAAAAAGACAAACAAAACTAGAAATATTTGGTTGGATCATGGATGACAAGAACAACCAAAACAGTTTAATTTAATAGCATGAGCAGTTTGTATATTTTTTTAACCTTTTATTTTCTAGACTGTTAGTTGTATTAAATGTTTAGATATCATAAACATGATTATTCATGATTATTATACACAGTTAACTATATATTCTGGAGAAAAAAAAGTTGATAATGGTAAGCATGTGATCCAAGTTTCATACTATGAATCAAACCGTCAATATGATTTTCCAAGTTTTCAAACCATGAATCGAATTGTATAAAAACTCACATAACTGACGTATTGATTCAGTTTGGGTGGTTCGATCAAATTTATTGTGTATATAAACGCCCCTAATAAAGTAATAATAAAGCATAAAACATTTTGTATCCAATCAAATTGTTTGTTCCAACATTAACTTATTGGGTACAAAAAGTTTTAAAACTTAAAACATCAATCGGTATCACATGAAAACATTTGTGAAGCCATTTAATGTGTATATTGTAACATATCTTTCAATCAAAAAAATGAAGTTAGCACAGACCCGTTGTTGATGGAAGAATCACCCGATAATTGTTGAAAGCGTATAGTTGATCATTGATTTTAATTGAGGAGGTAAATATGTTAAATTGAAACTTTTAAAGGGCCAAACACGAAATATGTATGCAAAGTGGAATGTGTTATTAAATGAGAGTTGTTGCTGGTTGGTCCTTTCGTTTTCAGAATTGACAGAAACTGTTGAAATATAGTGCTAGCATTTATGGCTTCATCTAACTACCCCCTCAAATCAAATTTAATACACACATACGTCTCGGAGACATGAATCTCACGAGCAATGCATGTGACAGTACTAAATGGTCATGTGAAAATAGCAAAAAGATAACAAGATAGTCTGTACATGTTTGCTACAATAGTTGCACGATCATAATACAAGTATGCAATGATGTCGTTGATAATTTACTTATTTCCTTAAGAATGAATGTATTGTATGTTAAAAGATGGTGTTTGCATATATATGCTATAAAGTAACTATTACAATTAGCATACCATAATAGGTTTTATATATTGATACGTTGGTTGCTTAGGGTTGGGATTGGCTCAGTATTTTGAATCTTATTGTGTTTGTAAATTGTGACAAAGAAAAGGAGCTAGAAGATTGTATTAGTACAAAATCAAACTTAATTAACTGCATAAGTTATTTCTTTTGTAAAGGTTTTATATTTCAAAATTGATGCATATGATGTCATTCATTTCATGACATGCATATTGGTGAAACTTCAATCTAAGTTGCATTTGGCTTAACAGATTTATTATTAGACTTAAGACTATACAAGTATATTAACCATTTTGATATTAAATATGCAACTTTTAAAATGATAGTTGATAAATACACCATTGAAATAGAAAAGCAAAACTTACATCATGTAAGAGACAAAGTATGTTATAGAAACACTACCACAAATAATATAATGCATGTTTAGATCTTCAGAATACTATGATTTTATAATCTACTTTAGAGCTGACAATACATGTCATGTTCTGTTACATGAGTCTTGTTTGACATGACATGTTATAAGGTAAGCAAGCTCTCAGCCAAGCAACATTTGTAAAAAAAACGGCATATCATCATGACATGGCCCGAACACTTGGGAGGGATGGCCACATGCCAGGAAATAACGCCTTACACATGCACGACAAGGAAGGCCACACACCAAGCCAAACCCGCTTCTTGGCATGGACAATCGCATGCCATGCAAAGGAGTATAACCTTACGATAGGGAAGGACAATTGAACGAGGGGAAAAACTCAATATTATGGCCAGGGCCGGCTCAACCATTTTGAGGGCCCAAAGCGGATAATAGAATTGGGGTCTCTTCCGCAAATATTTTTTTTTCACTTTCAATCTTAAATTTTTTTTACATAAACTCATGTACTTATAAGATAGGAAAAAAATACAAGTTAACAAGAGCTCATTCTGTTCTTCAACTTGTTTTTTAGTAGATAGTTAATTTTGAAGATTTAGTCTTCTCCCTCGTAGAACCCCTTCAAACAACAAAACAGAGCAAAGCATTTGAATATATACATTTAGTATCTCTATTATTAAGTAGAAAACTGATGGACTTTTTATATGCAATGATTTTAGAATCGGAATTAGAACAAATCTTATAAAAGTAAGCTGATTTAAACTTCGTAGATGATTTTCCTGTAAAATGAACACTCCGAAGCAAAACCCTAACTTTAAATTTGGGGGCCCTTCAAAAATTGGGCCCCAAGCAAAAGGCTTCACCATTAATATACAAGAGTCGGCCCTGATTATGGCAAGGATACACTAAGACAAGGGATAACTCAAACGGAATATATCAGGTGGATAGTTCAATAATCCATTACTTAGTAACCCAATTATCCTAATTAAACAAAAATATACCCATGCACTACAAAGTAAGTGGCTGGTGAAGAATCCCACACAACTTTTCCTTACACGTGACTTATTTGGAAGATTACATTCTCTCTTACTTTTTACTCCCTACAATTCACTTCTCTTCTATATTTAACCTTATATGTTATGTTATATGTATTTGTTATATCTTTTAACACAATATATTGACATGAGTATTGGAGGGTGTTCCTGAAGCTAGGCCTCCAAGTCATCTTTTAGTGTGTTCTTTGTTGGTTGCAGCTAGGTTCTAAGATTGGGAATGGATTGGGAACGGTAGATCCAACTTGACCCGACTGCGATATCCGACTCGGATTGGGTTGTAGCAACAACATACTTAACTTGACTGTTGAACCTAAACATGACACATTTAACTAAATGTGTCCATTCACACAATCATTTTTAATAAGTAGGTTACAAAGCATGACACGTTTAACACAATTGAAGATAACTGATTTAATAACACTAATAACATGTTTGATCTGAATAGATATAACCAACTCAAAAAACACGAATGACGCATCAGGAGTAACACAATTAATGATAGGACTCATTAAAAATGATAAAGATAAGATATAAGACAATTAACACCATTAAAAATAATAAAAATATACTATGCATATTTAATTATTAATAAAAACTGTAAAATAGAATGTTTAAATAAACAGATAATATTTTTTGCTAAACGGACGACTCACACACCCAACCCATCACTTAGTCATAAACTTTTTGGTTGATCTATTAATTGCCACTACTAACATAGTAACATGAAAAATTAAGCATGCTAAGTGTGTTAAAAAAATTTAAACGGATTTGAAGAGTTTAGAAACCGTTTTAATGGTGTCATCATAGTCATCCTTTGTTGTCGTTCATCTTTTCTCTGGCTTTAATTCATAAACTCAAAATTCACTCGATTCGCAGAAACCCCAAAACGCATCACCTACAACACCAACCGACTATCACTCTCCAAACGATCACTGAATTTTGGTTTCCAGTTCACTTCACTGGTATCTCTCATTGGTTTTGGTTCCATAAACATCAAGTTCCTTTCATATCTGAGTTTAATGTTTTGTTTTTTCTTTCATAAAAATGTTTAATTATTGTTTTAATTTCTGCATTCAATTATGCTTCTCCATCTTAATAAACAATAAATTTAGATGTTCCTCGTCATTCAAAGGGACCAAGTCGTCTTGCAATTTGCCTAGGTTTTGATTACTATTTTATCGCTCCTCTTTTTCATATAAATGCTATGTCGCTTGTTTATCAATTTGATAAGGTATCAGAATTAATGTTCTTATGCTTATTAATGATTTACGAAATTGTTTTTTGTTGTGATTTGTTGTTTATCTGTCATGGTTATCAATGCTATTACGTGGATTATGATTCTCTTTACATATCGTTATTGTTACTTCCTTTTCCACAATCAATTATGTCTGCAAAATGGAGCTGTTTCTTTGATTAAATCAATAACTTAAATGTAATGCTTAAATTGTTACTTTACTTTCATTATAGGTGTTTTGTATCGTTTGATGAGAATATCGAAGATTGTTGCTACCGGATTGAAGATCAGTAATGTATTTGAATTGTTCGACTTTTGAATCAAGCTTATTTGTTCCAAATGGAAGTCGTTCATGGATGCAAATGTGCCTTGAGTTCATCACAGGCAATCTAGGGGTGCGATTATAGAAGAACTTCATTCTAATGATGAAAAAGAAGAAGCAGAAGGTGGAACAGTAGGAAAGATAACCCTAATAACAATGGAATGTTTCCAGACGTACAACCTTATGTTGATCAGTCATATGATGGAACTGAAGGTAAAGTTTTTATTTATAATGAACAGTCATAGTAATTTATAAGTTGATCTAGTTCTTTCTGCTGCATAAGCCGAATCCGTAGTACATTCATAGGGATAAAGATAAAATGAAAACGTAAAGATCGAATCTTTATTGTAAAGATATAACCAAGCAAAGTGAACTATGGAATAGCGATTAAATCAAAAAGGAAGGAGCAATTGAGTGATATGAAAAGTGAATAAAAAGAGTACGTGCACTTGCAGTGCATCAATAGATATATTCATGGTAAGCATCCAGTTGACACTGTTGCAATTGAACGCGACAAATATGTGCAAGTATATGTATAATGTATGTATGCAGAAAGCCAGTTGAATTAGACACATCATGGGAATCAATTTAGACCCATGCATGATACACACTCAGGCACTCAAGATCATAGCTACACATTTCAGAGCTCCACTGCTAGAAGGGCTGGCAGTGATGGTGTGTGTAACTTTAATCTTTTTATTTACATTTTTTTATATATGTTTTTCTGTATTTTATGGGGTTTAATATGGGAGTTCAGTTGAGACCTTTTTTCGGTAACCATGAAAACCATTGCTAGAAAACTCAAGGAGACACGTCAATACTGGGCTAACCAACAAGATCAGGTATAGCACAGTTTGTGCTAATCAAACAGATAGTCTTCTATGGCAGGATACCCAGTGGAAGCAAAATTCGAACATGAGAGCTCTGCTTGAGAGAAATCCGTTGCTTACATTACACCACCCTTGAAGGTTATTTTAGCTTAGATTTGAAGGACATAATGAAGCTGACTTGGTGAATATTACTAACTTGGTGATACTAACAACTAACCGGCCGTTTAAAAAAATGTAACTCAAAGAATTTCATGGGGAATCCATGGTAAAGCACTAATTAATTGTTTCCTACATATGCTTTACCAGTAATCCAAAAGCTTTATTTCTTTATATATGCCACTAATGAAATTAAGCATGTCACACTCTTTTAAGGCATCTCAAATGCCACGCGAAGTTACACAACATTCATGAAGGTATCTGTAATTCTTTATCTTGTAGTGCATCTCAAAAGATTGTTATTAAAAGACGAGGCATATTTTTATCATATGTGTTTATTGGCTTCGAAGAGGCTTGAAAGGAAAAGCTAGAAAGCATCTGCCTTGCTGGACGTGGGCACAACCAATGCTCATGAGGTAGTAGTTGAACATCATGTGACATCCTGTCATACAACGCGGCCTTTGTATAGTTTTGTGTTTGAATTATAATGTTGTTTTCTATAGTTGGTGTTGAGGGGTCTAGTGGTTGTTTAAGGTTGATAATCTTAAATAATATGTGGTAGTTTAAGGTTGATATTCATATACTAGAATTGGTTTTGTTAGATATTTTGACGCTTGTATTGAATACATGGGTCTGTTTTAATGAAACCAAAATTGATACATTTTTTGGAAATCTATAAGGGGTGTGCATGGGTCACTATTATCATCCAACCCAAACTATAACCGAAATGATCACCTGATATTCATTAGATTGACATTATTTCTGGAATAATATTAATAGTTGGTTGATATCTTAAAACGCAAGTTTCATGTGTTTTTGTTGGTCAATTGATATTAATAAAAAGTTGGGGAGGTAGGAGAATGGGTCGTATCTCATAAGTGTGGCGATCAAGTATGTACGTACCCATGTAGTATGGTGTGCCAAAAGAGATAATTAAGATCCTATTGTTGCTGTTGACTTTTTCAAATTAAGATCATACGTATGAATGTTGACTTTTTTATTTTAGTTTTTATTTTTCAGATCTTATCCCAAGTAGTGTACGTACCATTTTACTATATGTGCTTTTTATTTATTAAATTTTATGTGTGGTCTCATCTTAAATTTAATGAAATAAAACCGGTTGAGTTGATATTATGTTTATTTTTATTTAGTAGTGTTGTAGTGAACGATAATAACCAATTTGACTTTGGATACCTTATCAAGTCATATTCACTTACTCATCATAACATAAACAACTTAAAAGCAAAATTATAATGGGCAGCGTAAGTCTTTGTTTGCCATTTCCTATTCCAACTAATTGAATATAAAGGCAAAGGTAATTTATTGACGTGACAATTTTAAGCAAGAATGTAAAAAGTAAAAACGAAGAATGAAAAAGTGAGATAAGTTTAGTATAACTTGAATTGATGTTAATAAGAAGTTAGAAAGATATGTGTATGTACGACTATAGTAATACGGTATGTTGAAAAGATAAAGAGATGAGATGATATTGTTTTGTTGACTTCTTCAAAAATATTTAGTCTTCATGTACTTATGATGCTCATACATAATTGGTTGGTGAAGACTAAACGTGTTCAGTTTTTTTTTCTTGGTTAATGTTCGTTACCATTTTACTGTGTTTCTTATTAAAAGAATCAATGGTTTGTTATTAAATTTCTTTGAGTAAATTATCATTTGCATCCGTGACGTTTTTTCATTTTAACCGGTTGCATCCATATAGTTTTAAAATTGTCATCTGTGCCCTGACGTTTTATGTTTTCTTTATTTGAGTGTCTATCATTTTTATTTTTATTTCAATTTGAGTCAATATAACTAACATTGTTAGTTATTCTGTTAAATTTATTGTTAAAAGACTAAACCACCTCTAAAATTAAATAAATAAAAAACTTGTACACCTTCTCCCCTTCTTCCTCGTCTTCCTCAATGAACCCTAATACCAGAATCACCAGATCTTCATTGCTCCTACTCATCATCTCCCTCACATGCTTCTTCCTCCTCTTCTACACCTTCTCCCCTTCTTCCCCAATCTCACCACCATCACGACCCCCTGTTACCATCGCCACCGCAGACCCCCTACCACCACCACCGCAGCCCCCCACCACCACCATCAAACCCACTAATCCACTCAACCTCCTCC
Organism: Flaveria linearis; assembly: GCA_024085815.1. NCBI lineage: Eukaryota > Viridiplantae > Streptophyta > Magnoliopsida > Asterales > Asteraceae > Flaveria > Flaveria linearis. The sequence continues at coordinate 1,239,369 of CM044014.1, read as the reverse complement.
CATCACCACCACCAACACCCCTAAATCCACCACTACTCACCACCACAAAACCACGACACCCAACACCCTCAAACCCACCATCTCACCGGAATCACCTCCGCCGGAGCTGTCGGAGAACCCAATACCGTACGCCGGAGTTCCATCGCACCTAAACAATCCATAATTCCTCTCCGATGGGATCTTGAAGCTGCTGTAGGTGTTCATTGCCGATTCTGACGATGAACTCGTTGGCGAAAGCTTTGAGGATTTTGGGGTGGGAATCGTAGAGCTTGACCTTGTCAGCGCCGAGGGATTTGACTAAGGTGAGGGCTTTTTCCGTTGGGGGGAGGTTGTTGACGATTTGACCGTAGTTGATTCCGATTGAGGATGCGAAGTTGCCGGAGGAGATGAGGAGTGCGGCGGAGATGTGGAGCACGGTGGAGATGTCAGAGGTGATCTGATGGTTTGCTATGGTGGTGGTGAGGAGAGGTTGTGGTGGTGATGGGTGGCGGTGGTGTTTATGGTGATGGGTGGCGGTGGTGTTTATGGTGATGGGTGGCGGTGGTGTTTATGGTGATGGGTGGCGGTGGTGTTTATGGTGATGGGTGGCGGTGGTGTTTATGGTGGTGGGTGATGAAGAGAAGAAGAAGATGTAAGTGGTCCATAATTTTTTTTTAATTTTTATTCTTATGGGCAATTTAGTTATTTTCACAAAGAGTTAATTGAACAATTTAACGGAGTTAGTCATTTGGATTCAAACGGTGACAAAAATAAAACGTTAGGGGAAAAATCGAGACTTTGAAATTGTAGGGATACAAATGGTTAAAATGGAAAAACATCATGGATCAAAATGATAATTTACTCAATTTAACGTGTATTGTTTCATCATCTCAATCAAGTTGATATTATTTTTTATTTTTTGTATTACAAGTGTAGCTATAGCGAGTGATAGCAACCAATTTGACATTGGACAGCTTATTAAGTTATATTATTCACTAGTTTAAGCGACTTAAATTATGATTAAAATGAGCAAAGTAGGTCTTTGATTTTTTGGTCATTTCTTTGCCCAACATGTGACTTCCGACCACTAATCCATTCCATTGGGCCTTAAAAGACCAGCATGAATCGGTTGACAGTAGGTGAACTAGATCAAAGGCCTAAAAAAATCAAAAACAACTAACAACAAATAAGAATATAAGCAACGATAAAGTCAACATGTTTCTAATTTGACCAACTAAATATGAGCACGCTAAGGATTAGATTTTGAAATGTCAACAACCATATGTACTACGGACACTTTTGGTTTGTACACAACAAAGTTTGTACTTGTTTATTTCATATTTTCATTTCCACACATTAAATCACTAAAATGTTGTTCACACCATAACTGTAAAAACTTACATCGATTTGTCGTCCCTTAAAAATAAACATATTCACGGAAAGTCAATTATATTTTGTCAGTACAATCTTGGCAGCTAAGGCTGAAGTGTGTGTCTCCAAACTTATCATTAGAAATTACAACGAGTCTACAAGAATACACACATATATCATGCCTCTCGTGTGGCTTAATGCCTACGTACTAGTCGTTAGGCTACATGCTTACCTCTTGTCTTCAAAAATATGTGACTATCTTTCATTGGTCAAAGTTCCAGTGAAAGCAAGAGTCTAGTCTCTTGCTTTAAAAGAATATGTGATAAGCTTGAAGGCTAGATGTTAGACTCTAGAGTCTTGAATTTACTAAAACTTTGACTAATAAGGGGCTACCACGTATTCTTTAAAATCAAGTAGCAAGCCTGTACTCTAAAAGCTAACATGTAACCGGTAAGTAACACGTGATATGATATAAGTGATATCATTGTGGATCGGACATAATTTTGAATGATCAGTTTAAAGATATACACTTGTAGCCATCCATACCCATCAAAGTTGAATCAACCCTTTCGATCAAGCCTACAACCAACTCCCGCGGGGGGGGGGGGGGGGGGGATGTCACGGGTAACTCATACACATCACTTGAGTTCCATTACATCAGTTTAACTATACTGAAGATTCAAATCTTCAACAACACTTTAAAACTTTATTTTCTCATAAACTAGCTCGTAATCCTTCAATCCCTGCAATCACTTGGCATCTACGATGTGTGTCCATAAAAATAAAAACATTTGGGACTCAGCATAAAGCTTGTGAGTTCATAAACATGGCATTCTTCAAAATTCAAAACATATTATTATCGACTATTGCATCAAGCAGATACAGCCATGGCAAACAGATAGGAACAGAGTAAGCACAGTATAAATTCACATAATCAGGCTATGTATACAAAGTCCACTGGCTAAACCAGAATCATACAAGCAGCCCTCAAACATCCTATCAAGCATTGCCACATATCACAGATGCTATTGATAGTCCATTCTTCAATTATTACCAGTTATCAGAACATCACATCCCGTTTTAGAAAACAGTTCAGAGGAACTCACCTTAAGTAACTAATCGGTGATATGTCTGCTCAGGTTCACTGCTATCAAGTATTATCCTATACATAAAATAACATTATTTAAACTATATTCTAGCTAGCAATTACCTCAGGGATAATTTGTTATTATTTTCTATTTGTTGATATTATTCGACTCTTCTTTTACCTTATGCCAACTATTTGATACAACTCTTACTAGTTGACTATATAATACTTTCCTTAATAATAACCTTAAAGTCTAATAATAATAATAATAACAATAATAATAACTACAACACTAAAAATAACAAATAATAATAATAATACTAACTATAATAAAAATAACAACTATAATAATAATAATAACTATAAAGATGATAATAATAATAATATTAATAATAACTATAATAATACTAATACCTATAATAATAATAATAATAATAATAATAATAATATAATAATAATAATATAATAATAAAAACGACTATAATAATAGTTAAACATAACCTTAAACAAGAGCGTACCTGAAAACTATCTATGGTAATTTGATGTAGAGTCTCCCCTACTCGCGCTATTAGTCGCGCTCCTACTTGAGTACCAAAACGACTACTAGCAACACCCAACGGGGTATTGAGAACTCGGGATTATCTTTATATTAGACGTTCCCAAAGAAACTTATATTCTAAATTCAACCTTAACGCTTCAATTTATAATGGGTTTTGAAGGCTTTCTTTTTGTCATCTGGTCGATGTGGGATTGCATGTTAAAACGCTTGAGAATCCAATTCACTTCAATTGCAATATGAAAATTTCATATTATATTATTAATATTATATTATTATAATTAATTTAGCTGTTTAACTCATTTTTCTCTTATAACTTTTAATGCATAACGTTTCATAAATATCAAATATGTTGCTGTGACGAACTTATTTTTCTCTACGAGTCAACCTAAATTTCGTAAAAAACGGAGCAGATTCGAATATAATATATATTATTATATTCAAACGGTCTCTTATAACATAAAATTTCATCTAAGAACTTCAAACTTTAAATAGACAATTTACTCATTACCTACTCGTTTGACAATATATGAAATGCGAAGTTCATATGACCCAAACGCTCGGGATGTTACAGGCGCGCATGTCACGGTAACTCATACACGCACTTGATCCATCTTCCCCCCTCATATGTCTCATATCCAGGATACTACTTTTCTCTCCTCTCCATCTCGCAAAAACTCTCTCTCTCTCTCTCTCTACATACACAACTCGCTTTTAAAAGCAAGATCTGAGGACCGCCGTTGACTGCGAACAACCTTCATATACCATATTAAAGGGATGCTTGCCAACCTTGTGATAAGCAATTAAATTGTCCGATAAAATAAGAGATATTAGCATGTTTTTAAAACTTGATCATTAAGAGACTTCATGAATTATTAAGAGATGTTATTAACTTAACCGTTAAGAGGCTCACTGAATCATTTATGAAATTATTAAGAGTCAACCAAACAATCCCTAAATCCTTTCTCTATCATTTGGTGCTTTGAGGTTTGAGCAGCCTTTGAACAACCCATATTATATCACATGTCACCACTTCAATCAACTTGATAATCCAAAGTACATCAAAGAAGTTAATGGCTCTGGAATAACACATACTAAATGCCTAATTACAAAACATTTATAAGATAATCGATAAAGGTGAATAAAATACTTCATATCATAATGCAAAGTAATAAGACAAGTATGAATACACCTTTTCTTAATTACACTTTAATCATTAATCAATGTATAAATTAAATTATATTAATTGAAATGGCATCTTAAAAGTCGGTGTAGTGCAGTTATCATATCCATGTCAACGTATCATTCTTTTTCGTCCTGTTTTTTAAATTGTCTTAAAATAAGTTAAAATCAAATGGTTGTTGATATTTAAATATTTTTAATACTTATATTTTAGAAAATAATTAGCAACTATATTGTATACTTTTAAATCAAATGGTCATCATTCAATTTAAGTAAAGTATCCAACACAGCTAGTTAGGTTGATACCAAACGACAAGTGAGTCACATAAGATATTTACAAATAATATTAATCATCTTGCAAGTTACAGATTATTTATATCAAATAAAATTGAAATTGAGCTAAAATGATGTAATCGACATATATTGTATTGTGAAAATAGAAGTTATAAATATTTTTGTTCATGACGTCGATCTGCGTCTTATCTATATTATAGAAATGGATCTTCTATTCTTCTTCAACCTTCGTTTGTTTATTTTACCATCAATTTTGTATTTATAATATACATAATTTTAACCTATTAGGTTATTATCAAAATATTTAATCGAATAAAACAATGAGATGAAAGAGACATATATGTTTTGTTTTGTCTAATATAAGATAAACATGAAAGGTCAATCTTGTTTTAAAATAGCTTATTCGTTGATTTTTATAGAGAGCGTGACATCTTATATAGGCTTCAAACACAAAAATCATTTTCTAAAAATTGTCATATACATATTTTTTTAAGACTTTAGGATTTATATGGTTGTTCTCCTGTCATGCCGTTTTCTAATAAGTTCTATTTTACATACCTATATATTATACGTATCAGTTTTCTTAAAATACATTAACACTTATTTGGATTGAACCTAAGTGTTTGTACAAAGCTGTATATTTATAAGAAACTAATCTATAGCATTTAGTAAGAAATTTATTGTATATACATTAGATACCGCATTATAATATTAGTAATGATATAACACGTATAACATGTAAAACTCAGTTAAACATATGTTAGTTTGTAGTAGGTAACGACGAGTTATTTGAAATATGAAGTGATTATTAGATACTTTATACGTAACTTTGAATATGACTTGTCATAAATACAAGCATAAAAATAAAACAAAACAAAACGAGAACTAGTCATATGGTTGTAACTCATAAAACTATCTTACTGGTAGGGTCGTGTCGTTTCCATCGAACATCGTGTCATGTGATTATTAAGCAAATACAATTAAAAGTCAAATCCCAACTAAGTAACCGGCCCCTCCCCGGACCCTGCGCAAAGCGGGAGCTTCATGCACCGGGTACGCCCTTAATTAAAAGTCAAATAATATAACTGTTAAGATTAATGATTGAAAACTAAGTAACCGACAAAGTTTAAATCCCAACTAATTAACTACACCTTAAAGAATAAAGATTGAGACCTCATTGGCTTCAATAGCTCACGGTTAATCTGTTTGATGAATGAAAACCAAGTTACTAATGAAAAACGAATCAAATCATTTAAATTCATATCGTTTAATCAAACCCAAATAAACAAAAGAAATCAACTAACCAAATGATTAAGTCAAATTCTAATCCAAAGTTAACTGTGTACTAGTTGAATCCACTCTCCTAACACAATCCCAAACTCGAGAATGAACACAAGGAGTTTAGCCAGGCATGATCGTGAACATGCCTTCAACTCTTGATTCGATTGTTGCAAGCTTGGTTTTGGGTTGCATTTAAACTTATTGGAAACCCTAATATTTTTTTGTACCTTGACCGTCCAAATATTGCCCGAAAAACTCTCTTCAAAATCCTAAATGACCACACAACTTACAACGCGCTATGTTCGGTTTGCATGACATTTCACACAAATCAAAATGTTATCAAATAGATTGGTTCCTCGATCTACGAATAATCTTCACATTCGTGAGACTTGTAGAGGAACTGATACCAAAGGAAGATTGCCCACTTTCGGAAGCCATTTTGAAGCTCTTTTGAACGACTTTGAGAATATATATATAAAGCGTTTTTTGGTGTGGTGATTCGGTGAACACATCCATTGTCTATTTATACTAACATACGGGAGAGAAAAGAGTAAGACAAAATTGAGAAAAGAATAAAACGGCTAAATAATAAATAGTCTTTTTAAAAATCAATTCCAACATTCAAAACAAGCTTGCATTGGCTCTGCACAGGGGCGTCTCAATGTTTTTGGAGGCTTAAAGCGAAACTGAATTTTGAGGTCTTTTTAAACATTATTATAAAAACCCTCCTCCTTTATCCGGGCTGGGACCGGCAATAATAAACTAAAAAGTTTATAATTGGCGGAGTTAAAAATTTTTTTGATGTTTTGATGATGCTATAAACTTACTTAAATGAACAAGTTTTAATTTATTTGAGTAAATATTTTTAAATTAAATTTATTTTTCTAGCTTTACTTGTTGCAAATTCTTTAATAAACTCGTCATAATCAAATTTTTTTAAAAATTCTTTTTCAATCGCTAAATAGCTAAACCATTTAATCTTTCTTGTGACATTGTAGATCTTAGATAATTTTTAATCAATTTTAACTTAGAAAAACTTCGTTCTGCAGAAGCAACGGTTACGGGAATAGTTAAAATAATTCTATATGCAATAAATGCATTTGAAAAAGAATTAAATTTTTTAATATAATTTACTATCTTTAAAAGTGTATCACATTTTATATCTATAAATTCTCTTAAAAATTTTAGTTCTTGAAATAGATCTAAGCCATTAATATCTATTTTATCATCATGCTTTAGAACATTTTCAAGATGAATATATTTTTCTTTTAAACTTTCTTCGTTTATTGATTTTAACCTTTTTATACTAAATAGAAAACCAAAATTAGTTTCAAACTCTTTAAATTGATCAAATCTAGTTTGAAGTGAAGAAGTAGCTTGGTCTATTATATATAAAAAATAATCAATTTTAAAAAATTCAATAGGAGTTTTGATAGTTTCATTATCAACATTTTCATCATACTTTTTATTTCTATAAATAATACGTTTTTTACAAAATTTGGGTTTAACATTCATATCTACAGCTATTTATTTAGCGACAACCAAAGCCTTTTCAAATCCATTTTCTCTATATTTTTTAAAGAAAGAAATAAGTTTATTAAGTTGATCTATAGCATCATCAAGACACATATCTTTAGATTGTAAATTCTTACTAACCAAATTAATAGCATATAAAACATCATACCTAATAACCATACCTAACAAGAATTCAAAATTTCCCAATTCATATGTCGCTAAGGAATTAGCCTCACTTTTAAGTTTAAAGTCTTTACAATCATCACGTAAGGCTAACAATGCATTTCTCAATTGTGGAGCTTGAAATCTAATTGCTTTAACACTTTCAACTCGACTTTCCCAACGTGTTTGTGATAATGATTTAAGAGTAAATGTGGGTATATGGTCTTTTAGAATTTTCCATCGTTTAGTAGATGATGAAAATAAACAATAAATACGTTGTATCACTCCAAAAAAACTCACCTGCTTTTCTACAAGAACTAGCCATATCACAAAGTACTAAATTTAAATTATAACAACCACACGGTGTATAAAATGCTCTATGATTAACATCTAACAATCTTTTTGTACACCTTGATGGTTTCCTTTCATATTTGAGCCATTATCATATCCTTGTCCTCTAATATCATTTACATCAAGTCCTAGTTTATTAATTTGTTCAATAATAGCATTAAATAGACCTTTACCCGTTGTGTCGTCTACTTTTAAAAATTCAAGAAAAATTCTTTAACTTTTATTGAATTAGATGAAAGGTCTAAACAATGTAATACAATAGACATTTGTTCTTCATGACTTGTATCAGGTGTACAATCAAGTATAATAGAAAAATATTTAGCTTCTTAACTATTTTAAGAATTTTAGTCCTAATTTCATTTGCTAGCATGGTAATAAGCTCGTTTTGCATATTATGTCCAAGGTAATGATTATGAATTTCTTTGTTTTTTATTCTTCGAATATGTTCTTGCATTACCGGATCAAATTCACTAATCATCTCAACTAAACTAAGAAGTTACCATTGTTTTCTTCAAAAAGTTTTTCTGTTTTTCACGAAATGCTTGTGTCTTTTACCAAGACTTTTTACAATGACAATTAGTCTTTTTAACACATTTTTCCAATGTTCTTTATCTTTATTGATTTGATTTTGAGTTTGTTTATCAATAGTTTTATTTTTCTTCAATCTTGTTTCTAACTCAATCCACGCTCTCATATTGATAATATGTCCGTTACTTGCTTCATGTTTTTTAGATTAGCATTAATATTGTTCCAATCATTAGTACCTATATTTGCTAAATTACTTTTACATAAGTTCACATTAAATAATTTACAACAAAAACAAAAAACTTTATCCACATCTATAGAATAAATTAACCATTTTCTTTCATACTTTTCTCCGTTTGGTAGCTTTTGCATATAAAGAGAAGGATTAAAACTTCTTGAATGTTGATCTTTTGAAAAATTAAAATCAGAAACTTTAATTGGACCCTTTTCAACTAATTTATCTCGTAAATTAATATTAATATTATCCCATTTACTAGGATCATAAATATTTAGAGGTGGTTCATCATTTTCATTATGTATTTGTTCATCATTAGTGTTGTTAGGTTGTTCATTATGTATTTGTTCATCATTAGTGTTGATAGGTTGTTCATTATGTATTTGTTCATTATTAGTGTTGTTGGGTTGCTCATTATGAATTTGTTCATCATTAGTGTATTCATTGTTTAGTTCATTTACATATGCATTTTGTGTTTCTTTATCATTAACTAGTTGATTTTGTTCTTGATTTTGAGCATCATTTGATTGTTTATTAGGATTGTTTTGAACGTCATTATTTTTAACCGTTATGTATTTTAACAATGACCCTTTCTGAGATTCGATTAAAGCTTCTTGTTCTCTTCTTTTTTTCTCTTTGGTCCAACCTGATTCATGTTTTCTAATTCGTTTTGATATGTTCAATCAAATCTAGATGACTAGATGAACCAAAATACCAAAGCTACTCCTAAATCAAACTCAAGCTACTCCTAAACTCCAAAATACTAAAGCTACTCCTAAATCAAAGTTCGAAACAATTAGTTACCAATTCTAAATTTCTGTATTCTAATTTCTAATAAACAATAATAGTTACCAATTGCAAATCAAATAAATAGTCAAATAAAAGACACCTTACCAAGCAGCGATTTCCCAAAGCAATTAGGGCAGGCAGCACCTTACCAAAGCAACTAGGGCAGCACGCCAGCACCTTACCCGAAGATTGAAGAAGAACAAGCAGCGAACCCAGCGAGTCCAGCGAAGATTGAAGAAGAACAAGCACCTTACCCGAGGCTTCGACTTCGAGCGGACAAGCAACACAAGCAACACAGCCACACAGGTCAGTTCGACTTCGCGAGGACAAGCAAGCGAGCAGAAGTAATCAAGTAAAGCAATTCGAGGCTTCGAGCGGACAGCGGATGAGCGGAGCAGGCGTATGAGCCGTGAGCGATTGAGCGACTTCGACTTCCAAGTTCCACCTTTCGTTTTTAACAGCAGGTCCGTTCGACTTCGACCTTTCGTTTCTAGTTTCCCCAATTCCACCTCTACCGCCTCAGTCCTCGATTGAGTGACTTCGACTCTGCGGTTTCCCATTTCTGAATTCTGATTTCCCAATTCCCGTTCGAATGTTCGATTACTCCTGAAACTATAGAAATTTTTTTTGGGCTTGTGGGACCTGTATATGGGGGCCTAAAGCCCTAGCTTGTTTTTACAAGCTAACGGGCCGCCCCTGGCTCTGCATTGGATTTGGTCGGCTAGGGCAATGCAACAGAAACCCCAACCCAATGGTGATCTAGTGGGTTGAATCGGGTTCGAACTGGGTTGAATTGAAACTGATATGAACCGCTTTTTCCATCTCTACCCTTGGGGGCAAAAATGATGAGCGTAAGACATCTGTTAGTAGACGTAAACAAACCCATCTAACCAAAATAAGGATTTTTAAATAGCAAATCCATGTCAATGAAATTTACAAGCATTTAATCTAAAACTTTCAAAACCATAAAATGTTAATTTGGCCAAGCCAAAGGATTTTCTATCAATCGTGGCTCAAGAAAGTAAAGAACTGAAATCGTTAAAAAAATAAATAAATAAAAAACATTACTCGCAGGGGGTACCATAGTCTTACAGGCGTATTTTCCTCTTTTTCATATGAAAAAACTATCAGACCTACTACAACAAATCATAAAAAGTAACACGTTTTAACCACTTGTATTTTAAAAGCCACTATTACAACTGCGTATTATATTAATTTTACTTAATTATATATGTACTTTTAAATACAAATATACCGTTAAAAACGCTACTAAATTGATCCATATGCATAATATAAGAGAATCATAAAATTGTTTGCCGTACATCAAACTTTATAAAACTCGTATTACAAAAGTCAACGATAAAATCTAAGGATCGAATACTCCTCGTCAATGATTTCGAAACCGGACCGGTCGGTCCGACCGGGAACCGGTGATGAAGCCGGTTCGGTTCGGTGGTTTTGGACCGTTTTCGGTTGAACCGGCCGGTTCGTGCGTTCGACCGGTCCGACCGGAACCAGCGAACCGGGTTGAACCGGTTTTTTGAATTTTTTTTATTTTAATAGAAAAATATTATTGGATATGGATTAAGGAACACCGGTTCGTTAATTTGGACTATGTTTACTTGAATGGTATGTATTTTGGATGTTGTTTTGGATTAAGGAACACCGGTACGTTAATATAAATATTTGGAATTTTTTTATATTTTTTTAAATATTTATGACGTCATCCGGTTCGTAATCCGATCCGACCGGTCCGACCAGTGAACCTCTAGATCGTCCGGTTCGCTTTCTGGTCCAGTTTTAAAAACATTCCTCCTCGTCTCATGTGTGCATTTCTTTAATTTAAAAATTAAATTAAATTTTGTCTGTTTGTCGACTTGTCTTCATGTGCTTAAACACTATTATTTAATCTCGGTATTACATATGATATTTCATTTTTAAGCGTTGAATTGTGAGAGCCGATTGTAAAATGAAGTAACAGCTTTAACCCTTTTAAATTTTAAAGTTCTAGCAATCAATATTTATAAAAATAAACGACTTGATGAAAATTCAAATAATTGAATCATAAAGACTTTAAAGATTTTTTTTATTTTTATTTTTTTTTTATAAGTTAATGGATTCTTTTAACTCAAATTGTTTTGTTCACAAGGTCAATCTAAAGCGTTTTTAATTATAAAATTGAATGGTGATAGAAGTTCTTAGTAGGCATATCAAGATTATAAAATTGTTGAAACATGATAGGAGTTTAGAGATTGATGATCTATGTTATTTTAGAAACTAAGTTTTTGAAGAGATGTTGTACATATAGAAATGATATTCATATTAATGCACTTAATTATATAAAAATCTTATTTAGTTTTGAAATACATATGTCATCTATCAATCCTGTTAATTATTCATTCAACAACCACTTTGGTAGGGTAAAAAGGTATATTTTTTTAAACAAACAATTGAATCAACATCTATTATAATTAGAAAAACTACTAGCATCGAGTGTTTGATCAATTCAAAAAAATACCATAATAAAAAAGATTACGATAATTTCATTACACAAGTTACATAATAAAATTGTAACACCCGGAAGTTGACTTCTGGTAGGCTATGCGACTGAGCCTCAGTCGCCTGTGATTTATGCGACTGGAGGTTCAACCGCATGGCTATTCGGCCGATTGAAGCTCAACCGCACGATTGGAGTTCAACCGCCCGAATGAAGTATGAGCCGCATGGAACACGTGCGATTGGGGTCCAATCGCATAGTGTTGATGCGACTGAAGGTCCAGTCGCCCCTGGACCAGACGCGACTGAGCTGTGAGTATAAAAGAGGAGCAGCTCCATTCTCCTCCTCAACACCTTCACATTTCAGTCGGGAAGAGAGAGAGAGAGAGAGAGAGAACGAAGAAGAAGAAGGGGGAAAGTGTTGTCCGAGCTCCGAATCTGTCGAAAGGCTAGCCAAATCGAAGCTCACCAACTCCTACCTGATAATGTGAGTTCTAGGACCCCTCATTTACATGTTTTCTAACGATTTTGGGGCTGGAATCACATCTAAACCCTATTTTTGAAATAGTGTAAGTGACCGGCTTGTCGCGTGCACTAGTCAAAGATAGTATTTATATAGTCCTTAATACCAAAACTATGTAGCAAATGGTAAGAAGGGTGTCGAATCACAAGGAGTATGGGTTTGTGTTTAGATTTGAATTGGACTAACAAATTAATTATGAAGCTTGCTATTTTGTTTATAAAAGATTTTATACGTTTACTTGAGATGGTGTTGAGATTTTGTCCAACACAAGGAAATGAACAAAATACAAAAATGGTTACTTAAAATGATTAATAGAACTTGAGAACTTAGAACAATGGTTGACAATACTAATTTAATAACAAGGTTCACCCCGGTTGATATCATAAAATTATGGTGCTACTAATCCAACTAATTTGCATCAAAGATGTGAGTCATGCTAACGAGTTCATCATTACAAGGCTTAGGTGTCAAGAATTGTCAACGTTAATTACGGACAATAATACACTTCATTACACATGAACATTCAAACTCTACATCTACATAGCACACATGACCAACTCCATTTCTCAAAGACAAATTTCATACTCATTCATGCAATTTGGGAATTCAAGTTAAGATCAAAATACTAACATAAATGTTTCAAGCAATCAAATACAAAACACAATGATGCAATTTAGTTTTCAAACATTAACAAACCATAATCTTACAATATGAAAACCGGGGGAAAACCCAAAGAGGTTTAGCCTCTCATAGTTTTATGCACAAGAACAAGATTCAAAAGATAATTCATAACAACCAAATACATAACAAGGATCAAATTACCACAATATTCTGTTCTTCAACACAACCAAGAGTATCAACCAAAAGCTTGACCAAAGAAAATCTCCAATACCCGAATGTGTTTTTGTTCCAAGAGATTGATTATGTTGTTCCAAGAAGATCATGATTAAAACAATTCCTTTTCCATGTTTATAAAACAAAACAAACCAACAAAAGTTCCACCTTTTCAGCCAAACTCTCGTCACACTTCCATCTATTGAGCAAAAGCACTTCCACTTGTGTTTTTAAATTGTAAACCACTTTCCAGGAAATCACCCTACCGTAACTTACGGTATCCACCGTAAGTTACGGTAGACACAAGATTGGTACGGTGGAAACCCTCTGCCATACGGTGGAAAAATGGGATTTTGGGGGCCACCGTAATTTACGGTGGCTACCGTAAATTACGGTAGACCCCCACTTTTCTTGTTTTGTTCTTTCTTCCATCCTGTCTTGCGCCATCCCGTCGTAGTCCGTCCAAAGCTGCATTCTCTCCTTATTAAGCTCCATAATGTGCCTGAAACAAAAGCAACTGCAGTTATCTAATTCAAGATAATTACATGATTAAAAGAGAGAATGTTACGCGTTTAATCATCATAAAGGGTTGTTCTTTGAACCACCCGTCACATCCCCACACTTAACCGTTGCTTGTCCCAAGCAACATATCAAATCCATTCCAAACAAGCGATCAATACAACTCAAGCATAAACATGTAATACTTTTACTAACCCTTTCGTAATACCCAAAATGATACACCCCTCGCTATGTCTCTCCTCTCGGTGACAAGTAAGCTTTAGGATCTATGAGCTAGACACACAAAAAGGCAAATAAGCGGTTGCACAACTATAAACTTGTACTTAGATCGACCGTTCTCTCAGCGATTGCCAAACATGAATGCATATCAAAGGGACTTCAAGGTTGTAACTTGGCTAGGTGTATGGGTAGGAAATGGAATATATATGAGGAAGCGAAGACTTAACCTGGTCTTTCATTACATAATAACATAAACAACTAAATACCAAACCTAATACTATGAACAAAGTACTCAACTTCAATTCCTTTTTTTTTTTTTTTTTTTTTCGTAATTTTTCTCTTGCTTTTTCTTTGTTTTTCTTCTCTTTTTTTTTTTTTTTTTTTTTTTTTTTTTTTTTTATAACAATAAAACTTCTTCATGCAAACATCTAACACAGTATTGAAGATAAATACAATTACTAATCAACTAATAACACTATAAGACCAGGTCAAGGTAGGTAATTTTTAAGGTAACTAGCTAAGGGGTAACAAATGATAGGCTTTTAGGCACAAAATTGGGTAACTAAATGTCCAAACCCCCGCCCCTCTCGCAACAAAGCTCATATATATAATTTATGAGGTCCAACCTCCCAAATCCCACACTCGCACACATCCCAGACGAGGTTACCTAAATGCCCTTATTCCTTACACATTCACATCCAACTTAAAGTCTCAGATCGTATTCAAGCACAAGTTCTAATGCACCCCCACCTATTGCCACTCTCACAAGAAAATGTGTTATTTATCTACAAGTGTGGCTTCAACTCTCACCAAGAATAAAAATGATTAAAGGTTGCCGATGCATCATTTGGATTTAATCCAAGGTGTTCAAATTATCACAATGTTTTGCTTGAATTTTTTTTTTTAAAAAATTTCAAAATTTTCTCCCCATCCCCACACTTGAGGTACATTGACCCCAATGTACGGTTTTAAGAAGATTTGATCGCTTCAACGAACCAAACGTTCATAATTCAAACCATGGATTTCTTTTTGATAAATTTTTTTTTTTTTTTTTTTTTTATTTTTTTTTTATTTATTTTTTTTATTTTTTTTTTATTTTTTTTTTTAAAAGAAACATACCACCAATTCTCACATAGCCCAAAACAAAAGAAAATCACTTAACTCCACTCATCCTCCCATCCGTAAACATGACAAACTAACAAATATTCACACAATGTAAAAGAAAGAACACAACCTGACTGATAGTAGCGGGGCTGATAATGAAGTGATTGAGACTAATAGTAGCGGGGCTGAGGAGGCCCGAAGATAGAAGACATCATGTCATTCCATTCTCCGAAAGCAAACGCGCCGCTACCACTTCCCTCTGATTGCGCTGCTCCCTGTGTTGACGAGGATCTACCCATTGCGAATGATGGAACGGCGGGGTCGGATACGATACACTACCATCGTAAGGTGGTAGAGACGCATAATCCACCGGAGGTGGATCCACAACCACAGGCCGCCCTGCATGCCAGTCTGCATGCATCCTTCTTGCTTGATCATCTTCATACCGATGATTCACTTCCACCTCATGAGAATAAGCATGTGCACGATTCCATGCTTCCTGTCGGTCAAAATTGTGCTTCAAGGCTCGTTCCATACTAGCACTCATCATTGTGTGCTGATCAAACAATGTTCGTTCAGAACCCGACCATGAATCAAAAATGGGTGCCGGAGGACGCTGGTTCTCTATAACTTCTTGCATGGTCCCATCGTAAGCCCAGTTTGGCGCGTACGATCGTTCCGTATAATCATAAAAAGCACCACCATGTCCCCCACCTGGACCCCTTTGACCCTCATGCACATCCTCCTCATGAGGCTCATCCGCATAATCCTCGTCCCCACTCGGGACTTCATCTCCACTTTCGGGCTCATCCTCTTCTCCGGAAACAGTTCCCTCGCATCATCCTTCAACACTCTCCATCTCTGACCCTCCGATTTCAACTTGTGATATCTTTCTGATTGAGTGTAGGTCCATCCAGTACCCATCTTCCGAATCTCCAAAGGTTTATGTCTTTTAAATGCACCTTTGTCATCCTCTGTGATTGCCCTGAACTGCTTCAACAGTCCCGTGATAATTCGGCAGTATGGGATGATGTTCCTCCCCACTTTGTTACGGTATATCCAAAGGTGGTTCATGATTAAATACCGTATTGGAAATCGGGGCGACCCGTTGAGCAACGAGTAAAGAACTGGTACCTCTGAATATCTCACTTGCTCCTTATCTCCTCTTCGGGGAATGACATTCAGAATACAAATGGTTAGCAGCAATTTTGCTTCAATCTTCAGATTCCTCCGGTACAAAACTCCACTAAAAGTACCGGGCAAGAATATCGCTGCTAACATGTCATTCCACCTTGGATGTTTCTCTGGTCTCAGCAACAAATCATCAAGGCTTGGAATCATGTAGTCACGGGCAGGTAAACTGTCATATTTGGCTAATCTTCGCAATGATTCGAATGACATCTCCACCTTTATCCCATTCACCTCACCCGTTAGCTTCATCTGTGATGGCCGATCATATCTGTTACATTTCAACGTCGCCATCCACTCTTGAATCTCAGTCATAAACAGGTTTTGTTGTCCCTATCATAGCAACCAAGTGCCGCCTCCCATCCCAAAGCACGAAATCGGGCAAATACATTGAACGGCCCAAACTCAACTTCTCTGACCTCTCGTTCACAGATGAACGCAGCAGCCTTATTTTTTAGCCTGTTCATTCGATCATGAAACAGAACTGGTTGCCACCTCTCTGGTTGATCCTCGAGAGGACCCGATTCCCACTTTGGTTTGTTGCCTTGATCCAAATCCATCATTTCCTCCTCCTCACTTTCACTTTCATTAACCCCACCCAAGTATTGTCTCTTCCTAGGTTGCTCCGGTTCCTTGCCTTTGGAAGAGGAAGAACTTGCTCCGGCTCTATCTTTGGTTCTTACCATCTTTCTGCACATACAAAACAAACAACACAATAAACATAATAAGTACAATCCTTCTTCCACAATATCCCCACACTTGCTTGTTACTATGGTTGTAGATGTTAGTAATAATGAATGTGCATATTTGATTCTAATGAAAATTGGGCATGATGCCTCTACAATGTAAAGGTTCCCAAAAGTTAAGATTTCCCAAGTTCACAAGTTTCTCATCAAACTTACATCTACCATAACAAGCAAATGCTCATTCCATCATAAATAAAACAAAATAGTCCATAAGAATGATTAAACAACCATGTCATCCAACCATAAACCAAACACAAGTGAATATGTGTGAACCAATGAAAAGAACAAAGCATAACCTCAACCTTCACAATGCACCATCAGAAACAATGAAACAAAGTCACATACCTTCAATTGATGATGATAAATTTCGAGAAAGGCAAAAACTTGAAACCCCAAGAAAAATTCGAATTCTAGGGCTTGAGATTCGAACCCGAAAACTTCGTTTTTTTCACAATTTGCTTCTCAAAATCAGAATCCACACGAAATTTTAGTCGAGATAGAACCAAGAATCACTTGATTTCGTTAAGAATTGAATGAGATATGGAAGATTGAAGGTTGTGGGTGTTGTGGGTGTTATGGAGAAGAAGAAGAAGAAAGAATGGAGAGTTGGTGAATGGAACTTTGGAAGAACCCGTGGGTTTAGAAGGGTTAAAGAAATTTTTTTTTTTTTTTTTTTTTTTTTTTTTTTTTTTTAGAAACGGCCGAAGGAATGCCCGACTGAAGTCTACCGTAATTTACGGTGCACACCGTAAATTACGGTGTCACCTAGCCCAAAATACCTACCGTAATGCAGTAACATTCTGTCGTACCCAAACTCCTAGCTACCGTAAATTACGGTGTCTACCGTAATTTACGGTAGGCTAGTGTTAAATTTTCTTTTTTTTTTTTTTTTTTTTTTTTTTTTTTAAAGATCATATATAAATAAATATCACACACAAACTAACATATACTTAACACACATGAAATATGTAAATATATATATATATATATAAATTACTTACTTATATATATATATATAAAAATTAACACATGAACATTAACACATAAAGAATTTACATACTTATATATATATATATAAAGATCACACCTAAAATATAAAAAAAAATTAACACACACACATTACATATATTAACACACACAAATTTAATAAATTCAAAGACATAAAATATAAAAAAAAAATTAACACACCATAAAAAAAAATAAAAACAATTCAGGTAAAAAAATATGTAGATATATATACCTTATACCTATATATATCACCCCCCCGAACATACGTGTATTGTCCCGAATACACACAAATCGCACGCGCAACATGATTTGTGACTCGGATTTGGCTTGGTAATTCTAAAAGGCTGAAAAGGTCTATACTAAACTAAACAATGCAAAACAACAAATATGTACAAGTTACCTCTCGTGGGTTGCCTCCCACGCGGCGCGAAGTTTACCTGTCACCACTCATGGTGGTCGAAAGTAGTGCTTGTCTTCTGAGAGTTCTATAACTGTTTGCTTTTGTTGATCTAGTGGGTTCCCGACGTCATCCAAACACGGACCGAACGTTGTTTTCTTAACTCGAGCATTTTTATGATCAGGTGGATCACCAACTTTTTTCTTCCATTTGGCTTCTTACGCTTTATTTCCATCTCTACCACTGGCTCTTCGTTTTCTTTTGAATCTACAAACTCTTTCAAGTCCACCTGTATATCCCTATCATACTTGCAACCATTATCAAAAGTTATGTGCTCGCTTACATGTGAGATGTAGGGAGGAACACACATATTAGTCACATTTGCATCAAAGAAATTATCATTAACAAAATAGGTGATTGACTTGGAAAATACATCAAAACGTAACTTACGAGTTTCACATGTCATATCAATTGTCCCTCCCGACAGTTGATTTGAGCATTGGCAGTTGCCAAAAATGGTCGTCCTAAAATAACCTTTTGTTGCTCGTTGTTCTCACTGATGCATAGTCAGCACCATAAAGTCCACCGGGTAGTAGAAATCTCCCAACTGTATTATCACATCTTTTACATCCCCCTAGGGCGTTTGTAGGTCAAGTCAGCTAACACCACGGTACTGTCAACCTCCTGTAAAGGGCCGAACTCATATTGATCATATACGCACCAGGCAAGATTAACACCTGCCCCATAATCCAAGAGTGCCATTTTTATCTTAAACTTTCCTACTTTTATTGGAATGATGGGTTTCTCCTGGGTCACTCTCTTCTACTCCATCGACTTCATTTTCCTTACCTGCAACTTGTTTTGATAAAAAAGTAAGTCGTCAGTGAAAACTTTAGAATTGGGGAGGATACTAACCGAATTAATGTGGACATTTTTCATGTCCTTTATGTTGTCCCTTGATGTTGTGGGTTCATGATCGTATCACTTGGCAATCTTCCACCGCTTCCCTTAAGTCGGCCCAAGTCTTCGGCTAGTTGACCAACTTGTCTTGCGAGAGCTTCATGTGACTTATCTCTTACTTATTTGCTCTCTTCATCTCCTTGATGTCATTGTTAGATTCTTTCACCATGTTCATAAGAGCATCTAACTTTGCATTCAACGAGTCATCTCCACCACCTTGGCTTCCCGATGGTCCACCTTGATTATTGTTGTAGTTTCTTTGAAAGTTACCATCCCGATTGTAGCCCTGATTACCTCCTTGATTGTAGTTGTTCCTTGGTAGCCACCTTGGTTGTAATTTCCCCCTTGATTGTTCCCTTGGCGGTTTTGATAGCCTTGTCCCACCTTGGTTTACCGGTTGAAAGTTTGGGTTCATTTGGTTTGCAGGATTGCCATACCTAAGGTTGGGATGGTTCCTCAAACCTGGATGATAAGTGTTGGAGTTCATGTCAAAGGCTTCGGTCTCCATAACTTGATTCACCTCTTCGGTCCTTGAGCCATGGTTTACTTGACAACTATCGGCTCTATGACCAATGTCCCCACATTCTTCACAAAACCGCGAATTGAACCGCATTTACATCCTTCTTCTTCATGCGAGCTAACTCCCTTTCCAATGCGGCTATTCGATCCTTTGCACTTGAGTCAATGTCGGAGGTGGATTTTGGAATAGGGTGCTTTGCTTTCCTATCCGCGGATTCTTCGGCTCTTGAGTTCTTACTCATCCTTTCAAGGAATTCCCACTCCTCTTCCTCGGGGTTATTCAACAAGGTTCCCATTGCTAGTAGACTTGAGGTACTTCCTTTCTTCTTTTGTCAATCCATTCACAAAACTCTTCACTAACTCCCAAAGTTCAATTTTGGTGATGTGGACATTTTCTTATCAACTCTTTGAAACGAGTAAAAGCTTCATGAAGTGGTTCTCCGGATTGTTGTTGGAATGTCCGGATTCATCCCTCATTTCATCCGTTTTGGCTATTGAATAGTATTCGTCAAGGAAGACTTGTTGCATTTCTCCCCATGTTCGAATACTATTATCCGGCAAGGTTAAAAACCATTGCTTTGCTTGTCCTTCAATGAAAATTGGAACAATCTTAAACGCACCTCATCTTGTGAGAAGTTGTGCCCCTCCAATTGTGCCACATATGTCGGAGAATTCGGATATGTGTGTGTAAGGCTCCTCCGTTGACATGCCATGAAAATGAGGTAAGATGTTGATGTAGTTAGGCTTGCAATCAAATGAACGCCTTCCCGGAGTTGGTGGAACAATAGGAGAGACATGTCCGATATGATGGGTCGAACCTACCATTTACCCTTGTGTTCTAGCTCGTTGAGGTTGTTGACGTGAGGACCATTCACTTCTTGATGCAATGGGTATCTTCTTTGTGGTCCTTGTTAGCTACACCGACAAATGAGGAATTTGGTTTGGGTTGTGCATTCATGTTTGGATTCCTAAATTGGTTTTTGTCTATGTTGACGGTTGTAGTTGTAGTTCTCATTCTCCATATACCCATGGTTCCATTCATCATAATAATCACCTTGGTAGCCATAATCACCATCATACCCTCCTTCATTGTGAACCCCCATTGCCTTCATTGTCATACTCATAATCATCACTATCACCCGTGTGATAGGTGTGAACACTCACCCGTTCGGGTGATTGGTAAGATGGAACACTAAATGGCTATCCTCATGAAATAGTTCTTAGGTCATCTAGGTTTGGTGGGCCAAAATGACCCATGGGGTTTTGGTTCACATGTTCAAAAAGTGGGTTACTATGGCTAGAGCTTGTCTACGGTTTGGGTTGAGGTTACGGGTCATTAGTGGGGTGGTGGGGTGGATTTTGTGGAATGTGGTGTTGTTGTGGTGGGGGTCGGTTTTACTACCTCCCTCCATTTGGTTGGCTCGGTTCCTTTTGCAAAGCGTTCAATTTCCGGTTTCAAACACCAATGGAGAGGTTCTTCCGGATGCTCTAGTATGCAGCACTACCTGTGATCTACACAAATAACACAACCAGCATAACAGGGGAAAAAGAATGATGCAAAAATACCAAACACTTAAACAGAAAATTACAAACTAGTCAACAAATTCTACACACAAAGCGCACTACTCCCCGGCAACGCGCCAAAATTGACCGGCCTTGTCGCGTGCACTAGTCAAAGATAGTATTTATATAGTTCCTTAATACCAAAACTATGTAGCAAATGGTTAAGAAGGGTGTCGAATCACCAAGGAGTATGTGGTTGTGTTTAGATTTGAATTGGACTAACAATTAATTATGAAGCTTGCTATTTGTTTATAAAAGATTTTATATGTTTACTTGAGATGGTGTTGAGATTTTGTCCAACACAAGGAAATGAACAAAATACAAAAATGGGTTACTTAAAATGATTAATAGAACTTGAGAACTTAGAACAATGGTTGACAATACTAAATTTAATAACAAGGTTCACCCCCGGTTGATATCATAAAATTATGGTGCTACTAATCCAACTAATTTGCATCAAAGATGTGAGTCTGCTAACGAGTTTCATCATTAAAGGCTTAGGTGTCAAGAATTGTCACGTTAATTACGGACAATAATACACTTCATTACACATGAACATTCAAACTCTACATCTACATAGCACACATGACCAACTCCATTTCTCAAAGACAAATTTCATACTCATTCATGCAATTTGGGAATTCAAGTTAAGATCAAAATACTAACATAAATGTTTCAAGCAATCAAATACAAAACACAATGATGCAATTTAGTTTTCAAACATTAACAAAACCATAATCTTACAATATGAAAACCGGGGGAAAACCAAAGAGGTTTAGCCTCTCATAGTTTATGCACAAGACAAGATTCAAAAGATAATTCATAACAACCAAATACATAACAAGGATCAAATTACCACAATATTCTGTTCTTCACATAACCAAGAGTATCAACCAAAAGC